>JAHRHZ010000001.1:5698450-5708623 GCA_024137785.1 Ginglymostoma cirratum
AAGGTCTGGACCCGAAACATCAGCTTTCCTGCTCCTCTGATGCTGCTTGGCCTGCAGTGTTCATCCAGCTCTACACCTTGTTATCCTAAACTAATCTAGTCCCATTTGCCAGCATTTGGCCCGTATCCCTCCAAGCCCTTCCTATTCATCTACCCATCCAGGAAGAAACTTTTCCCTTTGATGGAGGGATCAGTGACCAGTGTGGCACAGATTTAAGGTAAGGAGCAGGAACTTTAGAGGAAACATGTTTTTCTACCCTGAGGGTGGTGGGAGTTTGGCACTCACGGCTTGTAAGGGTGGGAGAGGCAGAAACCCTCATCTCGCTGAAGAAGTATTTAGATGTTCCCTTGCGATGCCAAGGCTGCGGGCCAAGTGCTGGAATATGGGATTAGAATAATTATTTTTCTGAAGAAGGGTCCCGACCCGAAACATCAACTTTCCTGCTTCTCTGATGCTGCCTGGCCTGCTGTGTTCCTCCAGCTCCACACTGTGTTATCTTAGAATAGTTAGGTGGTTGATTGTGACTGGCGTAGACTTGATGGGCCAAAAGGCCTTTTTCTGTACTGTAGATCTCTATGACTAGTAACCGGTCTCACCTACATGTGCTATTAGTCCTACACTGGATGTCAAAAATGTAACGTAAGGAGATCTCACTCTCTGACTGTAAAAAGAGTGTGGGCACGAACCGAAGCCAGGAAGGGCATTGGCTAATGACTTTTTTAAAAAATTTATTTATGGGATGTGGGTGTCACATTTATTGTCCCATCCCTAATTGCCCAGAGGGCATTTAAGTATTAACCACATTGCTGTGGGTCTGGAGTCGCATGCAGGCCAGACCAAGTAAGGATGGCAGTTTCCTTCCCTAAAGGACATTAGTGGACCAGATGGGTTTTTCCAACCATCGGCAATGGATTCATAGTCATCATTAGACTCTTAATTCCAGATATTAGGAGTCCCAGATATTAAGAGCCCCTTAATTCCAGGGGCAGAATGGTGGCACAGTGGTTAGCACTGCTGTCTCATAGCACCAGGTACCCGGGTTTGATTCCAGCCTTGGGCGACTGTCTGTGTGGAGTTTGCACATTCTCCCCGTGTCTGTGTGGGTTTCCTCGGGGTGCTCCAGTTTCCTCCCAAAGTCCAAAGATGTGTAGGTTAGGTTGATTGGCCATGCTAAATTGCCCATAGTGTTCAGGGATGTGAAGATTAGGGGGATGGGTCTGGGTGGGATGCTCTGAGGTTTGGTGTGGACTTGTTGGGCCGAAGGGCCTGCTTCCACACTGTAGGGATTCTATGATATTTTATAGACTTCAAATTCCACCATCTGCCCTGGCAGGATTCAAGCTGAGGTTCCCAGAAATATTAACAGGGTCTCTGGATTTAAAGTCCAGTGATAAGACCACTAGGCCATGTTTCTATAATGCGTACAGGACGACAGTGCAATGTCACTGCAGCAGTAATGCAGAGGTCCCAAGCTGATGCTTTGGGATGCAGGTTCCAATCCCATCTTGACAGCTGGTGGAGGTTAAATTCGGAAATGGCGGTTGTTGGCATCGCTGGGCATTTGTCACCCATCCTCGTTAAACTGAGTGGCTTGCTAGGGCCATTCCAGGGGGCTGTTAAGATTCAATCTCATTGCTGTAGGTCTAGAGTCACGTGTAGACCCAGAGCAGGTAAAGACGGCAAGTTTAAAAAGCAGTAGATGGGCTTTCACAACAATTGACACTAGTTTTGCGGTCACCATCGCAGGGGCTAGCTTTCAATTCCAGATTTTTCATTTAAAATCCCACTGTATGTCAGGGTGGGATTTGAACCCGTGGCACAGAGCATCACCTGGATTACAAGTCCAAATGACATTGCTACCACACCACCATTAACCACATGGAAGTGGCATCATGAGAACCACCAGAATGCAGAGATAAAGGAAGGAACAAGACAAAAGGGAGAAAGCAAAACATACAGAACAGAGATGGAGGGATCGGAAATTGAGCTCCATCCAGTCCAGACGATTGTAGAGCACCAAGCCAAAAGTTCTCCATGCTGTATGACTCTACAACTCGCTGAGAATAAGGTGCTGTTCCTCGAGTTGGTGTTGAGTTTGACTTAGATGGAACTGACATCTGGATTAAGGATGGTGCTGGGAGCCTGGGATCAGTTGGATTCAGCAATGAGGCTGTATGGCTTTGCAACACCTGAAAGCTGGCTCTGAGGCAGCACAGACTCAGGACTGAATGGTAGGGCAACTCCTCTGAGGCAGGATTCAGGAGATCAATGTTCCAAGGCATTTAAACGAAGGAGACAATTGAAACGTACTAAACTCTGAAGGGGTCCAATAGGACGGATGCTGAGAAATGTGTTTCCCACTGGACTGGCCACAGAATCTCAAACATGGGCACAGCTTCAGAATAACAGGGTTGGCCATTCAGTTTTTTTTTGAGATGGTTGTGAATCTTTGACACTCTCCATCCCAGACTGTTCCACATTCTCAGTTACTGACCACATTCAAGACAAGGGGTTGAAAGACTTTTCAATTCATGAGGGAAATCTTATGGGATATATGTGGACAGTGCAGGGAGGTGCAGCTAAAATAGATGATCTTATTGAACGGTGCAGCAAGCTCAAGGGCTGAATAGCCTACTCCTGCTCCTATTTATGTTCTGTCCAGGTCAGAGCTACACCAATTGGCAAACCTGGCCAAAGAGAGGGGCGAAACAGCAAGGAAAAAGACAGATAGAGAAAGACAAGACAGGAGGTTAGAGAGCAAGAGAGACACAGACAGGGAGCAAGACAGAAAGACAGAAAGAGAGAGAGAGACTGAGACAGGGAGAGAGAGATAGACAGAGAGACAGGGACAGAGAGAGAGACAAGGTAGGGAAGAAAGAAAGAGACAGAGAGAGATAGAGATAGACAGAGGGAGAGAGGGAGAGAGAGAGAGACAAGGCAAGGAAGAGATAGACAGAGAGACAGGGACAGAGAGAGAGAGAGAGAGACAAGGCAGGGAAGAGATAGACAGAGAGACAGGGACAGAGGGGGAGAGAGAGAGAGAGACAAGGCAGGGAAGAGATAGACAGACAGACAGGGACAGAGAGAGAGAGAGAGACAAGGCAGGGAAGAGAGCGAGAGAGACAGAGACACAGACAGGGAGAGCAAGATAGACAGAGACAGAAAGATGAACAAACGAAGATTCATTTATCCTTGCAGTCTCACACTCCAGCTAACAAAGTGCTGAGTCATTCTTTACACAATGCAGTGCAGCCTTTTACTGAGGGCCAACAGTGACACCTGAGTAGAGGAAGCTTACCTGGCTTTCATGTTGCACTTGGGACTGACGGTTACTTCACAGATGCCATTTTGACAATCTTTCCCCACAAGGCTGTGGGGGTGAGGCTTGTACGGTTCGTCTTTGGTCACCAAGGAAATGATCACCTTGACCTCGCCTTGCCAATTCTGGATCTGCACAGAACAGAGCAGCACGCAATTCAGCAATAGTTCAAGACGGTTCAGTCGCACCAGTTATCCAACTGGATGGAGAGATTTTAAAATAAATCTCCTGGCGATGAGACAAAATGAAACATTGAAAGAGATCAACGCAGCTGACCAAAAGCTGAAAGGAGCATCTTCATGGAGGAGGGAGAAGTAGGAGGGCTTTCAGGAAGGAATTCCAGAGCTTCGGATGCCAGAAGGTGCCCATGGTGGAACAACGAACTATACGGATTTGCATTGTACCCTGAAGGTGGCAACGCAGGTCGATAGAGTGGTCAAGAAGGCATACGGCATGCTTTCATTCATCGGATGGGGTACTGAGTACAAGAGTTGGCAGGTCATGTTACAGTTGTAAAGGACTTTGGTTCAACCACTTTTGGAATACTGCGTACAGTTCTGGTCGCCACATTACCAAAAGGATGTGGATGCTTTGGAGAGGGTGCAGAAGAGATTCACCAGGATGTTGCCTGGTACGGAGGGCGCTAGCTATGAAGAGAGGTTGAGTACGTTAGGATTATTTACATTAGAAAGACAGAGGTTGAGGGGGGACCTGATTGAGGTCTACAAAATCATGAGACGTATAGACAGGGTGGATAGCAAGAAGCTTTTTCCCAGAGTGGGGGGGCTCCATTACTAGGGGTCACGATTTCAAGGTGAGATGAGAAAAGTTTAAGGGAGATATGCGTGGAAAGTTCTTTACGCAGAGGTGGTGGGTGCCTGGAACGCGTTGCCAGCGGAGGTGGTAGAGGCAGGCACGATAGCGTCATTTAAGATGTATCTAGACAGATACATGATTGGGCAAGGAGCAGAGGGATACAGATCCTTGGAAAATAGACGACAGGTTTAGATAGAGGATCTGGATCGGCGGAGGCTTGGAGGGCCAAAGGGCCTGTTCCTGTGCTGTAATGTTCTTCGTTCTTTGTGCTTTGGAAGATTGGACATTTCAGAAAGGATGTGGGGAGAGGCCGAGAAGGGATTTGAAAACATTCGGGTTAGGGCTATTGACAATGACGGAACTCGCTTCCCAGTCTTCCTCCCCAGTAGCAATCTTAAAAATTGTGAAGGGGTTTACATACATAGAAACAGAGAAAGTAGGAGCAGGAGGAGGCCATTTGGCCCTTCAAGCTTTCTCTGCCATTCTTCACAATCATAGCTGATCGTCCAACTCAGTAACCTAATCCTGCTTTCTCCCCATAACCGCTGATCCCCAAGTGCTATATCTAGTCACCTCTTGAATACATTCAGTGTTTTGGCATCAACTACTTCCTGTGGTAATGAATTCCAAGTTTCACCACTGTTTGGGTGAAGAAATGTCTCCTCATCTCCATCCTAAATGGTCTACCCCCAACCCTCATTCTGTGACCCCTGGTTCTGGACACAGCCACCATCCTCCTTGCATCTACCCTGTCCAGTGCTGTCAGAATTCCTATGAAATTCCCCACCCCACCTCGTTCATCTGAGCTTGCCAACGCCAGGAGGAGACAAATGAACTAGGGGGCTGCAGATAAATGATAGTTACTAACAAATCCAATTGAGAACTGAGAGGAAATCTCCACTTCTCGAATGGTTGGATGTGGGCTGAAGCCTGACATTGCAGACCAGAGCAGGAAGGCTAAACCTTGGGGCTGGTGTGCTGCACAGTTGGGAGTAACACTGTTCAGATAAGGAGGTTATGCATTGGCCCGGAGTAAGTCTAAAAGACGCCATGATGCTATTTCGAACAAGAACTGGAGAGCTCTCCCTGGCAACTGGGAAACATCAACCTACCCAGTCACGTGTTCTAAAGACCTGTGGGCATGTGGAATGCGCTGCCGGCAGTGGTAGTGGAGTCAGATCCTTTAGAGACATTTGAGCGACTCTTGGATAGGCACACGGAGGATAGTAAAATGTAGGGTATGCAGCGTGGTTTGATCTTAGTGGGATAATAGGTCAGCACAACATCGAGGGCTGAAGGGCCTGTACTGTGCTGTACTGTTCTATGTTAATCTGTCGTTGCTGTTAGTGAAAGCTCGCAGTGTTTCCCACACCACACCGGTGACCATGCATCATAAAAGTAGCTCATTGGCTGTGCGGTGCTTTGAGGTCATGAACGGCGCGAGAGAAACGCAGCTTCTTTTCTCTCAATCTTTCAGTTCATCCCTGCTAGCACGGTCCTTGTGATCCACCACAGGCTGAAGGGTAATTCAAGATACGTGTAACAAATAAACCATGGGCAGGTACAATGGAATCCCCCTGAGAAAATCTCCCTCTCTTGGCCACACCCAGTCGCCATGGGAATGCACCTAGCATTGTTGCCTCAAACTCCCGGCTAAAATCCCCCCGAACATTCCACTCTGACCAAAGTGGCACAAATAAAACTCGTGGAAAAACTAACATTTCAAAACGCGGAATGTTTCTTGACCAGCCCTTGTCCAGCAAGCCTCCATGTTGCTTTACACTAGCTGACCAAGACAACAAAACACTGAACAGCCTTAATCCAGCACTCCAGCCCCTTTTGGGTTTGGGCCGTACTGCAATCAGAAATTAACATGGCTTTACTCAGTGTCAAACTCTCATCCTGGAAGCGGGAAGTGGAGCTTTACTCTCTATCTAACCCCGTGCTGTATCTGTCCTGGGAGTGTTTGATGGGGACAGTGTAGAGGGAGCTTTACTCTGTATCTAACCCTGTCCTGCCCCTGTCCTGGGACTGTTTGATGGGGACTGTGTAGAGGAAGCTTTACTCTGTATCTAACCCTGTGCTGTCCCTGTCCTGGGAGTGTTTGATGGGGACAGTGCAGAGGGAGCTTTACTCTGTATTTAAACAGAGCCCTCAGGCAGGAGGGTAGAAATCCCACCATGGCAGCTGGTGGAAATCAAATTCGATCAATAAATCTGGACTGTAAAGATAATTTCAATGATGGTGACTACGGTAATTATCATACAAACCCATCTGGTTCACTAATGTCCTTTAGGGAAGGAAACTGCCATCCTTACCTGGTCTGGCCTACGTGTGACTCCAGGCCCACAGCAATGTGGTTGACTGTGGATGGTCATGGGACCAGAGGTGGATTGACTGTTAACTGTCATCTGGGCAATTAGGGATGGGTAATAAATGCTAGCCTAGCCAGCAACAGCCATATCTCATGAATGAATGAAAAACAAATTGAAGATCATTTTATAAACTGGTCCATACCAGTGTTCATGTGCCATCTAATCCTATTAGCATAATGTGCTTCTCCTTTGTCCTCACATGCTTGCCATTAAATAGATCTGAAATATTTAATCATTCTGTGCGGGATCAACTTCCTCATTCTCAATACTCTCTGCGTAAAGCAATTTCTCCGGAATGCTTGACTGGACGTATGAGAAATTATATCTTCCCACCCCAATTGCTTGACTGGCTGCCAGGATGAAGGATTTTTCTCTTGAGGCACAGTTGGACAGGGTGGGCCTGTAGTCACTGGAGTGTACAAGCTGCGGGATCTTGCTGAAACACACAAGTTCCTGTGAGGGAATTTGACGAGAGGAGAGTGGAGAGGATGTTTCCTCTTGTGGGTGAGAGTGGAATGAAGGAAGACAAGTTCAAAAGAAACTGTTGCCTATTTAAGATCACCAGACTGGTAATCCAGAGGCCCAGACAAATGCACTGGGATTGAAATCCCACTAAGTAGCTGGTGGATTTTAAATTCAATTGATAAAACCTGATGTCGAGAACTAGGCTGAGTGATAGGGGCTGTTTACGTTTAAAAAAGAACTCATCTAGGTCACTAATGCCCAAACTCCACTGCCCTTACTTGATCTGGCCTACATGTGACTCCAGGCCCACAGCAATGTGGTCGATTTTCAACAGAGTGGACCATGCCACTTGGTTCAGGGGCAGTTAGGATTGGCAAAAGTATGCTGGCTAGGGGCCAAAGTTGGAGGAGGAATGCAGAGAGCTTAGGGTGGTTCGGTCGTTAGCACTGCTGCCTCACAGCACCAGGGACCTGGGCTCAATTCCACCCTCGGGTGACTGTCTGTGCGGAGTTTGCATCCTGTGTCTGCGTGGGTTTGCTCCGGTTTCCTCCCACAGTCCAAAGATGTGCAGGTTAGGCTGGATTGGCCACGCTAAATTACCCATAGTGCCCTGGGATGTGCAGGTTAGAGTGGATTGGCCGTGCTAAATTACCCGCTAGGGATGTACAGGCTGGATGGGGTTACAGGGGCTGCGAGGGGAAGCTCTTTTGAGGGTTGGCACAGTCTCGATCGGCTGGATGGCCTCTAACTGCACTGTAGCAATTCTTTGGTTCCAACTTGGATGGTCATGGAACCAGAGGTGGTGACGTAGACGGGGGGGAGGGGAGGAATGGAAGTGAAGGCAAGAGTTGTAAAAGTTGAGGGAGTAGGTGAAAGAGGTGGAGTGAGTAAGGCCACGGGCAGCAGAATTTTTGGATAACCTCAAGAGGGTGGAATGAGGCAAGTGGGCTCAACAGGGCATAGAATTAACAAAGAGAGATGACAGTTTCGGCAGCAGATGAGCTGAGGCAGCCCTTGGGGACAATTTCAGGAAACTTGGTGCAGTCAGCTCAGGACCAGTGGCCTGGACACAGCAGCCACCTCCCCGACCCCAACACACAAGCAAAGGAGCAACATGGTGGCTTCACCTGGATGGTCGGGAGGGTCTTGGTTTGCTCCGTCGTGTTCTCTCCAGGGATACTTCCCGCTGAACGGCCCTCGCACTCATAGCGAAACCTCATCCCCCGCTGCTTGGGCTGCTCCACGATCACCAGCTTTGGCATCTCCTCCTTCACAAAAACACCGGGCAGCGGGTGGGAAAAGGGCCTGGAACTTGCGCGGGATGAGGGCGAGTCCACCCGCCTGCCCCCTCGGTACACCATCTTCCTCTTCGCCTCCTGCGCCCGGTCGTCCTTCCTGGCCAGCTGAGGGGACCCTGTGCCCCTGCTGACCAGCTGAGGGGAGCCTGTGCCCCGGCTGACCAGCTGAGGGGACCCCGTGCCCCTGCTGACCAGCTGAGGTGAGCCCGTGCCCCGGCTGACCAGCTGAGGGGAGCCCGTGCCCCGGCTGACCAGCTGAGGGGACCCCGTGTCCATTGGCACCAGCTCCACTGGTGAGGCTGCCCATCCTGGGATGTGGTTCATGAGTTGGTTCCTGATCTCTCCGATGTGGGGATTGTTGAAATCACAAGACACAGAATTCCCGCTTCGCCCTTCTTCAAGATCTTTCAAGATAAATTCATTCAACACGTTCAGATCTGAAAGGTTAGAAAGAGAGAGGGAAAATAGAAAAACTTGAGAGAACTTCAACCTCAGCTCCCTCGAAGCTGACCATAGAAGGTAGGCCCTCTCCGAACTGACTCGTGTGGTCGAACGCAGAAGCTACGATGGGCCTCGATCCCCAAGGGTCAGAGGCAAACACAGTAGGCCTCAAGCCAAGGATCCCATCTTCGCAAGTCATTGTAGAATCTACCCACCAGATACCATCAATTGAATTAATGGAAGCAAAATTCAATTAATAAATTCAATTTCCTTTAAGAAATTTGGACTTGAAAGCTAGCACTAACCATGAACAGACGGTTGTACAAATCCATCTCGTTCGCTGAGGGAAGGAAATCTGCCATGCTTACCCGGTCTTGCCTACACGTAACTCCAAGCCCACAGTGACCTGGCTGAATCTGAACTCCCCTCTGGAATAGGCCTAGCAAGGGACACTGTTCAGGGGCAATTAGGGATGGGCAGCTTTGCCAGCAACATCCACAGCCCATGAACAAACATTTTTAAAAGCTGTGTATTTCCCAGCAGGGGGATATTCGGCCAGTCACGTTCGTACCGCCTTTTTCAAAGCACAATTCATTTTGTCCTTTCCGCATATCCTGTATCATCTCCTTTGAACCAATCCAGTTGCCTATTCAAGGCTCCGAATGAATCTATCTCCCTCACACTGTCAGGCAGCACAATCCAGATCCTAACCACTGACTGTCTTGAAAAAGTTTTGATTTGCATCAGCTCTGGCAAAAAATAATCTCTTTAAATTTCTGCGTTCCGCCTACTGACCTGCCCCAGTGCAAACTGTTTCATCTTATTTACTTCACCTGCACCCTTTGTGATTTTAAACATCTCTATCGAAACCTGTCTTAGCATCCCTGCTCTAAGGGAAGCATCCCTCTGTTACTCTACTCTATACAGGTAACTAATCTGGAACTATTCCAGTTGTAGGCATGTCATATAGTCGCTATGATTCAGTGGGGAGTGGGGACATCAGCCAGGATTCCGTAAATCTGACTGCAACAAGTGGGATCTGCTAACGCGAAATATCCAAACTGGATCTGTGTGTGTGTGTGGGAGGATGCGGGGGGGAATGAGTGAGAATGAGAGTGAAAAAAATCTGAGAGCACGAGTGGAAGAGAACGAGAGAGAGAGACAAAGAGAATGAGAGAGAGAGAGACAAAGAGAACGAGAGAGAGAGAGAGAAAACGAGAGAGAGATAGAGAGAGAAAGAGAACGAGAGAGATAGAGAGAGAGCCAAAGAGAATGCGAGAGAGAGAGAGACAAATAGAACGAGAGAGAGAGCCAAAGAGAACGAGAGAGAGAGCCAAAGAGAATGCGAGAGAGAGAGAGAAAGAGAGAGAGAGAGACAAAGAGAACGAGAGAGAGAGAGCCAAAGAGAATGCGAGAGAGAGAGAGAGAGAAAGAGAACAAGAGAGATAGAAAGAGAGAG
>JAHRHZ010000001.1:5708633-5735048 GCA_024137785.1 Ginglymostoma cirratum
AGAGTGAGAGACAAATAGAACGAGAGAGAGAGCCAAAGAGAATGAGAAAGAAAGAGAGAGAGAGAGAGCGAGAGCCAAAGAGAATGAGAGAGAGAAAGCGAAAGGACACAAGAGTCATCGAGTCATACAGAGACAGCAAAAGAACATGAGAGTGAAAAAGCAAATGAAAGACAGTGCAAGACAGAGAGGAAGCACAAGGTTTCCTGAACTTACTTCTGCTGGCTCTCTGTAGAACAATTCAGTTGAGCCAACATTTATTGTCCATTCCTAATTGCCCCCTGAGAAGGTGGTGGTGAGCTACCATCTTGAATCGCTGCAGTCCATGTGCTGTAGGGTCACCCGAAATACCCTAAGGGAGGAAATTCCAGGATTTTGACCCAGTGACAGTGAAGGAACTGCGATATATTTCCAAGTCAGGACAGTGAGTGGCTCGGAGGGGAACTTGCAGGGGATGGTGTCCCCATGTATCTGCTGCCCTTGTCCTTCTAGATGGAAGTGGTCATGGGTTTGGAAGATGTTGCCTGAGGAGACTCAGTGAGCCATGGCAGTGAATCTTATAGATGGTACACACTGCTGCTACTGAGGCAGAGGGAGTGAATATTGGAATTAGCCAATGTGGTGGTGCTAATTAACTGGGGCTTCTTTGTCCTGGATGGTATCAAGCTTCATGAGTGTTGCTGGGGCTGCACTCATCCAGGCAAGAGGGGAGCATTCCATCACACTCTTGACTTGTGTCTCGTCAATGGTAGGACAGTCTCTGGAGAGTCAGGAGTCGAGCTGCTAATGACAGAAACTGACTGACCTAAACATCTGAGGCGTTTCGTAGCAAATAACTGGTCTTGCAGATGTGATGGGGAATTTCTCCAGCAGCGTAGGTACTTACCAAAATTCTGGTCCTGTTGTATTGACCCTGTGGCACCTGGAAGATGGAGATAGGAGACACAAACCAGAGGAATAATTAATTAAGTGATGGAAAGATCATCCAGAATGCAGACACCAGCCTCTGAGAGAGCGGAATCTCTGCCAATGATCACAACAGAAGGATTTTGTAAATGAGGAAAACATGCAAGACCCAATAAATCTATTCACACCCCACCTATCGTCCTCATCAATTCCTCCTTTCACTGGGGACTGGGATTAAATATTGGTCAATCCCAAATTCCAGTGGAAGACAAAATGTGTCTAATGGTCTCAGGTGTCTGCCCCCTGGGTACCAGGTAGTATTTTGCGAACCCCTGCTGACCAGACTTCAGCACTGATCAGATGGGCCAAATGGCACGGTTCTCTGGCATCAGTGCTGCATAAATCTGTGAACCCGTTTGCCTTGGTATTTCAATCCTTCCCCAGAGAAAGAAACACCTATGTTGCACCAAAAGGTCAGTTCCTGCCTTCTGTCCTGTGATTACTGATATTTTTCAGAATGTAAATTGTGCGTATATTTGTACCTTCCACCTCTTTCGCACAGGATAAAATAACACAGGGGGTCCCCAATTTATGGATGTCCAACTTATGAATGCGATCCCATACAGAGGTGTAATTTTAATAGCTGAGGTGCAGACATTTCCTGGTACTTACAAAAAGCTATTTTCTAGTGTCCTGCATTGCGTTCAGACATGCATACAAATACAAGATTGGAACCTGTTCCATCTCCTTCCTCTTTGCTTGTGATTTAAACCCTGGCATTCTGCATCACCTACATTATTGGGCTCTGTCTCACAGCAACATAGGAGGCAGAAGCAAGGACAGACTGTTCGAGCCTGCTCCACCATTCAATTTGATCGTCCAACTCCGTACCCACATTTCTCCCTCACTCCCTTTGATCCCCTGAGAACTACATCTAGCTCCTTCTCGAAAATGTTCAAAGTTTTTGCCTCAGCTGCTTTCTGTGGCAGAGAATTCCTCAGACACCCCTGCTTTCTGGATGAAGACATTTCTCCTCATCTCAGTCCTACCCTATATCCTTAAGACTGACACCACCCTCAGTCCTCCCTGCAACAGTCTTCACATAGCCCTCACACAGTTTAAAACAAAAGTGCTGAAGTAACTCAGCCTGCATGCAGAAAGAGAAAACAGAGTTAATGCTTAAAGTCTGAAACCTCTTCTTCGGAACTTCAGGGTCGGCGACTCGACTTGAGATGTGAACCGTGTTTCTCTCCCTGGTCAAGATGCTGCCAGACCTGCCGAGTCTCTCCAGGCCCTTTCTGCTTTTATTTCAGGCCTCCAGCCTCTGCAGCATTTTGCTGATGTTTGCACACAGTTGGACTTCACCCAAGTTCTCAGCACACACGCGCGCACGCGTGAGGGCAGCTTGCGGAGTATCAGTCGGCAAAGCCCAATTCTTCTGGCCACAACGAGTGGAGGAAGGGGTTGGGGGTGGGGGGTGGATCTTATTCGGAAAAGGAAAACCCCTCTCTCGACGCAGGGCCTCCAGCGAGTTGCTCAGTCTGGGAGCTGAATGAGCCAGGCCACACGCTCAATTCTCTTTTTAAAAACGCCACAGGAAGAGGAAGAGAAACTCGGGAATGAGCTGCAGCTCACGTCAAAAGTTGCCAGTGGCATAAACTTTCCCCACACACCCACTGCCAGAAACTGGAGACCATAAATCCCCTCTTTCGCCCCCCTGACACCAGGACACAACTCCCACCTTCTCAAGTGGCAAGCCCTTATCTCTGAGCAATGGCTTCCCCAGAAAAAGGAAGCGCTGTGATCCTTGTGTGTGTGTTGTGTGAATGTGCCTAGCTTCCTTCCCCCAACTTGCCGTGTATTTCAGGGACAAGTTGGCTTCCCGGTTCCGAGGTGACCGATACTGCCATGTCATCAGAATGAGGGCCAGCTGCTCCGATATCATCGGGAAGTCACCGGGGTGTGGGTGGGTGGACGAGGTGAGGTGAAGCGCACTTAGCTTTGATGGGCAGCAGGGCTCGGAGGGCTGAAAGGCCTGTATCTGTACTGTAATTTTCTTTGTAAAGGCAAATGGTCAGCAAACACCAGGAGGGAGAAGGCAGGGAGGCAACCTCAGTTGGACTCTGGTCACCCCCTGGCTCCCATCCTAGCTTTTGCTGAAGGCAAGGGGCACAGTTTCAGAGTGGCACTGAATTACCAGCTGGGACAACCCTGGCACTGAGCCTCTTCTCCTCTCTCCGGTCTGGGCAGTGCCCTACTCTTGACCAATGGACTCAGCCAGACCTTATGTGTTTTTTGGCATCCACTCCAGCAAGACGCACCCACAGGGAGGTGGAGTGCATGTCCTGTCCCACCTCAGTTGTATCATCCAGTTATGATGCCACTTCGGCGCCACTGATCCATTCCTTAATGGTACTCGGTCACGGGTACTGAATCAACCCATCTCCAGCAACCTGGTGATCCCTTTTCTTATTGTCGTTGGTGAGGCCAGCGTTTGATGCAATCTCCTATTGCTCCTAGAACTGAGCGGCTGGCTAGGCCATTTCAGAGGTCGACCACATCGCCGTGGGTCTGGAGTCACCATGAGGAAAGGGCAGATTTCCTTCTCTCAAATGCATGCGTGAGCCAAATAGATGTTCACAACGCTTGAAGTTAGAGATAACAAGGTGTGGAGCTGAGGAACACAGCAGGTCAAGCAGCATCAGAGGAGCAGGAAGGCTGATGTTTCAGGTCTGGACCTTTCTTCAGAAATGGGGGAGGGGAAGGGGATTTTGAAAGAAATAGGGAGAAAGGGGGAGGCAGATGGTAGATGGATAAAGGAGCAGATAGATAGAGAGGAGACGATGTTAGAGACAAGGTTTTACTTTCTACTGGGAGCTGGGATTTGAACCCATGCCTCAACGGCACAAGCCCGAGTTTCTGCATTGCAGGGTCCAGCGACCACTACGCACTGGCGTCCCCCAAGGCAGTACAATTGGCACTTGGGATAGGAGGAAGAAAGGAAAAGTCAGCCCAGCCTCCAACAGCATCACTCTCCAGTGAAATTACTGACTGTATAGGATTGACCTGAAGACTTCAGAAATTAGTGATGAGTCTCCCAGACATTGGATCTCCTGGGTGTGGTTGGCAGTGAAGAAAATCTCATCGGGATGTGAAATACTGCAATGTAGTAGCCCACATCCTTCAGGCTTTCTTTAAAGGTTAATTAAATAAGAATTGGAGCCTGCTCTCCAATCAGCGCGAAACAAGTTTGCCGCCAACGATGGACATGACCAATGGCAAGAGATGGAGCTGCGGGAGGGGAGGGTCACCTGACAGCGATGCCCGCTTGGCCTCCCGCCAACTTGCTCAGCAAATAAAGGAATGGCCGCCTAACCAGGGAGCGCTGGCCAAAGATTGCCTTCATGTAGCACCGCTCACGTCCCTGGGACATTCCACGGGGGCCTGTCGCAGCCCGTGAATTACTTGTGCTTCGCCACGGTAATGCGGAAGATACAGCAGCCACCTTGCACATAGCAAGCTCCTAACGGCAGTGCGATGCGCGACTAGACTGTCCTCCTTCAGCAACGTTGTGGCTGTTTGTAGCTAGGATACCTGCTGCCACCGAGTGTGCCACTCTTGGCTTTCTCGTGTCCTCCCCTCACATCTATGATGGCTCATTGAAAGCTGCTGTGTGCCATGCATCCCCCAAATACACCCAGATCATCCCTACTTTCCGCTCCTCCCCACTTTGCTGTCCAGCAGAGGTTTCTCTGTTTTCCAGCTCCAAAATTCTGACACTTCTTTTCTGGATTTAATTTTTCTTTAGCTTGCATTTTGCGCTTGCTATTTCGCCACCTCTCTATTTCCAAATGCACGCCCAGGCGCACTTTCAGGATAATTCTTCGCATCCGCATTGCAAAGGCCTCTATTTCCTTGCCTTAAGGTCTTTACTTAAGCAAATAAAAACTGGATGCAACAAATCAGAGACAAAAACAGAAGTTGCTGGAAAAGCTCAGCGGGTCTGGCAGCATCCGTGAAGAGAAATCAAGAGTTAACGTTTCGGGTCCGGTGACCTGAGGAAGGTTCTGAGGTTAGACACTCGGCTCACAGCGTTGACTCTGATTTCTCTCCACAGATGCTGCCAGCCCCGCTGAGCTTTTCCAGCAATTTCTGTTGCTGTCTCTTTACATAGCAACGCTGACTGACGGGTAAATATTGGGCAAGGACACTGCTACTGAGCAACTGCAAGTGGCAAAATTTCAGAAGATTCAGCTCATCGAGGGACAGGGGGAGTTCAATAGGCCAAGTGGCCAGCACCAGCTTTCTCACTCCTTGGGAGATGAGGGAGAACAAACAGGAACAAGTAGCTGCTAATGGAACACGGAAAATGACTCAGTACTTCAAGTTGCCAACTTGTATTTGGACAAAATCCCAAAGGTTTGAAGGTCTGGGCTGATTGCCCTCAGCCGCGACAAAAAAATCACAACGCTTCCGCCTCCCCCTCTTCCTCTTCATGTTTTCTGTCTCTGACAAACAAAAGTCATCTTCAAAGAGTGGGGAGGAAAGCCCTTTTGTAAATGACCCTATGCCTTTACCCCCTGACCACAGAGTCATGGTGACAGAGCAAGAGGCTGCTTGGATAATCAAGTCTAGACATTTTCCTCATTAACCTGCTCAGGAATGTTACATCGCACCATCTGGAGCAGGCAAGACTTGAACCCAGGCCTCCAGGCTCAGAGGTAGGGACTCTACCACTGCACCCGATCCCATCAAGTCTCTCTCTCTCTTTCTTGAACATATTCTGTGAGTTAGTCACCGCGGCCTTCAGTGGTAGAGAATGCCACAGGTTCACCAGCCTCTGAGTGAAGAAACTGTTCCTTGTCTCAGTCCTTGGTTTGAATTCCCAGTTTTAAATTTCACCATCTGTCATCCAAACCCGTTTTGTCAGAGCACTAACCTTGGATTAGGAGTACAGTGATACTACATGACACCATCATTGCCCTCTCCCATCATGTTGACTGTCTGTAGAGCAAGCCAGTCAGTTCCATTCTCCTGTCTTACACTGTTAAACTGAAAATAATGTTCCCTCAAAGCGAGCCCCATCAAATCTCCCAAGACAGGTCCAGTATGGGGTCATTTACAGAGTAAAGCTCCTTCTAACCTAAAAATAAAGTTCCTTTGACACTGTCCCCAACAATCACTTCCTAGAATAGGGGCAGCACAGGTTTAGGTACAGAGTAAAGCTCTCTCTACCCTTAAAGTCTAAAAGTAAAGCACCCTCAACGCTGTCACCATCAATCACTTCCAGAACAAGGACAGTGCAGGGTTAGACACAGAGTAACGGTTTCTCTACACTGTCCCCCATCAAACACTCCCAGGACAGGGACAGCACAGGGTTAGATATAGAGTAAAGCTCCCTCTACACTGCTCCATCAAACACTCCCAGGACAGGGACAGCACAGGGTTAGATACAGAGTAAAGCTCTCTCTACACTGTCCCCATCAAACACTCCCAGGACAGGGACAGCACAGGGTTAGATACAGAGTAAAGCTCTCTCTACACTGTCCCCATCAAACACTCCCAGGACAGAAACAGCATGGTACAGAATAAAGCTCCCTCTACTATTTTAAACTGAAGGTAAAGCCACCTCTACACTGCCCCATCAAACACTCCCAGAACAGGAACAGCACAGGGTTAGGTACAGAGTAAAGCTCCTCCTACACTGTTCCCCCCATCAAACATTCCCAGGACAGGGACAGCACTGGGCTGGATACAGAGTAAGTCTCCTTTACACTTAAAGCTACCTCTACACTGTCCCCATCAAACACTCCCCCAGGAAATGGACAGCATAGTGTTAGGTACAGAATAAAGCATCCTCTACTCTTGTAAACAGAAAGTCAAAAAAAAGAGCAAAACCAGTCTGTGCTGGACTCTATCCCACAGCCCTTGCAAGTTTACTTTTTCCTCAGAGACAAGAAAATTGCAGATGGTGGAATTCAAGGTAGACAGACAGGAGGCTGGAAGAACACAGCAGGCCAGGCAGCATCTGGAGGAAAGGAGCAGTCAATGTTTGGGGTGTTACCTTTCTCCAGTCCTGAAGAAGGGTAATAGCCAAAACGTTGGCTTCTCCTTTCCTCCAGATGCTGCCTGGCTTGCTGTGTCATTCCAGCTTCCTGTTTGTCTACCTACTTTTCCCTCAAGTGTTCATCCAATTCCCTTTTGAAAATCATTCATCCTCTCTGCTTCCAACTTAGGCTGAGTTCCAGCTTGTCAGCCTACTGCTATCTCTTTCCCGAAACCTTAAATTTGTGGTCTCCCTGCTAACAATGAACAGGAACATCTACTGCCGTATTTAAACCTGACATTATTTTATGCACCTCTCTTTAATCTTCCTTCAATCTCCTTTAAAATCTCAGTTTCTGCAACTGAATCTTGTTGCTAAGATCCCTCATCCCTGGTATATTTCCCCTCCACCTTTGCATTCTTCTACAACGAGAACAGGACACAGTTCTCTAGTCGTGGCCAAACCACAGTTTAGTCTCCAAGGAGATTAATCTTTCATTCCTGGAGGTTGCAGGTTGTATCATGGGGTTTAGCAACGCTACAAAGACCGAGAGGTGAAATATGCCAATTGATGGCAGGACCTGTGCACTTAACGGTAAGGTCCTGGGGAGTGTTGCTGAACAAAGAGACCTTGGAGTGCAGGGTCATAGTTCCTTGAAAGTGAAGTCGCAGGTAGACAGGGTGGTGAAGAAAGCATTTGGTATGCTTGCCTTTAGTATTGAGTACAGGTGTTGGGAGGTCATGTTGTGGCTGTACAGGACATTGGTTAGGCCACTTTTGGAATACTGCATGCAATTCTGGTCTCCCTGCTATAGAAAAGATGTTGTTAAACTTGAAAGGGGGCAGAGAAGATTTATGAGGATATTGCCAAAGTTGGAGGGCTTGAACTATAGGGAGAAGCTGAATAGGTGGGGGCTATTTTCTCTGGAATGTTGGAGGCTGAGGGGTGACCTTGAGGGGGTGGGGTTTATAAAATCATGAGGGGCACGGATAGGATAAATAGACAAGGTCTTTTCCCAGGGTAGGGGAGTCCAAAACTGGAGGGTATAGGTTTAAGGTGAGAGGGGAAAGATTTAAAAGGGACATAAGGGGCAACATTTTCACGCAGAGGGTGGTGCGTGTATGGAACAAGTTGCCAGAGGAAGTGGTGGAGGCTGGTACAATTACAACATTTAAAAGGCATCTGGATGGGTATATGAATAGGAAGGGTTTAGTGGGATATGGGCCAAATGCTGACAGATGGGGCTAGATTAAAATATGATATCCAGTCGGCATGAATGAGTTGGACTGAAGGGTCTGTTTCTGTGCTGTACGTCTCTATGACTCTCTGAGAGATACAAGAGCACTGAAGGAGGTCATTGGAAGAAATTGCTTGAAAAGGGGGCTGTTGCTTGCTGCATCCTATATCTTAGAAGCAACATTTTGTTTACTCCCAGGATGTGGGTGTCTCAGCATTTATTGCCCATCCTTAATTAGTGATGGTCTAGAATCCCTACAGTGTGGAAACGGGCCCTTCAGCCCAACAAGTCCACACTGAACCTTGGAGTATCCTGACCACACCCATCCCCTTGTAACCCACCTAATCTACACATCCCTGAACACTATAGGCAATTTAGCATGGCCAATCCACCTAACCTGCACATCTTTGGACTGTGGGAGGAAACTGGAGCAAACCCACATAGACACAGGGAGAATGTGCAAACTCCACACAAACAGTCACCCGAGGCTGGAATTGAACCTGGGCCCTGGCACTGTGAGGCAGCAGTGCTAATCACTGAGCCACTGTGCCGTGGTGGTGAGCTACCTTCTTCAGCCGCTGCAGACCATGCAGTGTAGGTACAATTTGGTGCTGGTTAGGAGAGAGTACCAGGCTTTTGAGCCGATGGACAGTGAAAGAACAGCGAGCTATTTCCAAATCTGGATGATGTGCAGCTTGAAGGGAAGGTTGCAAATAGTGATGTCCTTGTGTGAATGCTGCCCTTGTCCTTGCACATCGTGGGTTTGCAAAGTGCCATCAAAGGAGCCTTGGTGAATTTCTACAGTGCAGCTTGGAGATGGTCCACAGGGAGTGTCATTGATGGACAGAGTAAATGTTGAAGGTAGTGCATGAGGGTGCAACAGAAGCAGGCTGCTGTATTCTGGATGGTATTGAGCCTCTTGAGGTGTGTTAAAGCTGTCGTTCATCCAGATAAGTGTGGGATTATTCCCAACGCATTCTGGGCTTCACACCCCGAGTGTTTTGCATTTCTCACGTTACTTTCATCTGCAGGTGTCATCATGTCAACCAAGCAATATAGCCATTTACACACCGACAGCAAAGAGATCCCCTTACATTAATGCAGCACCTAATGTAAAAGATCCCATACCCTTTCAGCAGATCGTCAGCGAAGAAAACTTGACATTGAGTTACGAGGGGATGTCAGTGCAGACGATCATAGGTTTGATCAAAGACGCAGGTTTTGAGGAGCACGTTAAAGGAAAGAAGGTGGTAAAGAGAGAGAAAGACGAAATGTGAGAGTGTGTGTGTGTGTGGGAGAGAGAGCATGCGGGAGAGACAGAGCGTGTGGGAGACAGTGTGTGTGTGAGTCAGTGTGTGTGTGTGAGTGAATGCATGAGTGAGTACGTGACCGTGTGTGTGAGTCAGTGAGTGTGTATGTGTGAGTTTGAAAATGTGAGAGTGAGTGTGTGTGTGTATGTGTGTTAGAGTGTGTGTGCATGAGAATGTGTGCGCAAGTATGTCCGTGTGTCTGTGTGTGTGAGAAAGAGAGGGAATTCCATACCATTGGGCCCAGGAATGTGAAAGCCTGGATGCCGATTGTGCAACGATTAGGACAGCGTAGTGGCTCAGTGGTTAGCACTGCTGCCTCATAACACCAATCCCACTCTCGGGCGACTGTCTGTGTGGAGTTTGCACATTCTCCCCATGTCTGCGTGGGTTTCCTCTAGGTGCTCCGGTTCCCTCCCACAGTCCAAAGATGTGCAGGTTAGTGTGGAGCGGCTATGCTAAGTTGCCCCTAGCGTTCAGGGATGGGTGGGATGCTCTGAGGGTTGGTGTGGACTTGCTGGGCCGAAGGGCCTTTTTCCTCACTGTAGGGATTCCATGCTCAAAACTGAGGACGCTCAAGAGGTCAGAATTAGAGGAGAGCAGAGGTGTTGTCAGTTATAGAGCTGGAGAAGATTACAGAGACAGGCAGGGATTTGGAATCAAGCAATGAGACTGTTATGAAACAAGGCATTGCCAGAGCAGGAGCCAGTAAAGATGAGCAGGACAGTGGATGGCAAGTGAACTCGGTGTGATTTTGAGGAGTATAAGCCACACCAAACTCTCCTAACTAAGTTCCCAGGGTGAAGCAAGGAGCCAGCAACACGGGAAACAGAAGAGGAAGCAGGTGGGAGGAAAACAGTGTTTAAACATTATTTGCAGCTCTACTTATTGGAGTTCAGAAGAATGAGAGGTGATCTTATTGAGACATGATTCAGGGGGATCTTGACAGAGCAGAGAGGGTCATTTCCTCACATGGAGGAATCTAAAACCAGGAGAAGGTGGGGACGGGGGGGGTGCTGGACATTTAAAGATGGAGTGACTTACATTTAAAACAAGTATGGGGAGGCATTTCATCTCTCCGAGGGCTTTTAGTCTTTCAGGTTCTCTTCCCCCTGAGAGTAGTGGGGGCTGGGTCCTTGAATATGTTTAAGGCCGAGTTAGTTTTGATCGACGAGGGAGTTGAGAATTATGTGAGGTGGGAGGAGTGTCAAAAGGAACATCGAACGAAGGCTACAAGCAGCTCAGCTATGATCTTATCAAATTGTAAAATCCCAACAATGTGGAAGCAGGTCACTGAGTTGCACTGACCCTCCAAAGAGCATCCCACCCAATCCCTCTGGCCCAGCATTCTCCATGGCTAACCCACCCAGTCTGAAGAACCCTGTGACACTATATGGGGCAATTTAGTATGGCCAATCCACCCTAACCTGCACGTCTTTGGACTGTGGGAGGAAACCAGAAGAAACCCACACAGACACAGGGAGAATATGCAAACTCCACACAGACAGTCGCCTGAGGCTGGAATCAAACCCGGGTCCCTAACATTGTGAGACATCAGGGCTAACCACTGAGCCACCAATTCTTTTCATAGGTATGTGAGCATTTAACAACATTTGCCACCACTCTCTAATTGCCGTGAAAGCTACCTTGCTGAGATTTGAATCCGTGTCTCAAAAGCATTACTGCAGGCCTCTGGATTACTCTTCTGGTGACATTACCACTATACTACTGTCTTCCTCCCCATCTTATTGAATGGGGGAAGCAGGCTCAATGGGCTGAATGGCCTCCTCCTGCTTGTGTTCTTGCGTAAAAGGGAGACAGAGAATGGAGTGGAAAGACATTTAGCTCAGGTTTGACTAACACGTCAAGACAGTGCTATCTTCTCCCTCCACTAGCTTGTTAGTGGAGGCTTTCCCCAGTCTATAAATAACAGCAGGAGGCGGGTCTCACCAGGCTACTGGGCGACTGACTCACATTAGACTTTTTGAGAGAGAGAAAAAGAACGAGACATGCCATGATTAAGTCAGTCGATCGACCGCAAAGGAATCAAGAAATCAGTAAGACAAGGATGACAAACAAGCCTGTTCCCAAACAATGAAACATTGCCTTGAGCGTCCAACTTCAACAATTGAGCCACCTCCAAAAAAGAACACCAGGAACTTGAGAGAGGTGAACATACCCATCAGAATTCAAAGCAGCCAGAGCAGATGTCCTTTAATTAATCATTCCTTGCATTGTGATAACGTTGCAGAATTCTCCCATTTCTTGGAGTAGACTTGCCCCTTTAAATTGGTAGCCAACATTGAGACTGACTCTCATGCCACCCCTGGACGTCTATCCTTCTTCCCAACACTAAAAGTGCCCTCAATTTTTGCTCCATCTTTTAGAAAGTGTCTCGAACAAAGTCTCCGAACGCCTCAATTTATGACTAGCGGGTGAAAATAAAATGCAGCGCCCCAACATGAAATGTCAACTTTGATCGCATCCTCTCTCTCTCACTGCTGAAAAGAACACAGCAGGCAGTGTTGTGCTCAGCCAGGAAGCCGATGAGAAACTGTTTTCAGAAAACACTCTGGTTGTTGCTTCTTCTATCTGCCGAGCTCTGCCACACTTTACATGTAGACCATCTTTTATAAAAAAAACAACTATCACAGACCTGCAGCCTAACGTTTACAAAATATTAACTGCTCTCCGATTGATGTCAGGCTGTTTATCAGTGTCTACAGTGCTTGGTTTCACCCATAAGAATAATATTCCTTTGGCATATGCCTTTCAACTCAATCATCTCAAAACCACATACCAGATTGACAGCACAACATTCACAGTCACACAACAGACTCGAGTCTACCCACGGGTGACCCCATGGGAGGGCTCATAGTATTTAAATAAAATTCTTGTATTCAGCACAGGTCCCGAAACTACACGGCAGACATCCTAGTCCTGGTCCTGACTTTCTATGCGATTTATTTCGCTACTGCTCAGAATATTAATCGATCTTTTTAGGAAAAGAGGCAAGAACTGCTTTGCAAATCAGTTCAGCTGCCCTAGACAGTTCAACGGTATTCGTAGTTCCTATGTAACTATTCAAAGCAGGGCTTTAAGCAGCATCACATAGAACCTACAGCATTAGGCCAATCGGCCCAACTGTTGGTCCGTACTGGTACAAAAACAGAAGTTTCTGCAGGTCTGGCAGCATCTGTGAAAAGAATCAGAGCTAATGTTTCGGGGTCTGGTGATCCTTTCTCAGAACAGTTTTTATTTAGTTCGTACTTGTGTTCAGGCTGCACACAAGCCTCCATCCAATTTCCAGGTCACCCCAACAACATAACCCTGACGATTTCTGTCTCCCTCCTCTGCTAAATAAAAACCGAAAGAACTGCGGATGCTGTCAATTCAGATCAAAAACAGAAATTGCTGAAAAAGCTCAGCAGGTCTGGCAGCATCTGTGAAGGAAAAAAAATGTCAGAAAAAACGTTTCGGGTCCCCAGGGGAAGGGTCACCGGAAACAAAATGTTAAGTCTGATTTTTTTTTTCCTCCACAGATGCTGCCAGTCCTGCTGAGCTTTTCCAGCAACTTCTGTTTTTGACCCTCCTGTGCTTGTCTGGCTTCTCCAGAAATATGTCATGAGCTGTTATGTCTCAAACTCTCCACATGGTAGCAGATTCCAGATTCTCCTTACTCTCTGGGTATGGAGGCTTCTCCAGAATTCCTCACTGGGTTTAATTGGTGACAATTTAATGTTCCTGTACCTTAGGGCAGAGACCTTAGATTGATTGTTTTCAGTGTCAGTGTCCCATGCAACTAGAGCATTACATCACCATTTTAAAAAGTGTTCTTCTTTGTGATTTTTAATGGGCTTGTTAACTGCAACACCGTTTAGAAATCTCAGTACTGGCACCACTCATTCCCATTGTAGCACTCCAGCTCAACCTATTGCACACCCCCAACCTGTTATGTCATAGAGTCATACAGCATGGAAACAGACCCTACGGTCCAGCTAGTCCACATCAACCATGTTCCCAAACTAAACTAGTCCCACCGCGCCTGCATTTGGCCCCTATCCCTCCAAGCCTTTCCTATTCATGTACCTGTCCAATTGTTTTTTAAACGTTGTAACTGTACCAGCAGCCACTCCTTCCTCTGGCAGTTCATTCCACACACTAACCACTCCCTGTGTAAAAAAGTTGCCCCTCATGTTCTTCCTCCTTTCACCTTAAAAATATGCCCCCTTTTTTCGAACTCCCCCACTGTAGGGAAAAAGACCTTAGTTATTCACCTTATCCATACCCCTCATGATTTTATAAAACTCTATAAAGGTCACCCCCTCAGCCTCCTTCAGAAGGGTCTGAAGAAGGGTCCAGACCCGAAATGTCAGCCTTCCTGCTCCTCTGATGCTGCTTGGCCTGCTGTGTTCATCCAGCTCTACACCTTGTTATCTCAGATTCTCCAGCATGGACAGCTCCTACTAACCCTCAACCTCCGACGCTACAGTGAAAAAAAAAGTACCAACCTATCCAGCCTATTTTTATAACTCAAACCCCCTCCCCCCATTCCCTGTAACATCTCGGTGAATCTTTTCTGAACTCTCTGCAATGTAATAATATCCTGCCTATAACAGGGCGACCACAACTGTATACAGTACTCCAGAAGAGGCCTCACCAACATCCTGTACAACCTCAACGCGACGTCCCAACTCCTATACTCAAAGGTCTGAACAATGAAAGCAAGCGTGCTAAACACCTTCTTAACCGCCCTGTGATCTGTGATGCAAATTTCAAAGAATTGTATGCCTGAACCCTAGGTCTCTCTGTGCTACAACAATACCCATGGCCCTACCATTCATTGTATACATACAGATGGAAAATGGAATGAGGGAAGGAGAGTTGGAAACAGTAAGAGATCAAGCTCAAAGGGCCAAGCAACACACTGTGCATCTGTCATTAACAACACCAGGGATGGGGGGAGGGCAAGGATATTCAAGATAGACACAGGAATACAAACAGATAAAGGGGTGGGTGGCACACGTGATACAGAGAACAGACAGACACACACATTGTTGTCAGGATGCATAGAGAGAAAGAAATGCACACACATGTAGGTGACAGATAGACACAAGGCTGGGGAATTATGACAGACAAATATACAGAAGGAAGGGACAATGACAAAATCGCAGAATTACATCAGGAGCAATTCAACCCATCATGTCATCTCTCCGCCTGCACAATTCACCCAGATCCTTCTACCAGTAGCTGTACATATTCTTCGATCATGAATAACAATGTAAATTACCCTTTCAATGCCTTCATTGACTCCGTCACATTCGCAGGCAGTGCATTCCAGCCCTTAACCACTCACTGCATGAAAAAAAGTCTTTTTTTCCCTCAAGTCACTTTTGCTCCTTTTGCCAATAGATATAGGGGTCAGCGATACAGAAGCGGATACAGGACTGGAGTACAGACAGATAAAGTGAGGACTGATGCACACAGGCACGGAGTGTCAGTAACAGAGACAAGCAAGGGCTGGGTATGTAGAAACAGGAACACAGATGGACGACATGCACCAGGGCTGAAGAGACAGTGACAGGCAGATATACTGCGATCAGAATACGAGGACGCTCGGAAATTATGACACTCACACAATCACAGATACCAGGGCATAGGGACAATATGTACAAGGGGAGGGGGGCGACGGACTCAGGGGTGGGAAGTCAGTGGTTTACAGACATACAGGGGTCAGGGAAGCAGACACTCAAGGATCGGAATGCAGAAACAGGCAAAACATCGGGAGACAGGCACGGACACAGATAAGGGCCGGCAGACACACTCAGGGCGGGGTTGAATCGGTGATTTAGAGATACACGGGGCTCAGGGACAGAGTCAGACACACAGAGTCGAGGAGGTGTGGGATAGAGGCAGACGAAGAGGGTGATCGTAAGAAACTGGAGTGGGGCAGAAAGAGAGGAGGCACCCACCTGGGGGACCTGAAAGGCCCAAGGAGAGCTGTTGTTGCTGCTGTTGCTCCTCCTTGCCTCTCATTGCTGCCTCTGTCGGGGTATGCTGCTGCTCGTTGCCCCTCATTGCTGCCTCTGGCAGGATCTGTCAAACCCCCCTCCCCCCCGCCCCCCTAATCACAGCCGCCGCGCCTCTCTGTTTATTTCAGTTTCTCTTTTTTTGCTACTTGCCTGGAATTCCCCAGGGCGGAGCTCGCGCTCTGATTGGGCCAAGGCGCCCGCGCGCCGGGGGAAACCCCTACTCGCGAGGCCCCAGTGACGCAACAGCGCACGTTCTCGGCGCCCCGCCCACCCCTGCCGCCGAGCGCCTTGAAAGCCAGGACCGGATCAGAAGCCACCGGCACGGACCGGAGCGCCGACCAAAACACGGACTGGATTTACAGAAACGGGGAAAGGTAGGGGTACGGGGAGGCCGTTCGGCCCTTCGAGCCTGCTCCGCCATTCTTCATGATCGCGGCCGATCGTCCAACTCAACAGCCTAACCTGGCTTTCTCCCCATAACCTTTGATCCCATTTGCCCCAAGTGCTATGTCTAGTCACAAAAACAAGTTTGCTGGAAAAGCTCAGCAGGTCTGGCAACATCTCTGAAGAAAAAAATCAGTTAACGTTGTGAAACGTTAACCTTGATTTTTTTTCCTCACAGACGTTGCTAGACCTGCTGAGCTTTTCCAGCAACTGTGGTTTTGCTCCTGATTTACAGTATCCGCGGTTCTTTTGGTTTTTATTTGCTATATCCAGTCGCCTCTTGAATACATTCAATGTTTTGGTATCAACTACTTCCTGTGGTAATGAATTCCACAGGCTCATCACTCTTTGGTGAAGAAATGTCTCCTCATCTCCATCCTAAATGGTTTACCCCAAATCCTTGTACTGTGACCCCTGGTTCTGGACAAAATGGTTTACCCTAAATGGTTTACCCCAAATCCTTGTACTGTGACCCCTGGTTCTGGACAAACCCTCCATTGGGAGCATCCTCCCTGCATCTTCCCTGTCCAGTCCCACCAGAATTTTAGCTAAACACATGGACCCATTCCTGCCACACTGTACAAGGCAGCAGTGGGGGAAAGGGTCAACCAAACTGAGATGGAAGGGGAGACCGTAGGGAGCAGCTATAACACTTTTTAAAATATATAGTTGCTTTTCGGAACAACCAGATTCCCATCAGGGTGCACATAAAAGATTCCAGGACAGTAAGCTTCCCCTAGTATGGAAACAAACAAACGGGATGAGAATAAATACTCAGGGATGGTAGGAACTGCAAATGCTGGAGAATCTGAGATAACAAGGTGTAGAGCTGGATGAACACAGCAGGTCAGGCAGCATCAGAGGAGCAGGAAAGCTGATGTTTTGGGTCTGGACCCTTCTTCAGAAATTTCTACAACTCTACAATTTCAGACCTCTACAACTCTCAAGTGCCGGAGAAACCCAGCAGGTCTGGCAGCGTCTGCGAAAAAAGAAGCAGAGTTGACCTTTTGTGTCTGGTATGACTCAACATTCCCCATATATTTCCCTCAATGTTCCCCGCAGTGAGGAATGCAGCAGCGAGTAACTCACCTCCTGACTCCCCAAAGCCTGTCCATCATCTACAAGGCACAAGGCACAAGGTGATGGAATACTCCCCACTTGCCTGGATTGGAGCAGCTCCAACAACGCTCAAGAAGCTCAACACCATTCAGGACAAAGCAGCACCCACTTGATTGGTACTACATCCACAAGCATCACTCGACCAACGCTCAATAGCAGCAGTGTGTACCACCTACAAGCTGCAAACATCCTTCAAGTAATGTTGATCTTGCTTGGCACATCTCCTGTGCAGTGTAACCCGTATGCCTCACTCTGTCCAAGCACTCTGTGATCTGTGATCAAGCACTATGATCTGCCTGTACTGTTCGCAAACAAAGCTTTTCACTGTACTTAGGTACACGTGACAATAAATCAAATCAAATCAAAGATCCTTAGACAGCACCTTCCAAACCCACGACCACTTCCATCTAGAAGGACAAAGGCAGCAGATACATGGGAACACCACCCCCCTGCAAGTTCCCCTCCAAACCACTCACCATCCTGACTTGGAAATATATCACCGTTCCTTCACTGTCGCTGGGTCAAAATCCTGGAATCCTTCCCTAATAGCATTGTGGGTCAACCCACAGCAGGAGGACTGCAGCGGTTCAAGAAGGCAGCTCACCCCCACCTTCTCAAAGGGACAGGAGCAATAAATGCTGGGCCAGCCAACGACACCCACATCCCACAAATGAATTGTTACAATATTTTTAAAAAATACACAAAAATGACTCCATTCTGAAGAAAAGTCATTTTAGACTCATAACATTAACTCTGTTCCTCTCTCTACAAATGCTACCAGACCCGCTGAGTTTCTCCAGCATTCTCTGTTTTTAATTCAAATTTCCAGCATCTGCAGCATTTTACTTCCATTTGAGCTTTATCTAGTGTTTTGCTCTATATTTATCCCTCAATCCGTATCACCGCTGCATTATTGCCACTGTTGCTGATAGTGGGAACTTTCAAACATTGTAGAGACCTGTAACTTTTAAAACCTTTCAGTTAATAGCAAAAGCATGACAAGATGAGATTTAAAATTAAGATATTAAGACTTATGTTGTAACAAAAAGTTATTTTCCTGTCAAAAATTTGTATATTAAAGTACAGAGATGAACTTTTTCCTTTTATACTTATCACACATGGATTTCCTCACAGAATTATAGCCCTTAGGGTAAACAGTCCACAGTTGTATCTAGATTCCAATGGGATCTTGTATCCTCACCTCACTGAGCAGAAACATTGACGAACCATCTCCAGGCAATTCCCTCAGTTTTTGGAGAGTTCCGAAAACTGTTTTTTGTCCTTGACCTGAGAAATCTCCTGGAATGCTCTAACAGTCACCTTTTCAAAATGGACCGTCTGTGTCTGGTTATAACTGCAATGCCAAGCAACTCTTCTCTCTGCTGACCATACAGTTATTGCTGATAGATGATGTATTTTTTACGTTTATACTTCCTCACTGGGGTCATCCAGAATTTGTTGCCTGTCCCTATTTGCCATTTGAACTGAGTGACTACTACGTAATTTCTGAGGGTAGCTAAGAGTCAACCACATTGCCGTGGGTCTGAAATCACATATAGGCCAGACCCCAAAAGGTTGGTAGGTTCTTAAAGAGCATTAGTGAACCAGATGTGTTTTTACAACATGGGCAGCGCAGCAGCTCAGTGGTTAGCACTGCTGTCTCACAGTGCCCGGGTCCCACATTTGATTCTAGCCTTGGGTGACTGTCTGTGTGGGTTCCCTCCTACAGTCTAAAGATGTGCAGGTTAGGGTGGATTGGGCCGTGCTGAATTGCCCATAGTGTTCAGGGATGTGCAGGCTGGGTGGGTTAGCCATGGGAAATGCAGGGTTACAGCGATGGGTCTGGGTAGGGTGCTCTTCAGAGAGTCAGTGCAGACTCAAGGGGCTGAATGGCCTGTTTCCACACTGAAGGGATTCTATGAACAATTGATAATAGTTTCACAGATGTCATCACTGAGCCTTCAATTCCAGATTGATCAGGTGAATTTAAGTTGTTGTCAATTTAGAGCTCCAGATTGAGGTTTGAACATGTGACCCCTAAAGCATTGGCATGTCATCATCTCCCCCAAGGATTTCTAAGGAAGCCCGTAACCTGATCTCAATATGAAACACATATCATTGCAATCAGGCAGAGATGCTAAATAGCTGTCCTTGACCAAGGTAATCAACTCTAAGTGAAATATATAAAGGAGACTTCTCCTTAGGGGGAGATGCTGGTGCAATTTTGAGAGCTGGGAAGGGATGGTCTTTAACTTATACATGTTACAGAATCCCTGCAGTGTGGAAACAGGCCCTTAGGCCCAACAATTCTACACCAACCCTTGGAACATCCCACCCAGATCCACTCCCCTAAGCTACACATCCCTGAACACTATGGGGCAATTTAGCACAGCCAATCCACCTAACCTGTATAGCTTTAGACTGTGGGAGGAAACCAGAGCACCCAGAGGAAAACCACATAGACACGGGGAGAAAGTGCAAACTCCACACAGACAGTCGCCCGAGGGTGGAATCAAACCCGGGTCCCTGGAGCCGTGAGGCAGCAGTGCTAACCACTGAGCCACTGTGGGACTAGCAGCTCAGTGACAGGACCTGCCCACAGTATGAGACTATAGGTCTGGATGCTATGTCTGAGAATCCAAACCACCAATCCACCAGCCTGAGGCAGATGCAGGCACAAAGTCTGAAGAGACATTAAAAATCCAGGAGAAAGTATGTCCCTGGAAGGGACCAGGGACAGGGGATGTAAAGCCAAATTATGGGATAGTCCTGGAAAATCTTAAATGGTTATTCACCTTGTCCTTGATGTTAACTCTCTTTCATCTTGGAAATAAAGGGACAGGTTATAACCTGGTACCTTCAACACATTTTTTTCGGGACTTTAGGAACCTGAGTCTATGCAATATAAATTCAGACACTGCTTTTGCCGTGTAAAGATCTTGCATCTTCTTCTCAGTAAAACAATCCAAACCTTCCTTCATTCTCTAACAATCGAGCCACTCATGGTTTGGTTCATCCCCAACGGGGTACTTCTCATGATTTTTTAAAATTTATTCACTCATGGGATGTGGGCATGGCTGGCTAATTGCCAATCCCTAATTGCCCCGGAGAGCAGTTTAGAGTCAACCACGTTGCTGTGGGTCTGAAGTCACACGTAGGCCAGACGAGGTAAGGATGGCCTAAAGGACGTTAGTGACCCAGATGTGTTTTTCCGACAATTGACAATGGTTTCATGGTCATCATCAGACTCTTAATTCCAGCTTTTTATTGAATTCAAATTCCACCATCTGTTGTGGTGGGATTCGAACATTGATGTGGTAAAGTTTATGTTATCTTGCATTAAAAAGTGAAACTAGTATCATGGTATTGAAGATTCATAGAAGCCCTACAGTGTGGAAACAGGCCATTCGGCCCCACACATCCACACCAACCCTCCAAAGAGCATCCCAACCAGACCCATTCCCCCTAACCTTTCCCTGTAACCCTGCATCTCCCATAGCTAACTGATCTACACATTCCTGAACACTATGGGCAATTTAGCACGGCCAATCCACCTAGCCTGGACTGTGGAAGAATCCAAAAGAAATTTGTTACGGCAAAATATTAAATTCAAACATTACAAGTCAAGTCTATATAGTCTTATCAGTTCTAGGGCTGCTTTGAATTCTAATTTGAATTAGAATTAGGACTTAGAATATCCTTTATTGTCATGTGTACTCAAGTCCAGAAGTACAGGAGCACAATGACACATTTACAATGTTGCCCCATATGGCGTCATCTTACGTACACAGTACTGAGGTATAGACTTTAGATACAGAATACAGAAATGAAGTGAAAAAGAAAGGAGAAACAGTTACATTACTTACAGTTGTTCGTAGTATAACTTAGAAAAAGGAGAAGAAAATTAAAGAGATAAGCATTACAGTCTTTCAGTAGATCAGTGCATGAGGCTTCCATACGTGGCCTGCCCAGGCTCACACACCACTGGCTGTCCCCACACCGGTCCCCAGCCTACTGACCATCCCTGCTCCAAGCCTCCAGCCCACTGACGGTCCCCACTCCTGTCTCCAGCCCACTGACCGTCCCCACTCCTGTCTCCAGCCCACTGACCATCCCCGCTCCGCTCTCCAGCCCACTGATCATCCCCGCTCCTCTCTGGTCTCCAACCCACTGACTGTCCCCACTCCAGTCTCCAGCCCACTGGCCATCCCCACTCTGAGCCTCCAGCCCACTGGCCATCCCCACTCCGAGCCTCCAGCCCACTGACCATCCCCGCTCCGAGCCTCTAGCCCATTGACTGTCCCCGCTCCGCTCCGAACCTCCAGCCTATTGATCGTCCCCGCTCTGCTCCAAGCCTCCAGTCCACTGACAGTCCCCACTCCTGTCTCCAGCCCACTGACCATCCCCACTCCAGTCTCCAGCTCACTGACTGTCCCCACTCCGGTCTCCAGCCCACTGACTGTCCCCACTCCGCTCCGGTCTCCAGCTCACTGACTGTCCCCACTCCGGTCTCCAGCCCACTGACTGTCCGCACTCCGCTCCGGTCTCCAGCCCACTGACCACCCCTACTCCGCTCCGGTCTCCAGCCCACTGACCGTCCCCACTCCGAGCCTCCAGCCCACTGACCAACCCCACTCCAAGCACCAGCCCACTCACTGATCCGCTCCAAGCCTCTAGTGTTTTCACTGTCCCCACTCCGCTCCGGTCTCCAGCCCACTGACTGTCCCCATCCTGTCTCCAGCCCACTGACCATCCCTACTCCGCTCCGGTCTCCAGCCCACTGACCGTCCCCACTCCGAGCCTCCAGCCCACTGACCAACCCCACTCCAATCACCAGCCCACTCACTGATCCGCTCCAAGCCTCTAGTGTTTTCACCGTCCCCACTCCGCTCCGAGCCTCCAGCCCACTGACCGTCCCCGCTCCGCTCGGAGCCTCCAGCCTGCCCTACCTCAGGAGGGAACACCAAGAGGGGAGAAAAGAAAAGAAAATGGGAAACAAACAGAAGGTACTGAGGTGCTACAGATGGGGCGTCCTACTCTGTCACCATCTTGACTGGATGGGAGAGACGACTGGTGGTGATTTAACCTGAGGGTCCCTACACCTCAGGCGAGGGGAGAGATTGAGAAGGAGAGTCCTTCATAGTAACCTCAGCCAGTGTGGGACTTGAACCTGTACTATTGGTGTCACACACCAAATAAGCAAAACCAAACCCATCCTGCCCTCTTGACCTGCCCGTCCTCCCTGGACTGACCTATCTCCTCCCTATCCCCCTACCTACACTCACCTTTACTGGCTCCATCCCCGCCTCTTTGACTTGTCTGCCTCCTCTCCACCTATCCTCTCCTCTATCCATCCTCTATCCGCCTCCCCCTCTCTCCCTATTTATTTCAGAACCCTCTTCCCCTCCCCCATTTTCTGATGAAGGGTCTAGGCCCGAAACGTCAAGCTTTCCTGCTCCTATGATGCTGCTTGGCCTGCTGTGTTCATCCAGCTCTACACCTTGTTATCTTGGATTCTCCAGCATCTGCAGTACCTTTTATCTCTCCCCACAAACATTTCATTACGTAAGCATCTGTGCTAGTATTAAGCTACAGGTTTACAACACAGAAGCGTGCTTCCAGTAGAGTATCACACTTCAAGTGATTCAAGGTAAGATGGAGTATGTGATCTTTACAGATGCAGTGATGCTATGATAGGCATGTCTCTTGAAGGTGTCCTGATTGTGAGGCATAAACACAAGACTTACTGTCCGACAGACTGTCAGATCGCATATTCCACTTCATTTAAAATAAATTTAAAAGGTACAGATCCAGATATTAAAAATCCTATATATGTTCTCATTCTAACATTTTGCTGTGCAAGTTAGCAGCTGCCAAGACTCCTACAGTGACTGCACTGATAGTGATGGGCAAGGGAGTGAGATAGACCGCACCCCTGTATTCTCCTCACTTTCTGCCTGTAAATAAAATTGATTTAAATCTTTTTAAAGGCAAAATAGTGTTTGCCAAACCCCTACCCCCACTTTGTTGAAGGTCAATTGTTAAAAATGACTCACAACATGCTCTCTTTAAACGTTTAAAGTAGGCACATTATTCATTCCTACATTTGCTCTACCAAATGATTAGACGCAACTTCACACCCACCCAAACATCTGGATGAGAGAGACACAGTCAGAGAGGTGTTTCACATCTACTAACATTCAGAAGGAAATGGTGGAATTATCAGTCAAGTTGAATATTAGAGATGACATGGATGAGGTTCAGTGTCATGAAATTTCCTTAAAGTTGGAGAGACAGCAGCAATTTCTCGTAGTGTACAGACAAACGGTTAGCTTTTTCAGGAGAATTGAAGCTCTTTCAGAAAGAAGATTTTCTTACTTACTGACACCCACTCGCAGCAAGATTTCCCATAACTATATTCAAACAAAAGTGATAGATACCTAATAATGGAAACATGCTAATGAAAAAGTAAATCAGCTAAGGAAAACAGTGCGTTAAACAACGTAGAATTTTAATGTTAATTTCTAAGAATCAGCTTACTCATGCACAGTCATTGAATGTCATCGGATTGCTGGTGTCAGCAAACAAATATCGTGCTTTTTAACTTCAGGCAGAGTTAATAGTTAGCCTGAAGTCTGTTTACTATTGCAAAAATATTTTTTATTCATTGAAAAAATGCTTTATCTGCGTTCACAGGTATTAAAGCAGTTCTGTGCAGTCTTTACGTATCAAGGAAAACAAAAACATTCTGACATTTCCTGCTAGTGCAAAAACCGAAGGTATTTCCTCCTCATACAGGACAGTATTTACATACATTGAGGCAACAAAAGGGTCTGATATCTGAACAGACCTTCCTTATACTTTGGCAGAAAGACCTTAGACAGTGGTCTTTCCCCACTGTGCCTGGGCAGCAGCTGCCCCAGGTTTTAGTGTAGTCCTGGACCTTGGAACGTGCCAGCCTGCAACACACAGTCGGGGTCAACCCGTTGCTCAGGGAGACCAACAAGTTTTGGCAGACCAAAGGATATCTTTCACCGAGTTGATGCTTGTCTCGGTGTGCGTAGCCCGGAGTCTTGTTAGTGCTTTCTCTTGGCTGATGTCAATAGACAGGAGTGATTAAAGCATGTTGGAAATTCACCAAAATTCCAAAGAAGTTTCAGTCACGTGATACTGACCATCAACAGATAACTGGTGAGCTGTCTACTATGACCCTTTGCAGCCCACTCACGGAACCTTCGAGAACTTTGGCCCAACGTAAGGCCTCTGAGCTATGACAGTTTCCCAGTAAGAGCCTTGCAAAGGGAAGATAACAATTCATTGTCGACTGTTGGAAAAACCCCATCTGGCTCACTAACATCCTTAAGGGAATGAAGCTGCCATTCTTACCTGGTCTGGCCTACCTGTGACTCCAGACCCACAGCAATGTGCTTGACTCTTAACTGCCCTCTGGGCAATTAGGGATGGGACAATAAATGCTGGCCTGACCAGCGACGCCCTCATCCCATGAATGTATTTTAAGAAAAAGTAAAATGAATAAACCTGCAATGTGGACATGACAACTCCAAAGTAGTCCTTTGGCTGTAAAGGGGAGTCATGAGGTTGTGAGAGGCGCTAGAGAAATGCAAGTCCAAAGGATTGTCAGCTGTCAGTGCAGTTTCAGTCCACTCTCAGGGAGCAGATATCAAACCCTGGCCCATTTAGCCAGAGGTCCCCCACCTCCACCGCCACCACCCCCCACCACAGATAATGACAGCATGAAACTGCTTTAAGAGGGGGACGAAAAGTCACATCAATACAAAACGCAGAACTCTACCAGGCTGCAGTATCAGTTCCTTCTTTCAAGCAGTACTTTCAGAGGGATGACGAATAACATCACAACCGATGGTGACGCATGCAGGATTCTCTCCGTTGCAGTAATTCTCTGACTTCACCTGACAAAGGACCATTACTCTGAAAGCTTGTGATTTTAAAGAAACTATCGGACTACACCTGGTGTCGTGTCACTTCTGGCTTTGGTAGAAGAATCAAGGTCTAAAGGGCGTAGGCTTGAGGTGATTGGCTAAAGAAGCAAAGGAGGCATCAGGAAAAAACTGTCTCAGCACCTAATGGTTAGGATCCAGAATGTGCTGCCCAAGAGTGTTGGGGGAAGGCAAATTTCATTGAAATTCTCAAGAGGAAATTGGATCGTTATCTGAAAAGGAAGAAAATGGAAGGTGCAAAGATATTGGATACACTTGTAGTAATCCAGGATTCTGGAAAAATCCCAGACAATTGGAAATTGACAATTATTTTAAAAAGGAAGGAATCAAAAAAATAGAGTAACTCTACAAAAACAGAAGTTGCTGGAAAAGCTCAGCAGATCTGGCAACATCTGTGAAGAAAAAAATCAGAGGTAACGTTTCAGGTCCGGTGACCTGAGGAAGGTTCTGAGGAAGGGTCACTCAACCCGAAACGTTAACTCTGATTTCCTTTCACAGATGACGCCGGACCTGCTGAGTTTTCCAGCAACTTCTGTTTTTGTTTCTGATTTATATCATCTGCGGTACTTTTGGTTTTTAATGAGTAACAATGGACCAGTTAGGTCAATGTCTGTTATTGAGAAAATTATTGTGACGTGAAGTCAGAGTGCTTAGAACAATGTAATAGAATTGAGTAGAGGCAGCATAGTTTCATGAAGGGGAAATCTTCATTTGCCTGGCAAATTTACTAGAATTCTTTGAGGGGGTAACAGGCAGAATAGATGAAAGGGAAACAGTGGAGGTAATATATTTGGATGTTTGATTATGGTGTAACATATGAGGAATGTTCGTTGTCTCTAGGACTATACTCAATGGAGTTTAGAAGGATGAGGGGGTTCTAATTGAAACTTACAGAATACTGAATGGCCTGGACAAAGTGGATGTTGGGAAGATACTTCCACTGGTAGGAGAGACTAGGACCCGAGGGCACAGCCTTAGAGTAAAGGGAAGACCTTTTGGAACGGAGATAAGGAGAAACTTCTTCAGCCAGAGAGTGGTGAGTCTTTGGAATACACTGCCACAGAAGGTGTAGAGGCCAGGTCATTGAGTGCATTTAACACTGAGATAGATAGGTTCTTGATTGTCAAGGGGATCAAGGGTTACAGGGAGAAAGCGGTTGAGGAACTGAACAGCTATGGTTGAATGACGGAGCAGACTCGATGGTCTGAATGGCCTAATTTCTGCTCCAGAGATAGTTGGAACTGCAGATGCTGGAGAATCGGAGATAACAAGGTGTAGAGCTGGATGAACACAGCAGGCCGAGCAGCATCAGAGGAGCAGGAAGGCTGACGTTTCGGGCCTAGACCCT
>JAHRHZ010000001.1:5735448-5750845 GCA_024137785.1 Ginglymostoma cirratum
TTTCCTGCTCCTCTGATGCTGCTCGGCCTGCTGTGTTCATCCAGCTCCACACCTTGTTATCTCTTATACACTGCTGCTACTGTGTGTTGGCGGTGGATGGCCTGATTGTTGAAGGTGGCGGATGTGATGCTGATCAAGCAGGCCACTTTGTCCTGGATGGTATTGAGCTTTTTGAGTGTTGTTGGAGCTGCCCCCATCCAGGGCAAGTGGGGAGTATTCCATCACGCTCCTGACTTGTTCCTTTTGGATGGCTTTAGAGGGACGGCTGTGGAATTCTGAGGCTCTGAAAAATTGAATAATTAACAATGATGGAAGGGTCAAGGGGAGATTCCTCAGAATTCTTCTCAACCTGCTGGCTACCATGAGAGACTTTTCTGTACTTTACTTGGACACAATGTGCTGATGGGAAACGTTAAGGACTTCCTAACTTTTGCACTATGTGATGTTAGTTCACTCGCTCGCTGCTGCTTTTTCTCCAACTGTCATTAAAATGTTTACACTTACAAATGGGATGAGCCAAGGATATTGAGCATACAGTCAGACGGAGCTGGGGCCTCTAGTGGTAGTGTCCCTATCTCTGAGCCAGGAGACCCCAGGTTCAAAGTCTCACCTGCTTCAGAGCTGTGTCGCAACATCCCTGAGCAAGGTGACTAGAAAATTTCAGCAATCGGATAGATAATGAGACGTTTATTCTGCTGCAAAAAACACCAGGGACCACAACAATAACAACGTCTATATGTCCTTTACACAAAGCAGGAGCTGCTTCCCAAATTAAGAATAAAATGTTAAACATTTCAACAAAGTTCAAACCCTGCCCATTCAGCCTGGAAATTAGGTGAAATCTGGTGAAATTGTATTGCCTGCTTGTGCTGAAGGCTGTTTATTTACCTGTTCAATGTGAAATAAATTCATCGGGTACGAATGAGCTGGTTTTCATAGAAGCCTATAAAATTTTGACAGAACTACATAGGAAGGATGTTCTCATTGCTCAGGGAGTCTAGAACCAGGGGTCATGGTTGAAGAATATGAGGTAGGCCATTTAGGACTAAGATGAGGAGAAATATCTTCACCCAGGCGGTGATGAACCCAAGGAATTTTCCACCATTGAGAGTGGCTGTGGCCGAAATATTGTATGTTTTCAAGAAGGTTTATAAAATCATGAGGAGTATAGATAAGGTGAAAGGCAGGTGTCTTTTCCCTAGTGTGGGGGATTTCAAGACTAGGGGTTATATTTTTAAGGTGAGAGGAGAAAGATTTAAAAAGGACATGAGGGGCAATTTTCTTCACAAAGTGAGTGGTTCGTTAGTGGAATGAATATCCAGAGGAAGTGATGGATGTGGCTACAGTTACAATGTTTAAAAGACATTTGGATAAGTACATGAATAGGAAAGTTTTGGAGGGATATGGGCCAGGAGCAGGCAGGTGGGACTAGTTTTGTCTGGGATTATGGTTGCCTTGGACTGGTTCAATGCAGTGTCTGTTTCTGTGATGTATGACTCTATAAGGAGTTAGATTTAGTTTTTAGGGCTAAAGGGATCAAAGGGGATGGGGGGAGAAAGCAGGAACAGGTGACTGAGTTGGATGATCAGCCATGATTGTATTGAATGGCGAAGGAGTCTTGAAGGGCTGAATGGCCTACACCTGCTCTTATTTTCAATGGTTCACCCACTTATCATTATCTAAGAGACTGAGGACAAAGAAGCCCTTTTCTACCCCTCTTACCACTACAGTTACATAAAACCTGGAGGGAAAGGTTCCTCATAGGAGCCATAGGATATTCTGAAAGCAGTAGATGATGAGAATGAACATGTTCAGTAAAACCCTTCATTTATCTAATCGTCAAAGAATATGTTAAGATTTTTACAGTGCTGTAGGGATTATGATATGCCAAACTGCTAAAGGAAAGATGTTGTGAAACTTGAAAGGGTTCTGAAAATACTTACAAGGATGTTGCCAGGGTTGGAGGGTTTGATCAACAGGGAGAGGCTGAATACACTGGAGCTATTTTCCCTGGAGCATCGTAGGCTGAGGGGTGACCTTATAGATTATAAAATTGTGAGGGGCATGGATAGGGTGAACAGCCAAGATCTTTTCCCCAGAGTAGGGGAATCCAAAACTAGAGGGGATAGGTTTAAGGTGGGAGGGGAAAGATTTAAAAGGGACCTAGGGGGCAACTGTTTACACGCAGAGGGTGGTGCATGTGTGGAATGAGCTGCCAGAGGAAGTGGTGGAGGCTGGTACAATTATAACATTTAAAAGACATCTGGATGGGTACATGAATAGGAAGGGTTTGGAGGGATGAGGGCCAAAAGCTGGCAAATGGGACTAGATTAATTTAGGATATCTGGTCAGCATGGAAAGGTTGGACCGAAGGGTCTGTTTCCAATGCTGTACAGCTCTGAGACTCGATGTATCTTTAAGGGGGTGTATCTCAAACTGTCAATCACCGCTACCCCTTCAGGATGTGATAATAGTTGTGCTATAACTTATAGTCAGTCTCCAGCTATTTTTTTCTCAATGAACATTCTGTGTATATCATCTAACCTTCAAATGCAGAACCCACATTATTGTTTCTCCAATCCTTATGTATGATCCAGATTCAGGCTGACAGGTGGCAAGTAATATTTGTGCCACACCCGTGCCAAGCAATGACCATCTCCAAAAAGGCAGATTCTAACGATTGTCCCCATGACATTTGATGGCATTACCATTACTGAATCCCTTCATGATCAACATTGTGGGGAGATAACTTTAACCAGAAACTGAACTGGACTAGCTGTATAAATATTGAGCCTACAAGAGCAGGTCAGAGGCTAAGAATACTGGGAAAGTAACACATCTCCTGACTCCCCAAAGCCTGTCCACCATCTACAAGGCACAAGTCAGGAGTGTGAGGGAATATTCCCCACTTGCCTGGTTGGGGGCACCTCCAATAATACTCAAGAAGCTCGACACCATCCAGGACAAAGCAGCCCCTACTCGAATGGTACCACATTCCACTCCCTCCACCACCGGCGCTCAGTAGCAGCAGTGTGTACCATCGACAAGATGCCCTGCAGGCTTTCACCAAAGATCCTCAGGCAGCACCTCCCAAACCCACGGCCACTTCCATCTAGAAGGACCAGAGCAGCAGATACATGGGAACCCCCTGCAAGACCCCTCCAAGCCACTCACCATCCCGACTTGGAAATATATTGCCGTTCCTTTAGTGTCACTGGGTCAAAATCCTGGAATTCCTTCCCTAACAATATTCTGGGCCAACCTACATCAGGTGGTCTGCATCGGTTCAAGAAGGCAATAAATGCCCACATCCTACGAATGAATAAAACAAGTAACATCTGTGCCACACATAAAATATCTAACCATTGTCCTTTTGACATTCATTGGTGTTACCATCGCTGAATCCCCACAATCAACATTGTGGGAGCTACCACTGACCAGAAGCCTAACTGGAATAGCTATGTAAATATTGCATTTACAAGGGCAGGTCAGAGGCTAGGAATACCATGGCAAGTAGCTCACTTTGAAGCATTCAAAATCACGCCAACTTCCCATGAATTAATAAGAAAAAAAATCAGGAACTCTGCCTGATTTCTTATTGAATGTATTGGCAAGGAGACCAACAGCAGCTCCCCTTCCAATGGGTAACACACCCCCAACTCTAACCTCTCTCCCAAATGGGAAGTCTTATTAAATCTGATGCCAAACTCTAACCTTCAAACTCCAACCCCTGAACTCTGTTCACCCCAAATCCAATGACTCCAACTTCCCAACTCTGCCCAATTCTAACACCCTCAACACCTATTTGTCAACTCCAACCACCCAAAATCTAACCCCCATGACTCTGATTCCAACTCCCGTTCTTACACTTCCACATGCAACTTCCTAGTTACAGGTCTTCTGATTTACCCATCTGTCCACTGTAACCCTATTGGCACCACATCCACAAACATCCATTCCCTCCTAACTCTCTAACTCAAATAAATAAAACTGCCCCCAAACTACCCCCCAATGAACTCAACAACGAGCTGAAACTTAAACACAGACTTCCTTGTCCTGTACAGTCTGACTGCTCACTGCCTGAACGATTGAGGTGAGACTGGTGGAGTTTTGAGCTCATTCGCTGCGATCTATCTTTGATGGTTAGGATATGGTGACAAAGAAACAATGAGAGCTTGTAAATAGTGAATACTGTGCTGGTAATCACTCGTCATGCCTCCCTGCAAGTCCACCATGTGATAACCATCTTCTACTGTAACTCAATCTTCCATATCTTCACTCTGTATTGATTTCCATTTTGCATACGATGCAGAGCTGCTGAAACGAAAGATCAGTGCCAGCAGTAACAAAAATTCTTGAATTGTCTCATCTTTTCTCCTACTTATTTCAGCCTTGGTGATATCCTGGAAGTTAAGCAACTCACCTGAATTCTCCAGGAATGAGAAACTACATGTCCACAGCTAGCTCAACATATTGTGAGTGGCAAAGTGACATGGTGCACTGGCACATTCACACACAATGTATTTGTCTGATCCGCACTTGAATTTCCACGCTCATCATCATTGTGCGCTTGGAGCTGTGAAGATTGAGGATGCTGGACGGTGAGTGTGTGTGTCAAAGGAGTGGTAACGCTTCTGTTAAGTATCGGACATGGTTTGGAAGGTGACGCTGTCGCCTCTGAGTCAGAGGGTTTTGGTTTCGAGCTCCATTGAGAGATACAAACACAGCGTTGAAGCTGAAATACCCAGAGCCAGCGCTGACAGAGTTACTGCACTGTCTTACACAATGAATGTCAAATGGAAACTGCCTGACAATAAGCTTTAGGAGCAGACTTGGGTCATTCAGCCAATTGAGTTCGCTCCATGAGATCATGGCTGATCTGATTATCCTCAATTCCACTTATCTGCTTCAACCCCATAACCCTTGATTCCCCCTTACTGATCAAAAATCTGTCTATCTCAGCCTTGAACATTCTTAATGACTCAGCCTTTGACAGTCCTCTGCAGTAAAGAATCTCAGAGGTTCACCAGCCTCTGAGAGAGAACAATTCCTCCTCATCTCTGTCTTTAATATACTGAGATCATGCTCACTAGTATTAGACTGTCCCACAAGGGGACACAACCTCTCCACATCCACTCTGTCTAGTTCCCTTAGAATTTTGTGTGCTTCAATTGTCTTCTCTCATTCTTCTAAGCTCCTACTAATCCTACCAATCTAACCTAACCAACCTCTCCTCATATGGAGATCCAACCATGACAGGGATTAATGTAGTGAACTCTGAACTGCCTCCAATGCTTGTGGAAAGGTCCTGATCCGAAACGTCAACTTTCCTGCTCCTCTGAAGCTGCCTGGCCTGCAGTGTTCCTCTGGCTCCACATTGTGTTATCTCTGACTGCAGCATCAGCAGTTCTTACTATCTCTGTTCACAATACCTGTCTGTCCAATCATTTGGATGTAAAACTTCCCATGGACTCTATCAAGTAAGAACATATCTTCCCTCAGTCATCCTGGTCAATACATATGCCACAACCAACACTGGAACAAAGGTGATCTGAACATCGAGATAACAAAGTGTAGAACTGGATGAACACAGTAGGCCAAGCAGCATCATAGGAGCAGGAAGGCTTGACGTTGCGGGCCCAGACCCTTCATCATTATCACGGATCCTCCAGCATCTGCAGTACCTATTATCTCTGATCTGAACATCAATCCTTTGTGGAGTTTTTTTTGGGAGCTTGCTATACACAACTTGCTGTTTCCCACATTACAATATCGTGTACACTTTGAAAACAAAATTTACTGGCTTTCAAGTGCTTTGAGTTGTCCTGTATATAAATACATACATAGATAAGTGTAAATTCTTTCTAAGAAATTTCAGGAGAGGTATTCCCTTAACAGGCAAAGCCGGTCAGACAATAAGAGACCAACAGAGGGCAGCAACAGTCTTACTCATGGGTTCAGGGAGTCTGGTGTGAGACAAGTGTGGACCTCCTGCAGCTTCAGTAATGTCTGTACGACAGAAAGCTTTGTAGATTTTATAATCTATATTTTTTTACTTCGCGCTGACTTCGGGCTGTAGTGAGGTTGCAAATTGTTCTTAATAAAAAAAAAGCCACCTTTGTTGCCAGAGTCTGGGTTTGATATTGTTGGGTAATTTGCAGACTGAAGGCCCCATTTTATCAAATGGAGAGGCATAGTGTCTAAATGGAAGATAATGTGGGAAAATGTGAGGTTATGCAATTTGGCAGGAAGATTAACATTATTTAAATAGAGAAAGACTGCAGAAAGCTGCAGCACAAAGCGATTGGGGGTCTTCGTGCATAACTCGGAAAAAGCAAGCATACCAGTTCAGCAAGTAATAGGGAAGGCGAATGGAAAGTTGGCCTTTATTTCAAAGGAAATGGAGTGTAAAAGTAGGGAAGTCTTGCTAAAAGTGTATATTTGGACCACACACAGAGTGAACATTGTTGGTCCCTTCTCTAAGGGGAGATATTTACTGGCATTGGAGGCAGTCCTGAGACGGTCCACTTGGCTGATCCTGGGTGTGGAGGGACTGTCTTATGATGAGAGGTTGTGTAACTTGGGTAGTAGCCACTGAAATTAAAAAGAATAAGAGGCAACCTCATTGCAACAAAAAACAAGGTTTTTTAGGGAATTGGACTGAATAGATGCTGAAAGGTTGTTTCCCCCTTGTAAAAGTGTAGAGGACCCAGAGGGCTTAATCTCAGAGTAAGGGGGTTGTCTATTTAAGACAGTGATGAGGAGGAATTTCTTCTGTCAGAGGGTAGAGAATCTGTTGAATTCTTTCCCTAGGAGGGCTGGGTTTGTTAGATTTATGATCAGTAAGGGAATCAAGAGTTATATGAAGCATGAAAGTGGAGTAGACGATTACTAGATCAGCCTTGATCTCATTGAATGGCACAGCAGACTAGACGGGCTGGATGGCCGAATTCAGCTCTTCCATTTCACGGGCTAACTGTACATGTCACAACAGTTTACTATGTGTAAACAGCACCCCCAACACAGAACCCAGCTCTCCCTTCACAGCTTCATTATGGTGTTACCCCATATACCTCAACAATATCACAATCGAATACGCCAAACAACACGGTATCGAAGGAGCACAGACATGGTCTCCTTGGTAACCTGGCCAATATTTATCCCTTGATGAACACCGCAAAAAGAAAGTCACTATGACATTGTTGATTGTGAGATCTTGCCGTTCACCGACTGACTCCTGTGTTTCCCACCTAATGGTAGTGAGTACAGTCTGAGTGTGCTTAATTGGCTGTAAAATGCTTTAGGCCATTTTGCAGTGGTGCTATATAAATGCAAGCCTGTTATTTCATTTCTCCTTGTGTTATAACTCTTCAGGATTCATTAATGCATTTCCCCATACAATATAACACCTTGGCTACTCAAAGGTAACGGGGTGCATCCCTTATCAACTCACTATATAATTTTTAAAAGTTCATAGAATTCCTACAGTGTGGAAACAGGCCCAACAAGTCCACACCAACCCTCACAGCATCCCACCCAGACCTGTCTCCCTATAACCCACACATCCCTGAACACTATGAGCAATTTAGCACAGCCAATCCACCCTAGCCTGCACATCTTTGGACTGTGGGAGGAAACTGGAGCACCCAGAGGAAAGCCACACAGACAATGTGAAAACTCCACACAGACAGTTACCTGAGGGTGTGATCAAACCCAGGTCCCTAGTGCTGCAAGGCAACAGTGCTAACCACTGAGCCACCATGCCATGTATATCTGCATACATTGTAATGTCTCTAACCTACATTCAAATGGACACAACATATTTCCTTAACTAGAACAGGCATCCATAAAATGCAATAGACCCCAATATGTTAAGTACACCATCCCAGTCCCATCTCCTCAATATTGATTAAAGGATCTCTTAAGCTGGATAACTGAAGGAGAGGTGGTGGATTAGTGGTTATGTCACTGGACTAGTAGTCCCAGACCCCAGGCTAATGTCCTGGGAAGATAGGTTCAAATACCACCAAGACAGCTGTGCTTCCTCTTAAATGACTGCTACTCTGAAGTTCTATGCATGCTGAAGTGAAACCAAAGGCCTATACATAGGAGAAAAGATGGACTGTTACATGGCAGAAGGTGAAACTTGAATTAGATTAAAAATCTGAAATTTAAAAAGAAACACCTGGTTGTCATAAAGCACCATTGAGTTTGCTAATGTCACCACAGTTTTACCAGACTGTACACAGGCCTGCTCTCTCTCATCAGAGAGACAACTGCAGGTGAGTTTAACCTGAAGGTCACCACACCCCAGGAGAGGATTAAGGTTGAGAAGACAGGCCCTTTAAGGTGTCCTTGGCTGTTACAGGATTTGAACCCATGTTGTTGGTATCACCTACCAGCTGTCCAGCCAACTGAACTAACCAGGGCCTTTACGGCAGGAAATCTGCAGTCCTTACCTGGTCTGGCCTACTTGTGACTCCAGACCGCGGCAATGTGGTTGACTCTGGACAATTAGGAATGGGTACTGTCCAGCCAGCAACTCCTACAAATATATAAAAAAGATTTACAAGAATGTTGCTGGGTTTGGAGGGTTTGAGCTATAGGGAGAGGCTGAATAGCCTGGGGCTATCTTCCCTGGAGCATCGGAGGCTGAGGGGTGACCTTATATAAGTTTATAAAATCATGAGAAGCATGGATAGGGTGAATAGACAAGGTCTTTTTCCCAGGGTAGGGGAATCCAAAACTAGAGGACATAGGTTTAGGGTAAGACAGGGAAAGATTTAAGAGGGGACCTAAGGGGCAACCTTTTCACACAGAGGGTGGTGCGTGTATGGAACGTGCTGCCAGAGGAAGTGGTGGAGGCTGGTACAATTACAACATTTAAAAGGCATCTGGATGGGTATATGAATAGGAAGGGTTTAGAGGGATATGGGCCAAATGCTGGGAAATGGAACTAGATTAATTTAGCATATCTGGTCGGCATGGATAAGTGGAACCAAAGGGTCTGTTTCCGGACTGTACAGCTCTATGATTCTATGAGGTAAATAACTGGAGGGAAGGTAATGTCAGAATTTGGGACGGCGTTCATGTGTAGCATGAATGCTAGTGTAGGCTGACACTCAGCAAAGTACTGAGAGAGTGCTACAATGTCAGAGGTGCCATGTCTCAGATGATTTGCTAAACTGAGGCCTTGGCGAGGTGAATGTAAAAGATCCACTGGCTGTTATTTTGAAGAGCAGGGGAGTTCTCCCTGGAGTCCTGACCAATATTTATCCTTCAATTAACATCACCAAAACAGATTATTTACAGTTCTTATCACATTGTTGTTTTCTTTGGAAGCTTGTGTAAATTGACTACTGCACTTCCTACTGTTATGAGCAAGGTGGGAGAGGAGTGTATTGTCTCTCTAAAGTCCCACTACTCCGCTAATTACACCATATGTTAGAAAAACATTTCACTCTGTTATTAATATGACTAATTGTATATACTAATCAATCCCTAGCAGACTACAGATCCACCAACCAAGTTTCTTTCATAAACAAAAAAACTATTTAATTTTTAAATGAAAGAAGACAAATTCAATAAAGATGCAAACCTTATTAACATTGGTTGAAATGTAACTATAAATATATCTCTTTCTAAATAACCTAAGGCACACATGCACGCGCACACATCAAGTTAAGGGGGAAAATAAATTAAAGAAACTTTCTCTGCAAACATCAACTGCACATAAAAAATTTGGCCAAATAAATGTCAATATGTGGAGGAAAAAAAATGATGAGACGAAATCAGCCAAGTGGCTCTCAGAAACGAAATCACAGTTTGTCGAAAATTTCACCAGGTGAGAACAGTTCTGAAGAGGATCACTGGACCAGAAATGTTAACCCTGATTTCTCTCCACAGATGACTTGAGTTCAAACTTCACCATGTGCTTTAACGGGATTTGAAACCAGGCTCCAGAACATTACCTACATCTCTGGATTAATAGTCTAGCAATAATACCTCTAGGCAATCCTCCCCACAAACATACAAGATTCTTGGAAAAATTGACAAGGTAAAAATGGAGAGATTGTTGCCCTTTGTGGGAGAGTCTAGGACAAGAGGGTATCATCTCAGAATAAGTGGTCGAACATTTAAGACAGAAATGAGGATGAATTTCTGCTCTCAGAGGGTAGTGAATCTGTGGAATTCTTTACCATAGAGGGCCGTCAAGGCTCGGCCATTAAGTATATTAAAGGATGAGAGGGATTTCTAATCAGTAAGGGAATCGAGGTTTATGGGGAAAGGACAGGAAAGTGGAGTTGAGGATTATCAGATCAGCCATGATCTCATTGAATGGTGGAGAACTCTTGATGGATTGAATAACCAACTTCTGCTCCTGCAACTTGAGGTCTTCCTCCCCAGTACTGACTGAGGGGATCACGGAAGTTTTCAAGCCACAAAATAGGGTCACAGTGGCAGAAGGTTTTGGGAAGTGCTATAATAAGAAGTATAGGTGAGTGTGAATTTCGGCTGCAGATTAATTATGATCTGATTGAATAGCGGAATGGATTCGAGGGCATTGAATGGCATCCTCAATGTTCTCATACATGATCCCTGATTTCAACACAGTCTCAGAAGAAGAGGCAGATAATTTTGGACTGCAACGGGGAGGAATTTTTTTCACTCAAGAGTCATAGAATTGTACAGCATCAAAAAAGACCCTTCCGTTCAACTTGTCCATGCTGACTGGTTATCCTAAACTGACCTAGTCCCATTTGCCAGCATTTGGCCCCTATCCCTCTAAACTCTTCCTATTCATGTACCCATCCAGATGCCTTTTAAATGTTGTAATTACACCAGCCTCCACCACTTCCTCTGGCAGCTCATTTCATACACGTATCACCTTCTGTGTGAAAATGTTGCCCCTCAGGTCCCTTTTAAATCTTCCACCTCTCACCTTAAACCTATGGCCTCTAATTTTGGACTCCCCTACCCTGGGGAAAAGACCTTGGCTATTCACCCTATCCTTGGAATTCTCTATCCTAGTGGGTTATGGAGGCGTATTCATTGGGTATGTTCAAGACAGAAATCGAGAGATATCTAGATATTATAAGTAATGAGGGATATGGGGATATTGTGGCAAAATGGTGTTTTAGTAGATCACCACAATCTCATTGAAGGGCAGAATGGGGTTGATGGGCAGAGTGATCTTCTCCTGCTCCTACTATGTATATGTTCTTATAGATAAATGTTGCAATTGCTAATGTTTTCCCCTTCTATTGTATTCCAGCAGTTCTGTATACAATTCCTAGCCATACATGTCATTCTGTCTACAGTTAGTTATAATTATATTTAAAGTGATTTGCAAAAGAGTGTTATACAAGAAAAATCTTTTTTTACTTGGGGATAGAGACCTTGGAGTGCAGGTTCATAGTTCCTTGAAACTGGAGTCGCAGGTAGACAGGGTAGTGAAGAAGGCATTTGCTTTACTTGCTGTTGTTGGTCAGTGCATTGAGTATAGGAGTTGGGACATCATGTTGCGGCTGTACAGGACATTGGGTTAGGCCACTTTTGGAACTCTGTGTGCAATTCTGGTCTCCCAGCTACAGGAAGGATGTTGTGAAACTTGAAAGGGCGCAGAAAAGATTCACAAGGATGTTGCCAGGGTTGGAGGGTTTGAGCTACAGGGAGACGCTGAATAGGCTGGGGCTATTTTCCCTGGAGCGTCGGAAGCTGAGGGAGACCTTAGAGAGGTTTATAAATTCGAGTGGGGCTTGGATAGGGTAAATAGACTAATGAATTGGACTGAACGGTCTGTTTCCATGCAATCCATTTCTATGACTCTGCGGTTCATAAATGTCCTTCAGGGAAGAAATCTGCCATCTTTGTCAGATTACATGTGACTCCAGACTGACAGCAAGGTGGTGCTCTGTCTGAAATGACCCTAGTGAGTCACTCACAACCTGCATTGATACATTTCAGCATAATACATTCTCCTCAACAACAATAAAGCTAACCTTAGCATAAGCAAGCACATTTTTAAAGAAATTTTTCACTTGCCACTGAGCGTGTTATCTCCATTGAAGCTTTTGTTTGAATCAATTGTTCTCAGTTTCAAACTTAGATCAGTCAGGAGGGGTGATCTGACCTGGACAGGATTCAGTGGAGATTCATTACAAAAACACAACACTGGGGCTTAAAGGTTGAAATTACAAGGGATCCAGATATTGCTAAGTATTCTGGACTCTGATTCCTTTGAGTACAGAACAGTACGACATGATCTCACTGAGATGGTTAAGGTATCGATGGAGAAACACTATTTTCAATGGTATGATGATCTAAATCTGGAACATTGTCCCCAAAACTGCCATTGGAAAGTCAGTTGAAAATGCTGGAGTGATGGATAGATAATTATATTAAGGGCCACAGAACCAGAGGGAGGAAATTAAATTAAGATAAACATTAGCCATGATCTGGTTGTACAACAGAACAGACACAAAGGACTGAATGGCCTCCTCTTGTTTCTACCCTGTGTTGTCCCTCATTCTTAACATTCCCTGTGCCCTTTTTCTTTTCTCTTTTTCAATCCCCCTGCAGTTCCATGAGACCTGGCTAATTCTAAGTCAATCTTCCATTGTGTTTAGGACAGTCCGTTCCCTTTGTAAAGGAAATGTCCCCAGTTAATCAGGAAGGAGGTCCTGTTCTCTGTCACAATGCTGAGACAATGGTGGGAGCATCCTGGTACAAGTGTCCTCATTGAGACAGCTTGTGATCTCCCAGGCCTTCTCTGTGTTTATACAACTAAACCTGGCATAAGGAGCCAAGAATAGTGTTTACTAGTTGGAGGTTAATTGTATGTGTTTCATGGGACAGTTTGCAGAACAAGCTTTACTGACTATTAATCAAGTGGCCAGTGAATTTGGACAGTTTGGCTGCCTCTTTGATTCAGGATATTAAACTGACTGCTTAGGTGAGCAGACATAAAAGCAGTTAGAATGAGGAAGCCACTCGGCACTTCTTCCCCTGCTTCCCCACACCCATGACTCTTTCCTGTTCTCCTCCTCACCTCTTTTTCACTCCCTACAACTCGCGCATCCTCCGTTTTTGTTTTTTCTCTCTATCCTTTCCTCCTTCCTCTCTCCTTCCTTCTCTTTCGTCTCCTGTTCTCCCCAGTCTCACTTCACCTCTTGCTATTTTCTCTGCCTCCCCCTCTTTCTATGATCTCCTCCTCCTTGTTTTCTCTCTTTACTTTGTCTTCTTTCCTTCTCTGTCTTTCTTCTCTCTCTCCCCTCATTCCTTCCTCTCTCTCTATTTCTTTCTTGTTCTCCCTTCCTGCTCTGTCTGTCCTCCTCCCTGTTTCTCTAATCCTTCTTCATTATATCTCTTCCCTCTCCTTCCTCTCTCTGTCTGTCTCCTCTTTATCTGTCTCTCCCCTCTCCTCTATTCTCCCTCTCCCTCTATCCTCAGCAGTCCTTCTCTCTTAACTCCTTTCTGTCTGTCCATCTCTCTTATCCTTTCTCACTCTCCCTCTTTCCATTTGGTGTTTTTCCTCACTTTCTTCTCTAATTTTGCTCTCCTTTCTTCTCTTTCCCTCTCTCTCTGCCTTTCCCCCTCTCTCTCTGCCTTTCCTCCTTAGTCATTCCTCCTTTCTCTGCATCCCCCTTCCCCCCATCCCCATTTACTCTTCTCCTTCCTCCTCTCTCGCTCATTCAGTTTCTCCTTCTTCTATTCTATTTCTATTTATGTCCCCTACACCCCTCATTCTATCTTCCTCCCAAACTTTCTATTTCTGACCTGATCCCTCTTTCTCCATTTATCCCTTCCTCCCTCGATATTGCCTTCCTTCTCTATCTCTCCTTTCCCACTTCCCCTCCATCTAACTCTCTCTACCTACAACCCTAACCCTCCCTCTGTCCCTCACATCCATCCATTTTACACGCCCTCTCTTTGTAAAACAAACTATTGTGGACACTAGAAATCTGAAACAAAAAAAGTGCTGGAAAAACTCAGTAGGTCTGGCAGCATCTGTGCAGAGAGAGAAACCCTTCTTTGAAACTGAAGGAGATTAGGGGGTTGGAAAAAGATGGTTTTAATGCTGTTGATAAAGGGGGGTAAGGGACAAGCAAATGGGACACATGGTGATGGCACTAAGAGTAAATTGACAACGGCTATAGAGGAGAGATAGAGATAAAGAGTAGGTTTTAATAGCAGAAAATAGGTCAGCTCTGCTGAGAAGAAACCCATACAATCAAGGCAAGGGATGGGGGGAACCAGGGGTAATTAAAATGGAGAACAGGGTTCATGGGCAGAAGTTGCTGAACTCAATACCGAGTTTCAAATGCTGTAACACATCTAAACCAAAACTGAGACGCTGTCCCTCCAACGTGCACTGGGCTCTGCTCAAATACAGCAGGAGGCCTAATGCAGAGATGTTCACAGAAGGGCAAATGGTGCATTGAAATGGGAAGTGACTGGAAGATGCGAGTCGGGGAAAGTTGATGTTGGGGCAAAGAGATGTTGGGAGTAATGGAGGTGTGGACCAGCATGTCTTGTAGGGAATGGTCCCTGTGGAATACTGACAGTGGAGGGGAGGGGAAGGTATGTCTGGTGGTAGCATCCTGTTACAGGTGATGGAAATGGAGGAGGATGATCCTTTGAATGCAGGAGGAGGTGGTGGAGTGAACGTGAGGACAAAGGGAACCTTTTAATGATTCTGGAAGAGATGAGGTGTGGGGACGAGGTAAAGGGAAGCGGTGAGGGGAAGAGATGCAGGAAATAGGTCTGGCAGCTGACTTTCTCCCTCCTTCCCCCCCCTCTCTGTCCTTCACTCCTTCTTGAATATTCTTCATTCAGTCTCTATCTCTCTGTCTCCATATCCACACCCCACTCCCTCTCTTTTTATTGTTGTCAATCCTTTCTGCCTTTACCTGCCTCCCACTTGTATCCTTTGCCTCAGCTTCTCTCTATCCCTCCCTCGATCTCACCAGCCCTACCTCCATCTCAATTTCACTATCCCTCCCTCTATCCCTTCCTCCTCTCTATCTCTCCCTCTCTATCTGACCCTTTCTCTCTGATCCTCTCTTTATCCCTCTCCCCATCCCTCCCTCCCTTTACACCAGCCTCCCTCTCTTTATCCCTTTCTGCCTCTCTCTCTCTATCTCACCCTCTCTATCTTTCCGTCCCTTTATCCCTTCTTCTATCTTCCCCTGCCTCTCTAGCAATCCCTCGCCCTCCCTTTCATACCCCTCCCTCCCCCTCTCTCTAGCACTCCCTCTCTCTATCCCTCCCCCTCTCTCTATCCCTCCCTCTCTATCCCTCCCTATCCCACTCTTTCTCTCTATCCCTCTCTCCCTCACTGTCCTATTCTCCCTCCCTCTCCCTCTAGCCCTCCCTCTCCCTATCCCTCCCTCCC
>JAHRHZ010000001.1:5750855-5780455 GCA_024137785.1 Ginglymostoma cirratum
CCCTCCCTCTCCCTCTAGCCCTCCCTCTCCCTATCCCTCCCTCCCTCCCTCTCCCTATCCCTCCCTCCCTCTCCCTCTAGCCCTCCCTCTCCCTCCCTATCTATTTATCCCTCTATCTCTCCCTCCCTCTCCCTATCTCTCCCTCCCTCCCTCCAGTACCCCCCTTCCTGATCTCTCCCTCCCTCTCTATCCCTCCCTCCCTCTCTATCTATCCCTCCCTCTCCCTCTCTCTATCCCTCCCTCCCTCTCCCTCTCTCTATCCCTCCCTCTCCCCCTCTATCCCCCCTCCCTCCCTCCTTCTCTATCCCTCCCTCTCCCCCTCTATCCCCCCTCCCTCCCTCCTTCTCTATTCCTCCCTCCCTATCTCTCCCTCTCTGTCCTCCCTCCCTCCCTCCCTATTCCTCCCTTCTTCTCTATCCCTCCCTCCTTCTCTCTCTACCCCACCCTCCCTCTATCCTTCCCTCTCTCCCTCTCGCTATCCTCCCCTCTCTCTCTCCCTCCCTCCCTCTCTCTCTCTGTACCCCACTCTCCCTCCTCCCCTCCCTCTCTACCCCACCCTCCTCCCCTCCCTCTCTACCCCACCCTCCTCTTCTCCCTCTCTCTATCCCTCTCTCTCTCTATCCCTCCCTCCCTCTCTCTCTACCCCACCCTCCTCCCCTCCCTCCCTCCCTCCCTCTCTCTCTATCCCTCCCTCCCTCTCTCTCTCTGTCTCCTCCCCCGGTCCCAGTCTCTCCGCCTTGAACTTGCTCCTCTCTCTGTCTCACTCATCGCCTCGCAGCCCCGGAGCGGCCGATCCCGGCCCCAGAGGCAGGAGAGGGGGCAGGAGCAGCCTGGATCTGAGGGGTTCGGGGGTGGCCTGACAGCAGGATCGGAGCGGTCAGTGGAGGCTTCCCCAGACCCCGGCCCCCGGACCATGTCCCGCCGCAAACAAGGCAGCAAACCGCAACACCGCAGCGAACTGAGCCGTGAGTACTGAACCCGGGGAAGGGCGAGAAAGGGGCAAATGGGGGCGAAGGAAGGGACGAAGCGGGGCAACCCTGCGCGGAAAAGATAGAGTTAAAAAATCTGAGGCAGAAACGAAAGCAAAGAGTGGCGATAAGTGTGACTGAAAGAAAATAGGCCGATAAACAGGTCTGGAGAGGTGCGTTAACCCTTGCAGCACCGCCACCCTGTTTAAGGCACAAGTACAGGCAGGTTGAAGAACGAGAGTTTTGCTTTTAAACCCATCTCCCCACCTTGCTTATTTTATTTTAATATAGAACCAATGTCTAAGCGGGCTAGGGCTGTTAACTCCATTCAAGGACTGAAGGATTGAAAGAGAGAGAGAGAGGACATTTGCAGCTTACAGAGCACGCATTTTATTTTGAATCCAAATTGAGTGTCAGAAGTCCGAGATGAGCTGTCCTCAGTCAAAATGAAAATTAGTGCGGGGTCTCCAAACTGTGACTCCTGCAATGAGTTACACAAAGCAGACATGCTTGCCCATTGCACAAGGAGGAAGTCTCTAGCTTGTGCATCCCCATTCTCTTCCTCTTTGCCCTGTAGTGCTGGGTATTGAAACAGCCTGGTAACGTAGCAGTCCAGCCCATGGGAATAACGCCACCTCCAAGCAGCTAACTTAGGCTCTTTTAGACACTGGCTACCTCTTTATATGGTGCCCCATTCGCCTCATGTTACCCTTCCCTGCCCCCAGGCGGCCTTCTGGCAGCTTCTCCTTCCCAACCCAAGGTTAGGGTGGTTTGGCCATTGCTAAATTGATCACGTTAGAGACAAAACAAAACAAAAAATCTGCAGATGCTGGAATCCAAGGTAGACAAACAGGAGACTGGAAGAACACAGCAGGCAAGGCAGCATCTGGAGGAAAGGGATAGTAAGAACTGCAGATGCTGGAGTCAGAGATAACAATAGTGTGGAGCTGGAGGAACACAGCAGGTCGGGTTTCTCTGATGCTGCCTGGCGTCCAGCTCCGCTCTGTGTTATCTGGAGGAAAGGAGCAGTCAACATTTTGGGTATTACCCTTCCTCAGGACTGGAGAAAGGTAACACCCCAAACGTTGACTGCTGCTTTGCTCCAGACGCTGCCTGGCTTCTTGTGTTCTTCCAGCCTCCTGTTTGTCTAAAGTGACCATAGTGCCCAGGGATAATAGGTGGATTAGACGTGGAAAATGCAGGGTTATGGGGATGGGGTCTGTGTGGGATGCTCTTTGGAGGGTCGGTGTGGACTTGATGGACCGAATGGCCTGCTTCCGCAACTGTAGGGATTCTGTTCTACCCTATTCTAACCGCATGTGCCAACTTGCAAACACCCCATTTCTCCCTCCATCAGATGATGCTAGGGTATTACCTGCTCCTCTTGTTCCACCTGCTCCTCACCCCTCCCGTCCTCTTTCCTTAGCTCCATCATTGGCAGTCATACCTTCAGTCACCTGAGTCCCAGCCTCTGGGATTCCCTCTCTAAAGTCTCTCCAGCCCTTCTCTCTCCCTTTAAGACGACCCATCAAACCTATGCACTGTTCTAGTATCTAGACAATTGAAATTTATCTAGATGTCTTCCAAATATGTCAAGGTTTTTTTTTATCAAAGAACATTTGACAACGAGCCATATTAAGAGATCGAAGGTCAGATGAAAGGAGGTTGTTCTTAAAAAGCATCTTACAGGAAGACCGAGAGAGAGGTGGAGACTCCTGTCCGGAGATGCATAAGAGGCCAGAGTGGGAGGAGCAGAGAGGATTGCAGGGCTGGAGGAGGTTACGGAAAAAGGGAATTGGTGGGGGGGGGGGAGCGGGGGAGGTGGAGGGAAGGCTACGGAGGGATTTGTGTGACCTTGTGTCAAGTTGTGTTGGCTTACATTGCTGCATGGTGCCCTGGGATGTGTTTGTAAACGCCGTGCGAAAGGTGCTGCAGAAATGCAAGTTGTTGTTGATGCGACCTCTGGCCAAGGGGAGTTTTGACAAGAGGGAGCCTGTGATGCATTAGATAATTAGGCACTCCTTTGTGACAGAATAGCCAAGGCGTGTTAGTCTCCAGCTGAGAGGATTCTCAATGGGTTCAAGGTGGAGTCATTACAAGTTCAAACAGCAGCATGGCCCATTGTGACACTTGACCTACAAGATTAGAATACCACATGACCAGCACTGGATATTTACCTCAGATTCAATTCACAGCCTTTAAACTGAAGTTCGTTTTTAAAATGGGTTTGGGGGGTGGTGGTAGCAATGTGGGGGGTGGGGTGGTAAAACCATTTAATTAGGTACAAGGTGCACCATTGGTGTGTTTACAGGGTGAACAAAAGAACAGGGAGAATGGGGAATGCTTTTTGTTAACTGGCTTCAAGGCTGATTCCCCTCTCCTGGTCCAGTACTGAGCCTGGATGTCAGACACAAGAGGCTTTCAGGAGGAGCTAGTCATTGAGACATGCCCCGACCAGGTACCTTGATAAACCTCTTACTCATCTAGTTCCTGACCTGAGGGGAGAGAGACATCTTAATTACTTTCTGCTACCTGTGCTGTTTTCAGTGCACTGGGAACCTTGTGTTGTTTAATAAAACCCTCTGAAGTAAATTGAACAGTGACGGTTGTGGCTCATTGGGTAAGGCTGTTGCCTCTGACTCAGAAGGTTCAGGTCCCATTCCAGAGGACCTGAGCGTACAATCCAGTCTAGCATTGTGCTACTGTCAGCACTGCGGGATTGCCACACTCCCTGAGGTGTTGCCAGCTCAAAGCAAAATGTTAAAACTGAGGGGCCTTTTGAGTGGGGTGTACAGGATCCCGATGGCCATTGTTTTGACGGAGAGCAGGGGACTTCTGATATGTATTGCTGAATCTGGTCATTGTCACATAATGTTTGTGGGATCTTGCTGTGTGGAAATTAGCTGCCATGTTTCCCACATTACAACAGTGAAGATACTTTTTTTGGCTGTAAAATGTTCAGTGGGGGAGGGGCATGGCATCCTGGGGTCATGGAAGACGCTATAGAAATTCACACCTGACTTCCTCTCCAGCTGGACTCTTGTATAAATGGCTTCATGCTACATGGGTTACGTGAAACAAACAAACCCGCGTATTTAAGCATTCTCACCATGACCAACCACTTAGCTTTGATCTCAGCCAATGGAGGAGGGATTGAGCAATTAGATAGCGAGGAGAATTTGCCCCAGTTGCTTACTTGCCCCTTTAGAATGCCTTCCTAGTCTAGGACATCTTCTGGCCTCCCACCTCAATCAGTTTGGGTTTTGACGATTGTTGAGTGTAGAAGGGGTGACCATGATCAGGGTCTGGTTGAATGGGGTCCAACAGACCATGGATACCCCCAGCCTCACTAACAATATCTTCAGTCATTGTTCTGTGGAATTTGATGGACCCCAATCTACTATTTTCACTTGCATTTCAGTCAGGACAGTCAGAAAGTTTTGTGCTTTTAGTCACAAATGAACTAACGTGCGTGCAGAATTCCCACCCTTCACCAAAACCCCAGGACACCAAGTTGTGTTTGGGGAAGAGGATGGTCACATACACAATGAGCTGCCAGAGGAAGTGGTGGCGGCTGGTACAATTACAAAATTAAAAGGCATCTGGATGGGTACATGAATAGGAAGGGTTTAGAGGGGTATGGGCCATATGCTGGCAAATGGGACTAGACTAATTTAGGATATCTGGTTGGCATGGACGAGTTGGAATGAAGGGTCTATTTCCATGCTGTACATCTCTATGATTCTAATTGCGAGATCTCTGTGCTTCACCAATTCTAGCCTCTTCAACAGTGCGAGTTTCCAACACTCCACCTCTGGCAGAGTTTCCCTTCATGCATTCAGTCCATAATTTTTTGCAAATCCTCTCCAAAAGCTTTTCTCTTGACTTCAAGAAGGCCCTTGCCTGCTCCAAAATCTCCTTGCACATCTTGGCCTCTGATAACAGGTGTGTGAAACACCTTGGGATACTGTTTTAAAGGTTGCTATGCCAATGCAAATTATTGTTGTTTTCTGACTTTGGGGATGAGTGTCGAGCTGTCCATGGTACTGGCAGTACTGGGGGCAAATTGAGTGTTGCACTCAATGACGGTGCTATCACATTTCTAAGGTCTGCTAGATTAAGTGGAGGAAACAATCAGAGCATTTGTCACTTTGCGCACAGTGATCAAATCTCTGTCAAAGGGCTTCCTGTGACATTGTAACAGAAGAAGCTTATAATTCTGTTGCATGCAACTTCAATTTTTAAAATAATCGCTCCTCATCATCTAAACCCCTCTGTGAGCGCCATCCCTCCCCCGAACCATTTGCTGCCACTCCCCTGTTGCCAAACATCGCTTAAATGCGGAGCCAGGCAGCTGTAGTGTGGCCTGAATCCGCTGGGACCTTGTGTAAGATTGGCCTGAAGCAATTCACCTGATACCCTCCCAGTGAGCAGCAGCCTAGACTCCCTTCCCCAGTAATCCAGACAAGGTCTGTCATGCTACACTGCTTCTTAGGAGCATAACAGGAGCGGGAGCTGGTCCTAGGCCCAGTCCGTCATTCAACAAGATCATTGAGCGATCTTCGGCACTGGTCCCATTTTCCCCATGCTATCCCTTAAATCTCCAAATATCAATCTTTCTTTGTCCTGAATGTACTTGATACCTGACCATTCGCAGCTCTGGGGGTACAGGATCTCAAGATTTGTTCATGGCATATGGGCATCACTGGTAAGGACAGCATTCGTTGCCTGTCCCTATTTGTCCGTGAACTGAGTGGCTCGTTCAGCCATTTGGGCAGGTAGGAGTCAACTGCATTTCTGTGGGTCTGGAGTTACATGTGGTCCAGACCACCAGACCCAGGATGGTAGGTTTCCTTTCTTGGAAGGAATAACTGTAAAATGTCATTGTCAAATAATGATAGTTTCATGGTTAGTGTGACAGAACCAGGTGCTCCAGTTTCCTCCCACATTCCAAAGACGTGCAGGTTAGGGTGGATTGGCCATGGGAAATTGCCCCATAGTGTCCAGGGATGTGCAGGCTGGGTGGGTAAGCCATGGAAGATGTGGGATTGAAGGGATAGGATAGGGGCATAGGTCTGGGTGGGATGCTGTTCGGAGGGTTGGTGATGACTCGATGAGCCAAATGGCCTGCTTCCATGCTGTAGGGATTCTGTGAAAAATCCAGATTTATTAATTGAATATAAATTCCACCAACCGTCACAATGGGATTCGAACCTATGCCTCCCAAGCATTGACCAGGCCTTACTGCATTGTTAATCTGGTGATGCTACCACTATCTCCCCACTGAAGAAAGTTTGTCACATCTAATGCTAAATGGCTAACGCTTTATCCTGAGACTGGGATGCTTGCTCTCCATTCTGTATCTAAGGAAAAACATTACTCGGTGTCTGCCTGGTTGAGCCCATTAAGAATCTTATACTTCTGTGTAGTTTTCATTGCAGAATGTGTTGGAATCCAGGTCTGTTATAGTAGATATCTCAATATAAAGCAACTTTTTATGGAACCATATTTCACTGAAACAGACCATTCAGCACATCGTGCCTGTACCAGCTTCTCGACAGAGCTATCTAGTTATTTTCACTCCGCTGCTTGTGCTCCCATTACCCTGCAATTACCTTCTAACCCTTTTCAAGAGTTTATCCAATTTCCTTTCAAACGTTACCTTCAAATCTACTTCCGTTGCCCTTTTGGGGGGTGCATTCCAGATGATGACAACTTGCAGAGTAATAAAAAATAAGTCTCCCTTCCCTCTCTCATTGTCTGTCCAATTGTATATCTGTGCCCCCTGTGCACTACCCCACAGCGCCCCCCCACCCACCAGCCCACACGCACACAACGGTTACTGAGCCTCCTGCCAATGGAAACGGTTTCTCCATATTTACTCTAGCAAAAACCCCTTCATCCTTTTGAACACCTTCATGAAATCATGTCTTTATTGTCCCTACGCCGAGGAGAATAATTCCAGCTTCTCCAGTCCCTCCACATCACTGAGATCACTCATCCTTGCTCCAATTCTACCGTCTCTCCTTTGTACCCTCTCCAAGGACCTGACATCCTTCTTAATGCGTGGGGCCCGGAATTGCACAGTGAGTCCTTGTTAACTGATGTTTTTAAAGGTTTAGCATAGCTTTCTTGCTTTTGTAATGTGGACTGTAAATCCCAGGATCCTATACTCATTCCCTAACAGCCTTCCTTCTCAACTTGTCATTCCTACTGGTGGCAATATATTATGACGCTGTAATGGAGAATTAGCAGGGAGGGTGTGACTATGCTTACCCCACTATATCATGCCATTGCAAACATGTTTGTGGTCCCTGTCTGTAGTCACCCTTGAAGAACGATCATTGACACGAGGAATGGAGGCTGCTCATTTAACTGGACCTCAAAACCGTCCTAACTATGAGATTCAGAATCACAGCAGGAGGCTGTTCAGCCCAATGTGTCTACCCTGGGCTCTGCTAATGACCAGGGGACCTGGTACCTCTCTATGCATTGCTGTTTTTCAGATAATCATCTAATTCCCTCATAAAAGCCTCTGTGGAACCTGCCTCACTCATACTGTCAGGCAACCCATCCCAGACCCTAAACCACTTGCTGCATGGAAAGCTTTCTGCTTAGGCTTCTTTTGCTGATCGCTGTAAATCTGCTCTGTCTGATTCTAGATCCCACTGTGAGTGGGAACAGTTTGTCTCTCTCTCTCTCTTTTTCTCTGACCTGCCCAGATCTCTCATTTTGAACGTGTGAGTTGTGTGACACTTTTAAGTTGTTCACTCCCTCCCTGCAGTTAACTCCTGCTGCTGCCAATGACAGACTTTGGAACCAACAGATCAACATCTCCTAATTCCCCACCCACCCTCACCTCACCCAACACTGTTGTTTGGGATGAGAGACTTCTGGAAAGGAGGGGCATGTGGGATACTAATCAGGTGACCAGTTTGTTCCCATTTCCCACCAGAAAAGGCAAGTGAAAATGTAACTTCCAAGTGTCTTCAGGATGTAAAAGGAGAGAAGTTGTCTTGAAGAAAAGGAGGGAAATTCTAGAGTAAAACATGCTGTGTGTAGGCCTGGTGTGATAGTTGCCCCACTCTTGGATCAAAGGAGGGGCTCGTGTTGCTTTGAGAGAGGTGCGGCCTTTCCAATCAGATCTTGAACCCCAAAAACAGAGACAACATAGTGCGGAGAGGAACACAGCACGCCAGGCAGTATCAGAGGAGCAGGAAAATTGACATTTTGGATCGGGACCTTTCTTCAGAAATCTGATTTCTTGAGATTTCTCAGTACCTGCCTACAGAACTGGATCATCCAAACAACATTCAGGCCATCCCAATTTGGCCCTGACCACAACAAACCTCTACCTACAGAGCATCCGAAAATGGGTTTTCTCTACGGATCCTCAAGCACACACTCTCAGCAGAATCTTCTGGCGCGACCATCAACCTTACCCCAGCTCAGAGCCTCCCTCTCCCAGACCTGCAAAGGATCTCTTCTGTCTTTAATTCTGCGCAGGATCATTTCTGAAGAAGGGTCCTGACCAGAAATGTCAGCTTTCCTGCCCCTCTGATGCTGCCTGGTCCGTTGTGTTCATCCAGCTCCACACTGTGTTGTCTCTGACTCCAGCATCTGCAGTTCTTGCTATCCCAAAAACAGAAGTTGCTGGAAAAGCTCAGCAGGTCTAGCAGTGAATTAAAGAATCAGAGTTAATGTTTCAGGTCCAGTGACCCTTCCTCAGAACTGGACTGAGGCCCCTGTCTGCTTTGTATGAGTGGGTGTCAAAAATATCCCACTTCCACTATCTGGAAGAAGAGCAGAGGAACATCCTTGCCAATCTCCTGGGACCAATACGCCTCTCCAAACCAATGTCACTTAAAGTGAACAGAATGTGTGGCTATTTATTTATATATTGTTTGTGGGATCTTCCAGCAATCAAATCGTCTACTTCTTTTGTTTCCGAAATAACTCAGCGTTGCACGGTCAACAAGCTGAGGATGTGAAGAATGCTATGCAAATGCCAGTCTCTTTTTGAACACGCCGTTGGAGTTCTAAGTTGAATTTGACAGCTCGACTAGTGAAGTAGTGACTAGTTTATATCTCAAAGTCTGTCTTTGTCAGTTTGGAAAATATTGATTGCAACTTTGGTCAGATTATGAGCTCCTGTGTTGTGTGGCAGTGTGTGCTGTGAGGAGGAAGTGTGCTCCAGTCACCCTGCTCCAGTCATCATGGCTCAGTAGCCAGTGTGACTTGCCTCTGAGTCAGAAGGTTGTGGGTTCAAGTCCCACTCTAGAGACTTGAGTACGATGTTTAGGCTGATGCTGCACTGTGTCATAGGTACCACCTTTTCAAAAGAGACATTAGGCCTCACAAATAGAGAGAGGGGGATAATTATTGCTCAGCACTGTTTCAAAGAAAAGAGGAATAATCCCTGATGTTCCGGTTACTATTTATCCTTCAATCAGCATCACTAAAAACAAATTATCTGGTCATTCTCATTTTCCTTTCTGTGGACAAACTAGCTACTCTATTTCCTGCCTTATAACACTGTCCACACTTCAATATCAGAGAATCCCTACAGTGTGGAAACAGGCCCTTTGGCCCAACAAGTCCACACCAACCCTCAGAGCATCCCACCCAGACCCATCCCCCTATAACCCACACATCCCTGAACACTGTGGGTAATTTAGCACGGCCAATCCACCCTAATCTGCACGTCTTCGGACTGTGGGAGGAAACCGGAGCACCCGGAGGAAACCCACGCAGGCACAGGGAGAACATGCAAACTCCGCACAGACAGTCACCCAAGGGTGGAACTGACCCTGGGTCCCTGGTGACGTGAGGCTGCAGTGCTAACCACTGAGCCACCGTGCTGCCCTTACTTCATTATTTGCACACCATTATGAGATGTCCTGAGGTTGTGATTGCCGCTATATGAATGAAGGTTAGATGGGACAAAGACAAGCATGAGAGGATATTGATTTAAAGTGGATTTGCAAATGAAGTAAAGATGATATGAAAAAAATCTTTTACACATGGCAAGTAGTTAGAGTATGAAATGCATTGCTTGGAAGCACAATTGTTCAGTTGAGAGCATTGGATGATTTTTTAGATAGAAAGGGCAGGGGGAGAAAAACAGGAGATTGGCACTAAGTAATGATGCTCATTTGAAGAACCAGCGCAGCATGATAGGCTGAATGGCCTCTTTTTGTAAGATTTCTGTGATTCTGTGAAAGTAGGATTTAGTGAAACAACTTTGACGTCTTGGGAATGTATAATGCACTTAAGGTGTAAGTGGATATACATGAGGGAGAAAGTGATAGTGGGTTAAGTCAACAGATGGGATGAAGTGATGGGAGAGGCTTGCATGAAGCATAGACCAGATGGGCCAAAAGGCCTGTCTCTATGCCATTAATTCTAGGTGCAATTTCGACCACACCTGGATCCAGAAAAACCATCATAGAACCATTATTGCATAGAAGGAGTTCAGCCATAGAGTCCTAGAGCTGTACAGCATGGTAAAGACCCTTTGGTCCAACTCATCCATGCCAACCAGATGTCCTAAATTAATCTAGTTCCATTTGCCAGCATTTGGCCCAAATGTCTCTATAACCTTCCTATCCATGTACCCATCCAGATGCCTTTTAAATGTTGTAATTGTACCAGCCTCCACCACCTCCTTTGGCAGCTCATTCCATACACGCACCACCCTCTGCTGGTTCTCTGTCATTCCCATTTCCCCATTTTTTTTTAATCATTCATGGCATGTGGGTGTCATTGGCTGGACCAGCATTTCTGGCCTATAGCTAATTGCCTCTTCATCTGAGTGGCTTGGGCCATTTCAGAGGGCAGTCGAGAGTCACCCACATTGCTATGGGTCTGGAGTTACATGTAGCCCAGAGCAACTAAGGCCAGCAGATTTCACTCCCTAATGGGCATTAGTGAACAAGCTGGATTTTTAAGACAATTAACAGTCATTACATGATCACCATTAGATATTTCTTGAATTCAGATTTCACCATCTGAAAGATGGGATTTAAATCCATCAATCTCCAAAGTGTCAGCCTGGATTACTTGCCCAGTGACATTATCACTACACCACTGCACACCTTCCCCCATCCTACCCCCCAACTTCTATAGCTCTCATAGGCCCCTGTATGTCTTAACATATTTTAAAATGTATGTTCCTTTGTCTTTGTGCAGTGAACTAATGGGAAAAGCTTCTCTTTGTCTGCCAGGGGAGAGGTGATGGCATGGTGTTAGGTTCTAGTAATCCAGATGGCCCCTAGCTATTGCTGTGGGGAAATGGGTTCAAATCCCACGACAGCTGGTGGAATTTAAATTGAATTAATGGTTCTGGAATATAAAGCTACTCCCATATGATAGTGACCATCATCAATTGATGTAAATGCCCACCTGGTTCACTCATGTCTTTTAGGGAAGGAATTCTGCTGCCCTTACCTGGTCTGGCCCCTGTGATAATCAGGGATCGAGAGGCTCCCTTGACAGGGCTGACCAAAGAGGACAGGTTGAGGTCAAAGTCTATTTCTGCTAAGCTGTGGGAAGGAAGTGTGCTAGGTGTACAGTTACCTTTATCTTGTTATGTTGTCACAGTGCATGGCAGTTTCCACCCTTCGGTTTACTACCCTAACAAATGCAAAGCATTCTACCTTATGCAAATATATCATCTTGTTTTCAAATCTACATTTGGCATGCCCACTCCCTATCCCTGCCACCTCCTGCAGCTTTTCCAGCCTTCCAGATCTCTGCACTCCTCTACTTCTGGCCTTTTGTACCTCCCTTCATTTAGTTGTTCCTTCATTTGCCTGCACCCTAAACCCTAGAATTTCCTCCCAAAAAATTCTCCGTCTCCTCTGTAAGACACTCCTTAAAACCTCGATGTTTCGGGTCGGGATTTCTGAAGAAGGGTCCCGAACCGAAACGTCAGCTTTCCTGCTCCTCTGATGCTCCCTGGCCTGCTGTGTTCCTCCAGCTCCACACTGAGTTATCTCAGACTCCAGCATTGGCAGTTCTTGCTATTTCCTTAAAGCCCTGACAGTTTTTAAGGGGAAGGTGATGGCCTAGTCGTGTTGTCGCTGGACTGTTAATCCAGAGACCCAGGTAATGTTCCAGGGACCCGGGTTAGAATCCTGCCGTGGGATTTGGATTTAATAGAAATATGTAGAATTGAGAATCTAAAATTGACCATGAGTCCATTGTCAATTTTTGAAAAAAAGTCCCATTTGGTTCACTAATGCTGTTTAGGGAAGGAAAGTGCTATCCTTACCTGGCCTGGCCTACATGTGACTCCAGACCCACAGCAATGTAGCTGACTAACCCATTTGGTTCACTAAAGCCTTTTAGGGAAGGAATCTGCCATCCTTACCTGGTCTGGCCGACCTGTGACTCCAGACCCACAGCAATGTGGTTGACGCTTAACTGCTTTCTGGGCAATGAGGAATGGGCAATAAATGCTGCCTGGTCAGCGACGCCCTCATCCTGTGAAGGAATAAACAAAAAAACCAGTCACCAGTGCCTGAGTGTCAAATCCTATTTGATAACAAAGTTGTGAAATACTTTAGGATGTTTTACCAGGTTAAAGGCGCTACATGAGTGCAAGTTGTTGTTTTTGTTCCTGAGTCCGCTCGAGTAGCCCGAGAAAGGCCACAGAAGGACCAAAAGGAGGGACAGAAATTCTCAATATGGAAGCAAAACAACAAGATGCCAAGGGGAAAATCTAGTAAACACGAGGTAAATGAAGGAGTTATAGAGGAGACTAAGGGGTTCGTTAATGATCTCCGAGAACCAGGAGGATAATGTAGATGTTGCTTCAGATGGTTATGCTTGAACAGGGAAAGAACTCAAAGATGGGGAAGTTGGAGTGAGACTAGGGTGATCTCGGAGGACACATCGAAGGCCCAGATTGTGTGCAGAAAGATCAAATACAGGCTCTGGGCATTCTTAAAACAAAAATGCGTTTGCGGTGAAGCTATAGATTTGATGCTGAAATTTCACTTTCAGACGATGAGATAAAGCTGGGTATTGGAGAGACAGTGACGTGGTAGTAATGTCACTGGACTAGTAATCTAGGAGCCTCAGCTAGTGCTGTGGGGACAAAGGTCCACAATGGTAGCTGGTGGAATTTGAATCCAATTAATTAATAAAACCTGGAGCTGGAAGCTAATCTTGGTAAATAGTGACCATGACAACTATCATCGTGAATCCAGTCAGTTCAAGGGCAATTAGGGGTAGGCAGCAAATGGTCTCCCTAGCAACGCCCACGTCCTGTGAAAAAATTAAAAAAGGGGAGAAAATGACCAGAGATAGTAAGAACTGCCGATGCTGGAGTCTGAGATAACCCAGTATGGAGCTGGAGGAACACAGCAAGTCAGGCAGCATCAGAGGAGCAGGAAAGCTGACGCTTCGGGTCAGGACCCTTCTTCAGAATGTGACCAACTTTGTGGTTTGCATTGAGAGCTGCCTGTCAGGAAATTCAGGTCCAGCTAGGCTGATTGTAAAATTGTGTGGCTCAAGCTGGATTTGAGCCAAGATTTAGGATTAGCCTGGGGCCGACACAGTGGTTAGCACTGCTGCCTCACAGCACCAGGAACCTGGGTTTGATTCCAGCCTTTGGTGACTGTCTGTGTGGAGTTTGCACATTCTCCCCATGTCTGCGTGTGTTTCCTCCGGGTGCTCCGGCTTCCTCCTCCAGTCCCTAAAATGTGCAGGTTAGGGTGGATTGGCCATGTTAAATTGCCCTGTAGTGTCCAGAGATGTGCAAGTTAGGTGGGTTAGACATGGGAAATATGGGGATAAAGTGGGGCTGGGCAGCATGCTGTTCGGAGGGTCAGTGCAAACTCAATGGGCTGAATGGCCTCTTTCTATGATTCTAGTTCCATTGAACCTAGACCTGGCCTTACAAAACTACCAAAAGTTAACTGCTGAAGGTGAGGAATAGGGAGTAAAGTGCTGTAACTACATTGTTACCCGAAGGGAGGTGGTGGCCTAGCAGTGTTGTCGCTAGGCTGTTAATCCAGAAATCTGGCAATGTTTCAGGACAGGGTTTGAATCCTGCCACGGCAGATGGTGGAATTTGAGTTCAACAAATGTATGGAATTAAGAGTCTAAAGATGACCATGAAGCCGTTGCAGATTGTCAGGGTAGGGGTGGAAATCTCGTTCACTAATGTCCTTCAGGAAAGGAAACGTCTGGCCTATGGGTGACTCCAGACCCACAGAAATATGATTGACACTTAACTACCCTCTGGGCAATTAAGAATGAGTAATAAATAATAGCCTGGCCAGTGACGCCCAGATCCTGTGAATGAATACAACAAAAATGCAGCCAGGTGGGATGGGGCCTTTGACAGTCTGGCCCAGGAGAGCTTTTTGTATAATTTACTCACTGGATATGAGTGTTCGTGGCTGGGTCATTTTGTTTTAATCCCTTGTGGGACGTGGGCTGGTCAGCATTTATTGGCCATCCCTAACTGGTAGAGAGCAGTTAAGAGTCAACCATACTTAGGGCATTAACTCTCAATTTTTTTTTTCTTCACTAATGCTGCCAGACCTGCTGAGCTTTTCCAGCAACTTATGCTTTTGTTCGATATTTATGTGGGCCTGGCAGACTTCCTTCCTTCAAGGGCATTAGTAAACCAGATGGGTTGTTACAAATTAAAGCACAGTTTCCATGAGGCTACCTTTCCATTTCCAGAATTTTATCGCGATTGAATTTCAAGATGGGGTCTGAATCATGCCCTCATTCATTTAGATTCTGGATTAACTAACCCCATGACGTTAGTATTATCACTGCCACCAGCACCTCCTTCCCCCGTATGAGAAGAGTTCTATTCTCACTTTGGTCTCAGTGGGTAGCATTCTCACCTCCTAGTCAGAAGATTCCAGGTTTAAATCCCACTCCAGAGACACATAATCTCAAATCCAAGCAGGACTGAAAGAATGTGGTCCTACCAGGGGTGTCATTTCCCAGATGTGACACAAAACCTAGGGCGAATTTTAAAAAAGACCAGTATCGGAAAGGAAATTTGAACTGTGTCCGGGTCAAATATTTATCCTATCCCTCGGTCAACAGATGATCTGGTCATTATGAGGACCTAAGAAACAAGGATAGGAGAGCAGGCATTTCATCCTTTCTAATCAACGTTGCCTCTCAGTAAGGTTGTGGCTGAGCTGATGTGGACTTGTCAGCACTCTCTTACTTAACACCATAACCCTTGGCTCCCTTGTTGGTCAAAAATCTGTCTAACACAGCCTTGAATATGTTCAATGACCCAAGCCCGCTGCTCTCTTGGGAAGAAAATACCAAAGACTAACAACTCTCTAGGAGAGAGAAGTTCCTCCTCATCTCCATCTTTAAGTAGGAGACCCCTTAACTTAAATCTGTGCTTCCAATCTCTAAACATCCTCCCTGGAGGGGAAACATCCTCTGAGCATCTGCCTCAGAGGTATTTTCTAACTTACCTATGCAGAGATGTTGTCACATGCCTCTGGAGTAGGTGGGTCTTGAACCTGGGTCTAGGGATAGGGACAGTATCACTGCACCATGAGAACTCTACCTCAGAGCCTTATATTCTTCAGTAAGATCACCTCTCATTCTCGTGAACACCAATGAGAATGGGCTCAACCAGCTCGAATTTTTCCAAATAAGACCATCCCATTGTCCCAGAGATCAGAGAGAGAAGTACCCCATTCTCTGAATTGCTTTCAATGCAAGTGTATCCCTCAGTGGGATCTTGCTGCATGTAACTACGGAGGTACTTGATTGGCTGCCTGTCACCTCCTGGAGTCATGATGGCGCTATATAAATGCAAGCTTGTCTATCTTTGTCAGAGATAGGAAGAACTGCAGATGCTGGAGTCAGGGATAACACAGTGGAGCTGGATGAACACAGCAGGCCAGGCAGCACCAGAGGAGCAGGAAAGTTTCGGGCCGGGACCTTTCTCCAGGTCTCTTCAGGACCCTTTCTGAAGAAGAGTCCCCACCCGAAACGTCGACTTCCCTGCTCCTCTGGTACTGCCTTGTCTGTCTTTGTGCCGGGAGCAGGAGGGGAACTGGAGAGGACTAAAACTTGGGCTTTTTCTTTCGCAGGTGAGGACGCCGAGTTGGATGAGGCCTCGAGGCAGAAGGTTGCCATGCCGCCGCAACCCAACCCACGGCACCAGGACCTCCTGACCTGTGGGCAGTGCGGCACCAATTTCCTGCTGCGCAACATCCTGGGCTTCATTGAGCACAAGAAGAGCCGCTGCCAGAGGCCCACCCGCCTCCGAGATGTGAGTGGGGGTCCGCACTCTCCGCTCGCTGCCCAGCCCACATCAACGGACCCACTTGTAACCAGCGATGACGTGCGGACAGCCAACGTTTCAGAGATTGGAGTGGAGGACAATCCCCATGGAGGCAAGTTTTGTCTTTTTCTTTTCCAAAAAAAGAGAAAGGAAATGCAATTAACATTACTTTTGTCTGTATACAAGCTTTGGATAAATTGCATGCAGCTGTGTTGTTAACATAGAACACAGAACTGTACAGCACAGTACAGGGCCTTCGGCCCACGATGTTGTGCCGAACTTTTACCCTAATCATAAGGTCTATCTAACCTCCACCCCTACCTTATACTATCATCCATATGCCTATCTAATAGCCGCTTAAATGCCCCTAATGAGGCCGACTCCACTACCCTCTCTGGCAATGCATTCCACGCCCCGACCACTCTCTGAGTAAAGAACCTACTTCTGATGTCTCCCCTATATCTACCTCCACTCACTTTAAAACTGTGCCCCCCTCGTAATAGCTACCTCCTCCCTAGGAAAAGGCTGTCCACTCTATCTATACCTCTGATCATTTTGTACACCTCTATCAAGTCACCTCTCATCCTTCGTCGTTCTAAAGAGAAAAGCCCTAGCTCTCTCAACCTTTCTAGCATGTTGGCCTCTGAACCGCTAGGTCCTGGGTTCAAGTCCCGCATGGAGGCTTGAGTACAAATATCAATGCTGGTACTCCAGTGCAGTGCTGAGGAAGTGCCCTGCTGCGGAAGTGCTGTCTTTTCCCAAGAGATGTTAAACCAAGGCCCTGTGACTCCTCTCAGATTGACATTAAACGTTGCATGACACTGTCTTGAAGGAGAACATGAATGGGTGTGCTCCCTAGTTTCCTTCAATCCTTCTGCTCCTTCAATCAGCATCTCACACACACACACGTGCACAAAAAAACCAGGTTATCAGATTGTTAGCACATTGTTGTTTGGGAGAGCTTTCATTTTGTGCAAATTATGTGCAAAAGTTATATTTCATTAGAACGGTGACTGCACTTCAGTGGCGCTACTTTGTTGGCTGTAAACTGCCTTGAGATGCTTGGTGAAGAGAGCTACACAAATGCTGTCTTTTCCTAGTGCAGAAACAGGCCATTTGGCCCATTGGCTCTATGCTTCTAAGCCAGTGCAAGCCTCCAAGGATTCACCAGACTGATCTCTGGGAAGAAAGATGCATCAGCACCAGAGATGACATAGTGCGGAGCTGGAGGAACACAGCAGGCCAGGCAGTATCAGAGGAGCAGGAAAAAGCTGAAGTTTTGGGTTGGGGCCATTCTTCAACACCAGCGTCCTCGGCCAGGCTAACATCGAGGCGCGGACCACCCTCAATCAGTTACGATGGGCTGGATATGTCGTCTGCACGTCCGACACAAGACTCCCTGAGCAGGGGCTGTACACCCAGCTTCGAAAAGGCAGGCGAGCCCCAGGTGGACGGAGAAAGCGCTTCAACGATACCCTTTTGGTTTGATTTATTGTAGTCACATGGACCTAAGTACAGTGAAAAGTCTTGTTTTGCGTGCAGTACGGGCAGATCATAGTAAACAAGGACATACAATTTAAGAGTGCTTTAGACAGAGCGAGGCATACAAGGTTATGGCTGCACAGGAGGTGCACAAAGCGAGGATCAACATTATTTGAAGTTAGGTAGATCCATTCAGCAGCGTAATAACGGCAGGGAAGAAGCTGTTCCTGAATCTGTCGGTGCGCATGTTCAAGCTTCTGTATCTTCTGGCCTCAAGGACTCATTGGAGAAGTGCAACATTCCGACTGGCTCCTGGGAATCTCTGACCCCAAGACCGTCCAAAGTGGAGGAGGAGGAGCATCCGGGCAGGCATCGAGCTCCTCGAGACTCACCGTCGGGGAAAAAGCGGAAGCCAGGCAAAAGGGACGCGCTGCCACGCCAACGCCCCACCCACCTCCTTCCTGTGCCCACCTTCTACCCCCAAGTGTAACAGAGCCTGTGGTAGCCCCATTGGTCTGTACAGCCACCTACAGACACACCCTGAGAGAGGAAGGGAGTCACTTTCGTCTGTGAGGGACTGCCGATGATGATGGTGATGATGAAAGAGACACTGAGGAGGCTAAGCCCTGAATGAAAAGCGATCTAACTGAAGCATGCGCAGGTGTGAACAGGATGTAGAAAGAACAGATAGATAAAAAGGTAGGATCGGGGACAAAGTCTCAGAATAAGAGTTTGACTATTTAGGACGGGGTGAGGAGGAATTTCTTCACTCACATGGTGATGAATCTTCGGAATTCTCTATCCTAGAGAGCTGTAGGAGTTTAGTCATTGAATAAATTCAAGACAGAGATTGTGAGCAGATACGTGGGAACACCACCGCCTACAAATTTACTTCCAAGTCACTCACCATCCTGACTTGGAAATATATCAGCAGTTTTTCACTGTCACTGGGTTAAAATCCTGGAACTCCATCCCGAGTAGAATTGGGGGTCTACCTAGAGCACATGGACTGCAGCGGCTCAAGAAGGCAGCTCACCATGTTCTCAAGGGGCACCTGAGGACAGGCAATAAACGCTGGCCCTGCCAGCTTTGCCTACACTCTATTAATGATTTTTTTTTAAAAAAAATTGAATTTCTTGTTACTAATGATGTCAAGAGATGTAGGGGTAATGTAGAAATATAGCTTTGAGGTAGATTATCAACGGTGATCCAGAACGGCACTTGGGAGCCCAAGTGGCTTACTCTAGCTGCTATTTCTTGTTTCCGATGAAAATAGTATGAAGTTGGCAGATCAGTCATGATCCAGGTGATTGGTCAAACAGGGTTGAAAGGCCGAATGGCCTACTCCTGCTCCTAAGTTCTCCTGCCCGACTTCAACTCACCCCCATCAGCAGATCCTTCTATCCCTTTCTGCCTCATGTGTTTATCGCTTCCTCTTAAGTGCGTCAATACTATTGACCTTGAGCATTGCCTGTGTAGCAAATTCTAGGTTCTCCCGACTCTGCAGTTTTATTTTCTGAATTCCCAATTGGATTTATTAGTAACTAATCTTATATTTATGACCCCTGGTTTAGATGCCCTCCCATAGAAGTGGAAACATCTTTTGTGCGTCTCCTGTAGCGAACCACTTCAGGATGTTAAAAGATGTGTTTTAGATCCAGCCTTCACTTTTTCAGAGCTGAGACTGTTCAATCATTCCTGTCTCCTGAGCAGCACCATTTGATAGTTTTAGTGGGTCTTAACAGTTCAGGAACACCGTATATACACATGATGAGGGGAGGATGCTCCAAGCAAGGGAAGGGGTTTGTGGAGGGTAATTAAAAGCTTCGGGCCCTTAAGCAACTGAAGGCATAGCTGCAAATAGTGGGAGATAGTAGGAACTGCAGATGCTGGAGAATCTGAGATAACAAGGTGTAGAGCTGGATGAACACAGCAGGCCAAGCAGCATCAGAGGAGCAGGAAAGCTGACGTTTCGGGTCTAGACCCTTGGCCTGTGTGTTCATCCAGGTCTGCACCTTGTTATCTGCTGCAAATAGTGGCGCAGTTTAAAGTTAGGAACGAATAGGAGACAGGTATCGAAGGTGTCTGAAATCATTGGAGGGTCATGAGACTGGAGGAAATTAAAGAGATATTTAAGGAGGAGGGGGCAAGGGTCAGGCCATAGAGGGTTTTGGAAACAACATTGAGAGTTTCAAAGTCAAGGTGTTACTTGACTGGAAGCCAGTGTTGGTCACTGAGCATGGTTGGCAGGAAAACAAGGCTGCGTGTGAATTTTTCTATTGATTTATGGGACGTGGATGTTGCAGGTCTGGCCACTATTTATTTGCCCTCGAGAAAGTGGCGGTGAGCTGACTTCTTGAACTGCTGCAATAAATGTTCTGGAGGTAGACCACAAAGGAAGAGAATTCCAGGATTTTGATTCAGCAACATTGGAGGAACGACGATATATTTCCAAGTCAGAATGGCGAGTGGTTTGGAGGGAATTCTTGCAGGTGCTGGTGGTGCTCTGATGTACCTGCTGCCCGTGTGTTTCTAGTGTTCATGGCTTTGGAAGGTGCTGTCTAGGGAGTGTCGGTGAATTTCTGCCGTGCACCTTGTAGATGGTACACACTGCTGCTACTGAGCGTCAGCAGTGGAAGGACTGGATGCTTGCGGATACGATGCTAATCCATCAGGATACTTTGTCCTGGATAGTGTCAAACTTCTTGAGCGTTGTGAGAAGAAATATGTCACCCTCCTGATGTGCGCCTTGTAGACGGTGGACAGACATTGGGGAGTCAGGAGGTGAGCTACTTGTTTCAAGATTCCTAGCCTCTGACCTGCTGTCGTAACCACAATATTTATAGTCCAGTTCAGTTTCTGGTCAGTGGTAACCCCTAGGATATTGATGGTGGGGGTTCAGTGATGATAACACCATTGAATGTCAAGGCATGATGTTTAGATTCTCTCTTGTTTTATTTGGCTTGAGTGTTTACAGCTTACAACTGGATATTGTCCAAATCTTGCTGCATTTGGCCGTGGACTGCTTCAGTGCCTGAGGAGTGATGAATGGTACTGAAAGATGTGTAATTATCAATGAACATTTCCACTCGTGACCTTATGATGGAGGGAAGGTCATTGATGAGGAACTTCTCCAAAGATGTCCTAGAACTAAGCTGACAGACTTCCAATAACTATAACTATCTTCTTTTGTGCCAGGTATGTCTCCAACTAGTGGAGAGTTTTCCCTGCAACTTCTAATGATTCCAGTTTTGCTCGGGCTCCCTGATGCCACATTCAATCAAATGCAGCCTTGACATCAAGGGCTGTCTCTCTATGAACTGACCTCTGGAAATGAGCTGTTTTGCTCCATGCTTGAACCAAGGCTGTAATGAGATCAAGAGCTGAGTGGCCCTGGTGGAAGCCAAACTGGGCAGGTTATTGCTATGAGCAAGAGCTACCGATGCTGGAGTCAGAGATAACTCAGTGTGGAGTTAGAGGAACACAGCAGGCCAGGCAGCATCAGAGGAGCAGGAAAGCTGACCCTGTTTGTCTGATTCTGCCTGGCCTCCTGTGTTCCTCCAGTTCCACACTTTGTTACCACTGTGATAGCACTCTCTGTTGATGCATTGTCACTTTACTGATGGACAGGGGCAGGATAGTTTGAATTTAGCTGTAGTGGATGGCCTGCCAAGTGTGGGTCACAATTAGTCAAGTCTAGAGATAGGAAAAGACTAATGAGGGATTGAGCGATTGATGAACTGAGACAGAGCTTGGATTGGGCAATGTTCCGAGGTAGTTATGGTCGCTTTTTCTAATGGAGAGGTGTGGGGTTTGAAGCTCTGTCAGGGTCATAAAAGGACAAGGAACATGGAGAAAAAGATGCTACTGGCAATATAGAAAGACAGAAGGAGGCCATATAGCCCATCTTGCCCTCCACAGCTCTTTTGGAAAAATTACTCAATTAGCTCCATTTATGTGGCTGATGGGTAGTGGACCTGCCTCTGAGCCAGATGGTCCAGGGTCAGGTCCCACTCTGGGACTTTATGTGGAAGGAAGGTGAGTTTGTAATGCAGCCAATAAAGGTTGGCTGTCAATTCCTGTGAATGGCAGGCTGTAAGACCAGGTGAGATTCCTAGCCAGCTGTGTGATAGAACAAAACTGGAACCTACACCATAAGACAAAGGAGCAGAAATTAGGCCATTCAGCCCATCGAGTCTGCTTCACCATTCAATCATGGCTGATAAGTTTCTCAGCCCCATTCTCCTGCTTTCTCCTTGTAACCCTTGATCCCCTTGACAAACAAGAACCTATCTATCTCTGTCTTAAATATACTCAATGACCTGGCCTCCACAGCCTTCTGTGGCAGTGAATTCCATAGATTCATCACTCTCTGGCTGAAGAAGTTACTCCTTATAAAAGGTTCTAAGAGGTCTTCCTTTTACTCTAAGGCTGTGCCCTCGGGTCCTAGTCTCTCCTACCAATGGAAGCATCCTCCCAACATCCACTCTGTCCAGGCCTTTCAGTATTCTGTAAGTTTCAATTAGATCCCCCCTCATCTTTCTAAACTCTGTCAAGTATAGTCCCAGAGTCCTCAAACATTCCTTATATGTTAATCTTTTTATTGCTGGGACCATTCTTGCGAACCTCCTCTGAGCCTGCTCCAGGGCCATTACATCTTTCCTGAGAGATGGGGCCCAAAACTGCATGCGAATCTCCAAATGCGGCCTGACCGGAGCCTTATAGAGCCTCAGAAGTACGTCCCAGCTTTTATATTCAGTACATCCCTGCTTTCATACCCGTCATTATTCATAGCTCCATAAATCTAAAAGTGTATGTCACCATAGCAACTCAAACTCCCCATGTGAACTGTAACACTCCACCACCTACTCTTTTCCCATAGCTGTGAAATTGTTTCCAATTCCCTTCTCAAAGTTACAATTGAATACTGAACATAATGAGTTCCGAGTAGGTGTCGGCTATTTGGCCCCTCAAGTCTTCTCTGCGGTTCAGTAAGACCATGGCTGATTTCATAGCTCCACATTCCCGGCTACCCTGATTACCTTTCAGCCCCTTGCTTACTGAGAAACTATGCACCTGTGCTTTAAAAATATTCAAAGACTCTCATAGAATGTAGAACATGGAACATTACAGCGCAGTACAGGCCCTTCGGCCCTCGATGTTGCGCTGACCTGTGAAACCAATCTGAAGCCCATCTAACCTACACTATTCTATAGTTCAGCTAATTCTGCCTTATGATCTTCAGACAGTTCTTAGATTAAGCCATCAAAACCAGGATCACCACAAGATTCAGTTCGAGGCTTGCATTAAAGTGAGTTTCTCTATTTACAGAAAGCTTGCGCCCTTCCCTCCTGTCCATGTTGAGCAGCACTTCCCTGATTAGTTGAAGCATTGGAATGGCTCATAAAAGCAAAATAGTGTGGCTGGTGGAGATCTGAAATAAAAACAAACTGCTGAAGAAATCCGCAGGTCTGGCAGCATCTGAGGAGAGAACGTGTTAAAATTTTGAGTCCAATGTCTCAATGGAAGGAGGGTGGAATAGGATAGTTTTTACACTGTTGACCAAGGGAGAGGAGGAACAAGTGGAACAGAGTGTGAGGCTCCCCACAGTAGGTAATAAAGGCATTACTAATGATAGTCCTTGGGCTTTTGGGGCTGAGCTGAGGCCTTTCCAAGTATTTGTTTTGGTCATCCCCCCTGCCAAAAAAATCACATCTTCGTTCCATTCCCCAAACCTCTGGCTGGACTGACAGCATTTCGTTACAGCCAAGATGCTCAGTTGCAAGTGACTGAGCATGAATGGGATTGGGTCCTCGAACTACTTCTCACTGCCCACCTTTGAGTGCTCCTGAATGAAATATGAAGAGCTGACGGATGTCTGTGGAATTTATATTTGGCATTGGTGCCCTCCCGAAGAGATATTAAAAGGTGATTCTTACTCATTCAAAGTGGCCATGGAAGAGCCTAGTGCAGAATACGGGAAAAATATTTCTGGTGTGACAGTGGACACTGTACTGAGATTGTGACTGAGGAGCTAAGTGGAATTTTATATTTATCCTAGTCATGTCCGATCTAGGAGATTCTGATGGGACACTCAACATTACTATGTATCTAATGGTGAAGTTGTTAAGCGTGGCTGGATAATATAATATTAGATTTGATACTGATAGCATTTGTCTTGAAGAGATTGCTGTCCTTATTTTTCTAAAGGGATGTAAAAGTGGAATTGAAATATGGGATCCATTGATTTTGGGGCACTGCAGATACTCACTTTGGAATTTTATAATGACTGTCTTTCCACTGCCTTTAAGGAACAGAGTTGCAAAGACTCACAACCCTCTGATTCGCTTCCTTCCCTGTTTTAAATGGTCACCACCTTATTTTCAAACAGTTTTAGATTTTCAATGTAAGAGGCAGAAGGGGAAACATCCTCTCCACATCCAGCCTGTCAAGACCCCTCAGGATCTTATGTTTCAAATCAAATCACTTCATATTCTTTGAAATTCCAGCAAAAAGGACCTTCCCATTCCAGGTATTAGTTTGGAAAACCCACCCATTCCAGATGTTAGTTTGGTAAACCTTCCCATTCTAGGCATTAGTTTGGTAAACCTTCCCAATTCCAGATATTAGTTTGGAAAACTTTCCCAATTCCAGGTATTAGTTTGGAAAACTTTCCCAATTCCAGGTATTAGTTTGGTAAAGCTTCCTATTCTAATTATTAGATAACAAGGTGTGGAGCTGGATGAACACAGCAGGCCAAGCAGCATCAGAGGAGCAGGAAGGCTGACGTTTTGGGCCTAGACCCTTCTTCAGAAATCTCTTGTAATCTCTTCAGCAAAACAACTCCCTCATTCTAATTATTAGTTTGGAAAACCTTCCCAATGCCAGGTATTAGTTTGGTAAAAATTCTCTGAATTGTCTCCAACAGCTTTACATCCTTTCTTAAATAAGGCGGACAATAGTGTGCACAGTACTCCAGATGTGGTCTCACTGTGTGCCCTGCATGATATAACCTCCCTACTTCTGTATGAATGTAATTCTCTTCACAATAAACGATAACATTCAGTACCCACTGCCCTTGAGGCGCTGCATTCCAGATCACAACAACTTGCTGTGGGGAGGTGGAAAAATCCTGTTATCTTCCCCCTGATTCTTTTGCAAATTATCTTAAGCGTGTGTCCTCTGGTTACTGATCCTCACCCCTCCAGAGGGAAGTTTCTCCGAACCTAGCCTGTCAAACCCCTACACAGTTCTGAGCACCTCTCTCTGAAATCTCCTCCTCGGATTTGTTTCTGTCGTGTGAACAAACCCAGTTTAGTGCCACGGGGAGCAGGTGTTGGACACTCAGCCTCTTGAACCTGTTCTACCACTTGATGAGATCATGGTCGACTTTTATCATAATTCCAGTTCCGCCTTGGTTTCGTAACCCTCGAGCCTCACGGCTCACGGGAGCTCAGTGTCGTCAATATTTGTCATTAAAACAGCCAGCGTCAACAGCCTTTTAGGGGAGGGAGTTCCTGGTTTCATAGTAGCATAAAATCATACAGTACAGAAGAAGTCCTTTGCCCGTTCGAGTCTGTACTGCCAAAAATACACTGAATGTACACTAATCCCACTTTCCCCGCACTAGGTCAGTGGCCTTGAACACTTCTTTTTAAAGGTTTTCCGCCTCGATTACCCTCCCAGGCAATGCATTCAAGACTCTCTACCACCCCCTGGGTCAAAAATGACTTTCCTTTCAAGGACTTTCTAAATCTCCTGTCCTTCACCTTAAAAGTGAGCCCCCCTTGTTATTGACCCTTTGGTAAAAAGGAACAGCTGCTTTTCTATCCATCCTGTCCATGCTCTTCATAATATTATACACCACTATCAGGTTCCCCCCTCAACCGTCTATCCTACAAATAAAAAATCACCTGAATTTATCGTTTCCTGGAAAACAGCCCTGACCTGCAATGTCAACTTTCCTGTTCCTCTGATGCTGCATCCTTTCTAGTTTCCTTTTCTATTCATGGGATATGGGTGTCACTGGCCAGTCAGCATTTATTGCCCATCCCTAATTGCCCAAAGGGCAGCTAAGTGTCAACCACATTGTTGTGGGTCTGGAGTCACACATAGGCCCAGGCCAGGAAAGGATGGCAGTTTCCTTCCCTAAGGGACATTATTGAACCAGATGGGTTTTTCCCCTTTGACAATGGACTCATGGTCATCATTAGACTCTTAGTTCTGGATTTCTTGTTTTGAATTCAAATTCCTCCATCGGCTGTGGTGGGATTTGAACCCAGGTCCCACAGAACATTACCTGGGTCTCTGGATTAACAGTCAGCGACAAGACCACTAGGCCATTGCCTCCCCTGGTCTGCCATGTTCCTCCAGCTCCACACTTTGTTATGTCTGAGCTCATCCCACCTCCCTTTGTAGCTAAGATGCTCCATTCCGGACAATATCCTGCTGAATCTCCTCTGTGCCATCTCCAGTCTCATTCATTATCGCATCCTTCCTATAGTGCGGAGACCGGCCTGCACATGGTACTCTAGCTGTGGCCTTACCAAAGTTCTGTGCGCTCCAACATAGCCTCTCTGCTGTTATAATTAATGACTCGAACTGATAAAGACAAGCATCCTACATGCCAACTTAACCACCCTTTTAACTTGCCCTGGCACCTCCGGGGATCTGTGAACAATCACCCTCAAGATCCCCCTTACCCTCTTGAGTTCTGCTGTGTCCTGCCATTCATCGAGTGCCCCCTTTTCTTGTTACTTCATCCCCCTTTTGCATGAGTAACTGCTTTCTGGCATCAGCCCTGAATGCCCTGGTTGTCTTTTAAATACTCTCCCTCTTGCCCTCTACTCCTTTAACACCTCCTGTCTCCCTCTCTTCTGCCACCTCTGCCACGAAGTCTCTCCCACCACTAAGGAAATAATTTCTATCTATCTGCCCCATAGTTGTCACCCCAAATCCCTGCTATTATCATTTAGGCTCAATGTTACTTGCCAACCCTCTAACGTAATGCCATTGTGTGGACCCCTCCAGCTCTTTGAGGTAACATGATCAGGGCTGGATTCTTAATGCCTATCCAATAAGGTGTTTTTCTTCATTGAGACTTTGGGATGGCTTTGGTTCTAGAATATCGTACAACCCTTTATCATTCCATCATGGCTGAATGTCTACCTCAGTACTATTTTCTGACGCTGTCCCTCGATGTCATGAGTAAATAGAAACTTTTCAGACTCTATTTTGACTGTGGTTCAACGGTTGAGCTTCCACAACCTTGGGGGGCGGGGTTCCAAAGATTCTTCACTCTCTGAGTGAAGAGGTTTTTCGTCACCTCAGTCCTTAAAGGAAGGCCCCTTATTCTGAGACTGTTGTGTCCCTGTGCCTTCAGTTGCCTGGGCCATGGATTCCAGAATTTCCTCCTTAAACCACTCCATTCCTCTCTTTCCTTTTCAGTCACTGATTCATGTAAGGAGCCTTTAGAAAAGAAGAACAAACATTTGGTCGAGGAGGCAGAGAGAGATAGAGAGAGAGAGGGGTGGACAGGTTTAAGGAGGGAGTTCCAGACCCAAGGACGAAGGCAGTTGAAGACATGGCCGCCTGTGATGGAGCCATTAAAATCAGGGATAAACAAGATCCTGGGGTTGGATGAGTGTTACATGGCTCTTAAGATGCGTGAGGTGGTCGTAACTCAATACAGTCCCCTTCAGCCACTGCACGGCCTTTATAGGCTTCTGTGGGTAGTGTGTCTTATTGCTGAGTACTCAGGAGCAGGAGGCTTGGCTGATTCTTCTACCTTATCTACTTCAGGCTGAGGTCAAATGTCGATGAGGAGGCAGTGTCACTGGACTAGTTATCCAGAAACCCAGGCAAAAACTCTGGGAACATGGGTTCAAATCCAGCTGGAATTAAAAGCACTTCTCAGTAATAGCAGCCACAAAATTGGTTGTCATAAAAACCTTTCTGGTTCCTCTTTAGGGAAAGAAATCTGCTGTCATCACTCAGGTCTGGCCCTACACATGACTCCAGGCCCACAGCAACGTAGGTGTCACTTAACCGTCCTCTGCAATGGCCCAGTGAGGCACTCGGATTAAAGATAATTTAATTACCCAGGAAGGCAATGGCCTAGTCATATTATTGCCAGGCTATTAATACAGAAACTCAACTAATATTCCAGGGATAACAAGCATGGGGCTGGATGAACACAGCAGGTCAAGCAGCATCATAGGAGCAGGAAAACTCGACGTTTCGGGCCTGATGCTGCTTGACCTGCTGGGTTCATCCAGCCCCATGCTTGTTATCTCGGATTCTCCAGCATCTGCAGTACCTTTTATCTCTAATATTCCAGGGACCAGGTTTCAAATCCCGCCATGGTGGAACTCGATTTCAGTAAAATTAAGCGTCTAATAATGGCCGTGAAACCATTGCTGAAAAGGTCCACCTGGTTCACTAATGTTGTTTAGGGAAGGAAATCTGCCATCCTTACCTGGTCTGGCCTACACGTGTCTGCAGAAACATGCTGACTCTTAACTGCCCTCTTAGCGATTAGGAATACGTAATAAATGCAGGCCTAGCCAGAGAGGTCCACATCCCCTGACTGAACAAGAACGAAATTAGCCCATTCCGGTGGAGGGGGATACTGTGCTTTCTTTTTCCCTTAAAACTCCATTTTCATTTAGTCCCTCCACACTTCCCGCTCACATTTGATGGCTTGCATTGCCCTTAATAGGGCATAATTGCTTTTAGATATTTAATGTGTGGAATGAGCTACCAGAGGAGGTGGTGGAGGCTGGAACAATTACAACATTTAAAAGACATCTGGATGGGGACATGAATAGGAAGGGTTTAGAGGGATATGGGTCAAATGCTGGCAAATGGGACCAGATTAATTTAGGATATCTGGTCAGCACGGACGAGTTGGACCGAAGGGCCTGTCTCCCTGCAGTACGACTCTAATTGGCTACCCTGGTGGTCATTAGAAGCCAGGGGGGGTGGTTGGAGGGAAGAAAAGGGAAGAAGAAAAGTCATGTGATTTTGGTGGTGGGAAAGTCGCTCGGTTGATATGTGAGGGAGCAAAACAGGAACAAAACTAGGTGGGCAACAACCTGGGCCGTGACAATAATATCCCACAAAAGACTAAAGCAAAAGGAAAAGGCCTGACCCCTCACCCAGGACAAACACAGGCAGAGGTTGGAAGGGATGGGGGTGTAGTTGTGGGGTAGACCCCTCCATCTCTCTGTCTCTGTTTGTGGCTGGGGGGGGGGGGCGGGGTTTGAGGTTAAGCCCCATCCCTCAGGCCCTGGGCACCGGACGCTCAGTCGGCTCCCCACCCCATGTCTGCTCAGGAATAAACAAAATAAAAGCCACAGTTCGTAGCTTTTTGAAAATAAGAAAAAGTCCCCTCCGGCCAGGAGGAGGAAGTGAATATTCAAATCATACATCTGCAGCACCAGGAGCTTCTGCTTTTGTTCAGCGACCCGCCCCGTCCATTAACCCCCACCGCCACCCGCCACCCCCCCCCCCCCACCCCATCCCCGAGTCACATCGGGCCCTGGCTGAAACTTCCTCAGGAGGAAGGTGGTGGTTGAGGATGGCAGGGCATGGCAGTCTGGGACTGTCATAGTTATAGGCCGTGGGGATTCGGGGGGGGGCATGCGTTTCCATGGTTACGGGCTATTGACTGGGGGGATCTGGGATTATCATGGTTACAGGCTGTGGAGAGTCAGGGGCGTGCATTACCATGGTTATGGGCCGTTGACTGGGAGGGATCTGGGATTGTCATGGTTACGAGCTGTTGGGAGGGGTGGTTGCCTTGGTTATGGGCCATGGAAGGGGGTCATGGGATTGCCATGGCTACGGGCTGTTAATTG
>JAHRHZ010000001.1:5780555-5792319 GCA_024137785.1 Ginglymostoma cirratum
GGGGGGGACTTGGAATCGTCATAGTCATGGGCTGTGGGGGGTTGTCTGGGATTACCACGGTTACAGACCTTGTGGGGGGGAGTTGCAGCCTGGGTTTACCATTGACGGGGGTTTCAGAGTTGTCATAGTTACAGGCTGTTGCGGGGGGGGTTGGCAGTCTGGGATTGCCATGGTTACAGTCCGTTAATTGTGTGGGGAGGGATTGCCATGGTTAAGGACTGTAGAGGGGTTTCCGAGATTGTTAAGTTTAAGGGCCATAGGAGGGTTCCAGGCTGTTGATGGGGAGGGGGGTATTCCAGGATTGCCACGGTTAAGAGCTGTTGGGGTGGGGTATGTCTGGGATTGCCATGGTTACGGGCCTTGGGGGGTATCCAAGATTGTCATGTTCAAGGGCTGTAGAGGGGGTTTCCGGTCTGGAGGGAGCGTGTTCCAGGATTACCATGTTTGTGGGCCGCAGGGGTGGGTCCAGTATTAGCATGGTTATGGGCTGTTATCTGGGGAGTTTAGAATTGTCACGGTTAAGGGCTATGGGGTGGGGGGGTTCGGAATTGCTGTCGTTGCAGACTGTTGGGGGTGTGAACAGGGCTTATCATTGACAAGGTGTTTGGAATTGTCATGTTTACAGGGTGTTGGGGGGGTTGTGGTCTGGGATTGCCATGGTTATCGGCTATTAATTCGGGGGAGGGATTGCCATGGTTATGGATGTGGGGCATGGTGGTTCTGAGATTGTCATGCCAAAGAGCCATGGGTGGGGCCTTGGCCGTTTGTGGGGGGTGCAGTCCGGGATTGCCATGGTTACGGGCCGTTGCGGGGGGTGTCCGGGATTGCAATGGCCCCGGCCCGTCTGGGGGGGGTGGGTGTCCGGGATTGCCATGTACGGGCCGTGGCAGGCTGGGGGGTAGAGGCTGCCAGTGACACGGGGAGGTAGGTGATCGGAGAAGGAGTGAGCTGGGATTGGGATGGCGGGGGGAAGGCATGGGGCTTGAGGCAGGCGAATTGGAACTTTGTTCTCTGTCGGTGTGCCCCGCCCAGTTTGTCTGGGAGTTGTTGGAGGGTGGGGGTTGGTTTGTCCGACTGTGGAAGGGGCTGGCAGCTGAAGGCCCAGCTCTGGTTACCTTGTGGCTGGCTCTCACCTGTACCACAAACCTGCACAAACCAGTATTTGGTGGCCACGCCCTTAACCTTGGGGTGCCTGGAGCTGGGCCAGGACAGTCAGACAGATAATCTAAACATGTTGACTTGAGGAAGCTTGCAATGGGTTCAGGAAGGGCAGTGTGCTCCCTGTGCCAATCTGGTTCCTTCTAGCTGTACCCAGAGACACACGCTGTCTCTCACACCACCATCCCTCCCAGATTACAAAAAAAAAATCAGCCTTTGCTCCACACTGTCCTCCCGAACCCGTCCCTGTTACTGTGGGATCTCTCCCTTCCCCTTCACCCTCTACGCAGGACTGGCCTTGGATCACTGCCAACCTCTGAGTCATAAGGCCATGGGTTCAGGCCTAAAGAGCTAAAAACTCCCAGGGCTCCAAGGTGAGGCAGTGCCTTTAAGGCGAGGTGGAGGTGTTTAAGTGAAGGCCCCTGAACCTCCCTGCGACCGTGCCCTCCTCCCCCTCTTTCCCCACCTGAAGAAAAACTGGGGAGATTTGCCCCTCTTAAAAAAAAAATACAGAGATATCCGGGTCATTGTTTCTGTGTGGTTATGGGATCTTGCTGTGCTCCAGTTGGCTGCTGTTATGTTTCCTAGTGGTTACACTCAGGAAAAGTACTCCAATGATTATAAAACACTTCAGAGTGTCCTAAGATTGTCGAAAGGGTAACTCTGCCCTTTGTTTTAAATCCAAGCTTCATGTCAATCTGCTGATTGTGTCATCTGTGCTGGTGCTGACTTTTCACCTGATGTTTACAGTGAAAGAAAGGACAAAGTTCAGGATCCTCCGGTCTGCCTTGGTCTGGAATGGCTTCTTTTTCCAAAAAAAAAAATTATGCGCTCACAAAATCACTACATGGGCCAGCATTTGTTGCCCATCCCTAATTGCCCCTTGAGAGGGTGGTGGTGAGCTGCCTTCTTGAACCGCTGCAGTCCAAGTCATATAGAGTTTCCTACATTGCTGTTAGGGAGGGAATTCCAGGATTTTGACCCATCGACACTAAAGGCTCAAAGATCCATTTCCAAGTTGGGATGGTGAGTGAATGTTATGTCTCTTGTACTTAGTGATGCATGGGAACACTGTGCAATTACACTGCGTTCCCATTCTCAGGACCTGAAGCCTCTCGTATTCCACCTCCGGAGCCTACAGCCCCAGTGGCCTAAACATGGATTTTACCAGTTTCAAAAACTCCCCATCTCCGGCCACGTCCCATGTCCAAACCTTCCCTGCCTCCTTGACCTGACACAACCTGTCCATCTTCTCTCCCACCTATCCACCCTCCCATCTCACTGACCAATCCCCACCACTCCCTACCTATCACCATCCCACCTACCTTCCCCAGCCCCACCCCTCCTCCCTCTATTTATTTCCGCTCCCATCCCCCTCACCGTTTCTGAAGAAGGGTCCCGACCCGAAACGTCAGCTTTCCTGCTGCTCTGATGCTGCCTGGCCTGCTGCGCTCATCCAGCTGCACACTGTGTTATCTCTGACTCCAGCATCGGCAGTTCTTACAATCTCTAAGGTCTTTAAGGTTGTTTCAAAGTTTAGGAATCATCCTTTCCAAATCTCTTCGCTTCCGTACCCCTTCCCTCCCCCAAATCCTCACAAACCTCTCTCTTCTCCTTTATGACTTACCTTAAAATCTACCAAAACCTTCCATCACCTCTCATGCTTTAAGCCAGGATTGCCTTTGTACACAGAGATGCTCCGTTAATTTGTTGCTGAATTGTTGAGTTTCTCAGGTTGGTTCCCACTTGGGTCATGAGAGGCAAAGGAGGAGATGTAGTCCCACAATAGCCTCTAGCTTTATTAACTGGAGGGGTGGTTGGGAGAGTCATGTTTTAAAAGTAATCCATCATCACAGTCTCCATGATAACATGGACTGAACAGTCTCTGTTTATCTAACGAGCCAGTGATTGGGATTAATTGAGAGGCTAGGTCTAAAGGGGGAACCCCATCTGTGTGATCTTTGGAGAGGGAGCGTGCAGTGTTCGCTGGCACACTTTTATAGATGAGGGCGCCACAGGGTTTAGGGTGCCTCAGTTCAACCAACCCACAGAACGTTATGTTTTAATTTGATGTTTCCTTTGAGATTTTGATATTTGTGATAGCTGTCGCCATCTAATTTGGTTTAATTTGTTCAATTGGTTTAATCAAAATAGCATAAAAGGAAAATAGGTGGGGCTGGAGTATCTGAAGAAGGGTCCTGATCCGAAACGTCAACTTTCCTGCTCCTCTGATGCTGCCTGGTCTGCTGTGTTCCTCCAGCTCCACACTGTGTTATTTCAGACTCCAGCATCGGCAGTTCCTACTATCTCAGGGCTGGAGTAAAGATTGAGTAGAGGGGTCCTCTTGTGGTGCAGTTGCAGTGTCCCTACACCCGGACCAGGAGGCCTGAGTTCAAGTCCCACCTCACCTGAGTCATGTAATAAAATCTCTGAACATGTTGATTAGAAAAGTAGGTTAATAAAATAATTAGACTGAGTAGACATCCAATTCCATTTTTAATTTAGCCCCTTCCAGTTCTCCCTACTACCCCTCCTTCACTTTTGATTGTTTGCACTGTCATAATGGGGTTTACCTGTAAATATCTAATTGTGTTTTACTGGTGGTGGTTAGTGTTTAGAGAGAAAAGCAAAAAGAAACTAGAGACATTGTGATTTTGGTGGCGGGAATGTCGCTCAGTTGTGTGCGACAGCACTTCTGAAAATAAAGAAAAGGGTCTTTTGTGGCTCAGTGTCCCATCCTCTGAACAAGGAGGCCTGGGTTCATCTGCTGCAGAGGTGTGTCATAACATCTCTGAACAGGTTGATTGAAAAGTATCTAAGATTGAGTTGTTAATAAGTGCTGTCCATAACGAAAGGTGCCTGGCATGGGAGCTCTTCTGACACCGCAGTAGCGTCCTTACCCTTGAAAGGTGAGGCCTAGGTTCAAGTCCCCATACCACTGCTCCTGAAGTGTGTAATAACATTTCTCCAGAAGTTGATTAGGGGTTAAAAAAAAAAAATAGAGGACTCCATTGGCATTCAGTAATAACTCGGGAAGCCTGACTGGAAGGGAACATCATCTACAAAAGAAAGGTGTATTGTCTTCTGTCTTACCGGCTGGCCTCAATTCAAATTGGCAGTCACCTACCGTGACATAATGGCTCTGTGAATGGGCATTAGATGATCTATTGGCTGTGGGCACTTATGCTCACCCTGACCTTAAACGTCCCGATCTTTCAGTATATACAGAGTCAGGAGATTTGTGAGTTCAGCCACCACAGAAATGAGATCTTGGCCTCTTTCTGTCACTTACCAAGACCATGATCTATCATAAAAGCAAAGTGCTGGGGATCTGAAACGAACATGAGAATGCTGTAGAAACTCAGCAGGCCTGACAGCATCAGTGGAGAGAGAAAAACAGAGTCAACACTTCGAGTTCGATAAGAGTCTTCTTCAGAATCATGATTCTCCAGGTCCCACTCCACGACTTGCGGTCAGAAATCTAGACTGACGCTACATGTGCTGCACTGACAAAAGCTTCTGTATTTTGGATGAGGTGTTAAACTGAGGCATCAGCTGTCCTCCTTAGGTGGATCCCTTGGCCAGCATTTTGAAGAAGAGTTCTCCCCAGTGCCTTAGTCATTGTTTATCCCTCTGTCAACATCCCACAAACACGTTATCAGGTTGTTTTCAAGTTTGTTGTGTTTGTCAGATCTTGGCTGTGCGCAAATTTCCTGCATTACAATAATGTCCACACTTCACACAAATACTTTATTGACTGTAAAGCACTTCGGTATGGTGGTCGTGTAAGGTGCTATATAAATGCGAATCTTTACTTCCAAATGGGGGTGGCGCGGGGGCAGAATTTTTTTTTAGAAAAGCCACATGGGTACAACCCAAACCACACATGCTCTGAGGCACCCCATATGGAGCATGCAGACTCTGATATCTTCAGTCCTCGCGTCTGGGCTGATCCCTCAGGGGCTGGAGACAGGGCTGTTACATCTTGCCCAAAAGTGACAGTGTTTGGCCACGCCGCGATGGTTCCTGTGGCCGAATGGCCACTCGGTTGCTGGGCAGGGTGTGGGAGACGCTGAAGCTTGACCGGCTCCTAATGCAAGTGGGGGATAAAGTCTCTAGTCTGCATTTCACTGCCTGTCTAGAATTACACGCGCTGTGGTTGCCTCTGGTAACCAGCCTGGCTGTAATCTCTCCCAACGCCGGCCTGGAGCAACACCGCCGTGCAATCTGAACCATTCAGTGGAGCTTTTGTTAATTTGCATATTAACATATGTCTCCAAATCCCTGAGGTGTTGTCTGTTCATTAATATTCCTCCCGTTCCCAATCCCGGGACAGTTCCCTGTGGAGTCTCCTGAGCATCTCTCGAATTAGCATTAGTGGGTGTGGGATGGGGACGGGGTTGGGGAATGGGAGAGAGAATTTGCATTTTTTAATTAGTCCGGATAATTATTATTCGCTGAATATTCATTCGACTGACTACCTCCTGAATCATCTGATCCAGGACTCGGTAGAAAATATCCTTACCCACAGCACTTTGCAGGATTAGGAAAATGCACCTGTGTCAGGTCCAGTGAGACTCACTGTGGAAACAAAAATACAAAAAGAAAAAGGCTATTAACCCCCCACAAACCGTGACAGGGTATTTGTTTCCTTTCTGACGTGCAGAGTATCTCTTATAAAGGGCTTGGCTTGATGTTTTCGCCCCTATTGCCCTAGGAACCATTCTGCAACGGTACGGGTTGCTGCGCTGTCAAAAATTTTGAAACCTGGTTAAATAATATTTTGTCCCTCGATTGCCCCTTCTCCCCAGCTGCGCCATCGGCTTGTTGTTTCCTCCCGTTCCCAGCTGTTGCTTGGAAAGAGATACCTGCATTTAAATAGCGCCATCCGCTTGCCCCGGGATGTCCCGAAGGTCCCTGCAGCCCCCTGTTCTTCATTTGCCTGTTCAGAGATGTTATTACACACCCTCTGGAGCAGGTGGGACTTAAACCCGGGTCTCCTGGCCCAGAGGTAGCGGCACTGTTGATGCACCTCCAAGTCCCCTTTGCACCCTTTTTGAAGGGCTGGCCACTATGGTAATGTAGAAAGATGCAGCAGCTGCACTGAGGCAATGACCCAGATAGTCTGTTACTAACGGTTGCAGAATTGCTGCAGTGCAAATGTGGGGGCAGGGGAATTCGGCCCATTGTGTTTAGAATCATTGAGATGTACAGCATGGAAACAGACCCTTCAGTCCAACTCATCCATGCCTACCAGATATCCTAAATTAATCTAGTCCCATTTTCCAGCATTTGGCCCACATCCCTCTAAACCCTTCCTATTCATGTACCCATCCAGATGCCTTTTAAATGTTGTCATTGTACCAGCCTCCACCACCTCCTCTGGCAGCTTGTTCCATACACGCACCACCCTCTGTGTGAAAATGTTGCCCCTCTCACCTTAAACCCATGCCCCTCTAGTTTTGGACTCCCCTACCCTGGGGAAAAGACCTTGGCTATTCACCCTATCCATGCCCCCCATGATTTTATAAACCTCTATAAGGTCACCCCTCAGTCTCCGATGCTCCAGGGAAAATAGCCCCAGCCTATTCAGCCTTTGCCTACAGCTCAAACCCTCCAACCCTAACAACAGCCTTGTAAATCTTTTCTGAATCCTTTCGGGTTTCACAACATCTTTCCTACAGCAGGGTTTAGCTCCAGCTTTATGCATGAGTATTTCCCTCAGTGCTGTTCTTTTGCCCTATAACCCCGCATCTTCTTCTTTTTCAAGTAACAGTCTAATTACCTTTTGCACAAACTGCAGTAGATTAAACAGTGTTGCTTTGTTGACTAGTACCAGCCAATCTCAGTGTTTGCTGGATGACATGCATTTTGCTGTAGCTTTCAAGAGGGAAATGGAAGAAGACTTCAAGTGGAGAGACTTTCAGGGCTTTGGGGCAAGAGTGGTGGGGAGGGAGACGAATTAGATAGCTCTTTCCAAGGGCCAGTACAGGCATGATGTGTGGATCATCCCCTGTGGAGTCTTTTCCAGGGAAAGGGAGGCTGAGGAACACCTGAAAGTGAAGGGAATAGAGTATCGAGTGGGGTGAAGATGAAAGGGGGGAGAACTCAGTGGAGCAGAAACGCCAGCCTGGACCTGTTTGTGGCCATTCAGCCCGTTGTGTCTGTGCCAGCTCTCTGCAAGAGCACAAAATCTCATGCTGCTCCCCTGCATTTACCCCCCGCAAGCCTCCAAATATTCTTTTCTTCGCATAATCATCTGATTCCTCTCCCAGAGCCTCGAATTACCCTGCCACTTCCACACTGCAGGCAGTGTGTTCCAGATTCCTACCCACTCTCTGTGTGGATATGTCTTTCTTCGTCTAACCCTTGCTACTTTTGTGAAATCACCATAAATAGAAGGGCCAAGGGATCTAGCCTGTGCAGTAACTTCGAAGCTAAATTTGGGTTGACCACTTTCAGTGACAATATCCATGGACAAGATAGAGCCTCAACTACTTGTATATGGACCTGGGAAGCTATAATTAAACATTTGTGACAAATGTGTGACAGTCAGAAATTAATTTATTTAGGCAGGAAGTGGATGCAGATGTATTATATTAATAGATGTATCAAGTGTTAAGTAAGACAAACAACAACAATCTGCATTTATGTAGCTCCTCATATATAATATCCCCTGGGACAAGGCACGCGAGTGTTATCAATCGATCAATGTGACTCTGCCTCAAAGGGAGATACAGACCTTTTATTTCTCTTTTATTCATTCACGGGATGAGTGTGTCGCTGACCAGGGCAGCATTTGTTGCTCGTCCCTTAAATGCCCAGAGGGCAGTTAAGAGTCAACCACGTTGCTGTGGGTCTGGAGTCACGTGTAGCAGGAACTGTGACCAAACAGCTGGTTAAAACTGTTTCAAGGTGAGTTTTGTAAAGGAGAAATCTGGGGAGGGAATTTCACAGCTTGGGACCCAGATAACTAAAGTCACAATTGTTGCAGGTTAAAATCAGCTCTTGGTAGAACTGGAGAATCAGCAATCTTTCCTTATTCCCTAACTGCCCCTTGCAGCTCACTCATGATGTTTCTGAGGGCAGGTTAGGAGTCATAGAATCCCCACAGTGTGGGAGCAAGCTATTTGGCCCATCGACCCTCTGAAGAGCATGCCCCCCCAGGCCCCCCCCCCTATCCTGTCCCTGCCCTAGACACTATGGGGCAACTTAGCATGGGCCATCCACCCTAACCCACACATCTTTGGACTGTGGGAGGTAACCCATACAGACACAGGGAGAACATGCAAACTCCACATGGTCCGCCCGAGGCTGGAATCAAATGTGGGTCCCTGGTGCTGTGAGGCAGAAGTGCTAACCACTGAGCCACCGTGCCATCCCATTGTGTGCTGGAGTCACATGTAGGCCCAGACCGTGTAAAGATGGCAGATCTCCTTCCCATTATTGAACTCAATGATGAAACAGTTGATGAAAATTGTCAATATCACCGTCACTTCGTCAAGCGCACCATTCCCCAAATTTTATTAATTGAATTTAAATTCTACCAGCTGCTATGATGGAATTTGAACCCCTGTCTCCAGAACATTAGCATTATTAACTGGACTACTAGTCCTGTACCACTACACCATCAGCTACCTGTACAGAAATAGGAAGTTAGGCAGAGGCATCGCAAAATTAGGATAAGAATTTTAAATCTGAGGGGTTACTGGAATGGGAACAGAAGCACATCTGAATCTGGAGGGTCAGGGTGAGTTAGACTGATGTCCTCTGACAAAAGAAAACAAAGAACTGTAGATGCTGGAAGTTAGAAACAACAACAGAAATTGCTGGAAAAAACTCAGCGGATCTGGCAGCATCTGTGGAGAGAAAGCAGAGTTTCAGCTCTGCAGAAGGGTCACTGGACCCGAAACATTAACTCTGTTTTCTGTCCACCGGTGCTGCCAGACCTGCTGAGATTTTCCAGCAATTTCTGACGTTGTTTCTGATGCCTTCTGACCATTAACGTTGCAATTAGATTTACAATAACTGGGCTCTGAGGAACCAACTGGACAGAATGTCAAATTCCAATGTTTGCTTTCTCTTTAGACCCAAAGACCGTACAGAACTGCTTTAATATGCACATCAAGATAATTAATGAACAAAAGTATATTTTTGAAATAACAAAAGGCTGAATAAGATCGGACTCGAAAGGTCAGCTTTGTTTCTTTCTTCACACATGCTGCCACATCTGTTGAGTCTCGCTGTCTCATTCTGATTTTTTTTATTATTTATTATCGTTGGTATCTCTTTCTCTTTTCACAGATGAATTGGAGCCTGCGTATTATGTCTGCACCTCCTGTGAGGAGCCCTTCTCCAGCGCCAGGGCCCTGCTGCACCACGCTCAGCACACCCATGGCCTGCAGATCTACCTGGAACTGGACGACGTGGAGAGGGTGGGGATCCCTATGTCACCGGGGGACGAACAGCCAGCACCGGCTGGCTCCGCGCTGGAGGGGAGCCCCTTTGAGGATCCGCGGTGCCCAGACTCGCAGTCAGTGCGCAGAGCCCGCTCCCCGGCCAACTCACTGCTCTTCGGCCCATCCGCACGGGGCCTGCCGGACTATAGTGACAGCGGCTCTGAGGAGACCGTTACCCACCACCACCGTGCCTCCGAGCGCGCCTTCCCTCTGAGGGTGCCGGCCAAGGAGATGGACTTCTCCCAGAGGCTGCGCAAGCTGGCGGCCGTGGGGTCCGGGCCTACCACAGGAGGAGGTCAGCTGGCCTTCCTCTCGGGCCTGGCTCCGTCTCCCCCGCCCTCCTCCTCCTCCTCCAGGCCCCACAGCCGCAGCAAGGAGTGCGAGTTTTGCGGCAAGAGCTTCAAGTTCCCCAGCAACCTGGTGGTGCACCGTCGGAGCCACACCGGTGAGAAGCCTTACCAGTGCCCCTTCTGCGACCACGCCTGCAGCCAGTCCAGCAAACTCAAGCGCCACATGAAGACGCACATCAACCACGCTGGCATCCTCAACGGCTGGGCCGCAGGCCTGCCTGACAGCCCCCTCGTCGAGGACAGCTACCGACACCGGGCCCACCCAATGCCTGGCCTGGAGAACGGCGACGAGCACGCCGACTACTCGGCTCTCAGCGCCGAGCACGACCTAAAGGTGAGGCCTAGTGAGTTACTCTCCCTCCTGTCCCAGCACAGAAGGAGGCCATTCGTCCCGTCGTACTGTTTGAAAGTACTATCCAACTCCTCGCACCTCCACCCTGCTCTTTGCCCACACCCCTGCAATATTTCCTGCCCCTCCAGTTCCCCTTCCCTCAGGAGCCACCACAGGAAGAGGCCCTTGCCCCATTTGTTCTTTTGAGAGAACTATCCAACCCCTTCCCCTCCGCCACCCCGCCCTTCTCCCTCAAGCCAATGCTCAGTCGCAGCAGTGTGTACCAATTACGAGATGCGCTGCAGAAACTCACCAAGAATCCTCAGGGAGCACCTTCCAAACACACAGCAACTTCCATCAGGAAGGACAAGGGCAGCAGATACATGGGAACACCACCCCCTTCCAGTTCCCCTCCATCCTGACTCGGAAGTATATCACTGTTCCTTCGCTGTCACTGGGTCAAAATCCTGGGAATTCCCTCCCTAAGGGCATTGTAGGTCAACCCACAGCACATGGACTACAGTGGTTCAAGAAGGCAGCTCACCCCCACCTTCTCAAAGGGCAACAGGCAATAGATGCTGGGCCCAGCCAGCGATGCCCACATCCCACGAGCACACCAGGAGATGTGAGATCTTAACATTTAGGAGAAAGATTAGGCCATTCGGCTTGTCATAATCTACTGTAAGATTATGGCTGATCCAATTGTGGTCTCAATTCCACATTCCTACCTATTCCTCCTCCCTTCCCCCACCGCATGCCCCCACCTTCCCCCCAAAACCTGGGACCACTTGGACAAGTAAAAATCTGTCTTTTCCACCACCCCCCCATCCCACCCCCGATCTGTTCTAGGGACCTGGGTTCAAATCCTGCCATGGCACATGTTGGTAGTGGTGATGTTACTACAATGTCATTAGTAATTCAGAAATCCAGGCTAATGCTCTGGGAACACAGGGCTGGATCCCATTCACGGCAAATGGTGAAATTTTCAATTCAGTAAAAATCTGGATTTAAAAGCAGAATGGCCAGATAACTAACGATTGATTGTCGTAAAAACTCATCCAGTTCACTTTAGGGATTTAAACTACTGTCTTTACCTGGTTTGGGCCTACATGTGACTCCAAACCCACAGCAATGTGACTGACTCTTTTTTAAAAATATTTTAAATGGATTTTATTTATATTGAAAAGCAATTTAGAATCAGAACTATTTATTCTTTCCTGTCTTGAACATTTCTTCAAACTTTAGGGTGGCACAGTGTCTCAGAGGTCAGCACTGCTGCCTCACAGCGCTAGGGACCCAGGTTCGATTCCACCCTCGGGCAACTGTCTGTGTGGAGTTTGCACGTTCTCCCTGTGTCTGCGTGGGTTTCCTCCGGGTGCTCCGGTTTTGTCCCACAGTCCAAACATGTGCGGGTTCGGGTGGGTTGGCCATGCTAAATTGCCCATAGTGTCCAGGGATGTGTAGAT
>JAHRHZ010000001.1:5792329-5828490 GCA_024137785.1 Ginglymostoma cirratum
TTACGATGGGTTGGCCATGCTAAATTGCCCATAGTGCCCAGGGATGTTTAGGTTAGATGTGTTGGACATGGAAAATGCAGGGTTGGGGGAATGGATCTGGGTGGGATGCTCTTTGGAGAGGTGGTGTAGACTTGTTGGGCCGAATGGCCTGTTTCCACACTGTAGGGATTCCATGTGCAGGTTAGGGTGGGTTGGCCATGCTAAATTACCCATAGTGACCTGGGATGTGCAGGTTAGGGTGGATTTGCCGTGCTAAATTACCCGTGGTGCCAGGGGATGTGCAGGTTAGGGTGGATTGGCCGTGCTAAATTACCCATAGTGCCCAGGGATGTGCAGGTTAGGGTGGATTGGCCGTGCTAAATTATTCATAGTGTTCAGGGATGTTTCGGTTAGGTGTATTGGATGTGGGAAATGCAGGGTTAGGGGAGTGGGTCTGGGTAGGATGCTCTTCAGAGAGGTGGTGTAGACTTGTTGGGCTGAATGGCCTGTTTCCACACTGTAGGGATTCTACCTGCAGGTTAGGGTGGGTTGGCCACGCTAAATTACCCCATAGTGTCTAAGGATGTGCAGGTTAAGGTGGATTGGCCATGGAAAATGTGGGTTATGAGGATAAGGCGGGCTGCTGTTCGGAGGGTTGGTTCTGACTTGATGGGCTGAATGGCCTCTTTCTGCACTGCAGACATTCTACAATAACTGTGAGGAGGGGGCAGTGTAAAGGCAGGTCTGTACTGTTGGTAGGGTCCTGGTTTGCACAGTGATCACATTCACAATAACTCCTGTTTGTACGTTGTGTATTACAACAGGTAAAGGTGCTGAAGGAGGAGCCAGAGCCAGAGTTGGGTGAAGACCAGCAGCAACCAGGGGAGCTGAAGGACTGCCAGGCCAGCGAGGCCCTGTCTGAGTCGGAACGCCTCCAGTTGGAGGGGGACAGTGACCTCGCCAACGGTGAGACAGAGTCGGCCAGCGGTGGGGGGGCCTCGCCGCACGGCCTGGCCAACGGCTTTGGCTTTCACTCCAGGCGGCTTCTGACTCCACCGCCAGGCCCCAGCCTCCTGAGGGGGCCCCTCAAGGCCGAGAAGGACCACCTGTCAGAGGAGGCCAGCCGGAACTTCTACTCCCGGTGGCTGGCCGATTGCGCGGCCTCCCGCAGGCAGCCGGGGGTCCCCCCGCCTCCATCCTCCTCCTCCGCTGCCCGGGCCTCCCCGTCGTCGGAGAACTCCGGCGAGAACGCCGGTTCCTGCTCGTCCAGCCCACCCCGGGCGGCGTCGGCGGACAGCGGGACGGTCAGTGGGCACAGCACGCCGAGACGGCTGGGTGCCGGGCGGGGGGTGGGCGAGGGGTTGGGAGGTGGGACCCGCCGGCGCAACACCTGCGAGTTCTGCGGCAAGGCCTTCCGCAACGCCAGCAACCTGACGGTGCACCGGCGCAGCCACACGGGCGAGAGGCCGTACCGCTGCGAGCTGTGCAGTTACGCCTGTACCCAGAGCAGCAAACTGACCCGGCACATGAAGACGCACATGCAGCCAGGCAAGGAGGTCTTCCGCTGCAATGCTTGCAATATCCCGTTCAGCATCTACAGCACCTTGGAGAAGCACATGAAGAAACGCCACAGTGAACACCTCCAGGAGGCCCAGCTCTCAAACTGAGGCGGGTGGGAGGTTTGGGGTGGGGGGGGAGGGGGTTTGGGGTGGGTGGTGGGGTAGGGTGCGGGTTGAAGTGGAATCACAGCGGGGAAGGGGGTGGGATACAGGACCCCGACAAGAGAGGGAAAGACGGGTGGATGCAGTGAGGGAAAAAAATTTCCCTTGTACAGAGCTCCGGAGTATAAAGACCAGGATAGGGCGTGATGGGCTGAATGGCTCGGGTTCCAATTGGTAAGAGTTTGATACAAGACCCCCCCGCCCCCCAATCTCAAGATGAGTGTCCCTCCTGTTTCCACAGCAAACACCTCCAGGAGCCCCAGCTCTCAAACTGAGGCGGTTGGGGGGGTTTGGGGTGGGGGGGAAGCAGAATCTCAGCGAGGAAGGGCTTGGGATACAGGACCCTGACAAGAGAAGGAAAGATGGGAGAATGCAGTGAGGGAAAAAAATTTCCCTTGTACAGAGGTCCGGAGCATCAGAATAGGGCGTGATGGGCTAAATGGCTCGGGTTCCAATTGGTAAGAGTTTGATACAATGGCCCCCACTCAAGATGAGTGTCCCTCCTGTTCCCCATCCCATATGTTTCTGAACATTTCTGGCATTTAAACCTTAATCTTGGCAGTGTGGGGTTGGGGGCTGGTGGGTTCCTGTAAAAAACCTCAAGAACCACGTGACTACACAGTGCGTAGAGCTGGAGGAACACAGCAGGCCAGGCAGCATCAGAGGAGCAGGAAAAAAGCTGACGTTTCGGGCTGGGACCCTTCTTCAGAAATGGGGGAGGGGGGTAGGGAGCTGGGAAACAAATAGGGCCGAAGAGATGACCAGAGGGTTGCATTGGGAGAGAGAGATCCACTCAGATCTTTCCAGAGGGAGGAGCATAATTCCTTCAAAGTGGGCGTCCCTAGAAGAGGCTTCACAGTGAAGGTTATAACTTTCAGTTGGGAGGGGGGTGTCTTCCCAATGAGGAGTGAGCTATTCCTTTGTGGATGGACGGAGTGAGGAGCAGGACCATTGACAGATGACATGGGGGAAGGGTAGAGAGTGGGCAGAGCTTTATGGGCCAGTCGGACCATATTTGAGGGGAGGGAAGTACTCTTCACCTGGAGGAGGAGAATCCGCTTCTGTTTCGGTTTTTCTCATCAGGGAGGAGGACGCGGGCATTGATCTGCCACTCAAAGGAAGTGCCTTAAAACTACACAGGTCTGTACGTGGGATACCATGTGTGGGACCTACAAGGGATGAGAGACAAGGGCAGAGAAAGACGCACACACCAGCACTGGTGCCCATGGCACTGGTGTTCCTTCGCTGCTTGGAGGGTCTGTGCGCCCACAGATTGGAAATTTCTTGGCATGACCTTACACCTCTGACCGCTGTGACCTCCCACCTCGAAAATGCCACCTGTTTTGGTTTCCTTGACCCCCTTCTGCTCCTGGCACTCGCTCACCACCCCCCATTCCCACTAACCCCCAAAACGAAGATGCAGCCAGATGAATGCCAGGTGTTTCCAAGTTTAGACTCAGTCCAAAGGCTCAGGTTCATGCTCAGGGTTACATGGTAGCTGGGGGAGTTCAAGTTCAGTAAGTTAAGACCTTTTTGAATGGAGGAGCAGAGCTGAATGACCTGCTGCTGCTCTGATGGGGTTTGCAGTGATGCACACTGAGTTCGAACAGCTGAGACTCATTGTCAAGGCTCACTCGCAAATAACGGCATGGGATAGTGAAGGCAGATGGGTGTCTCATTCGAGTCAATCACTGAGCTTGTGACCTCTCTTGTCTCAAAGAGACTTTCATATTCGTGAGCACCAGCACTATCCTCAGCTCAGTCAGAAGTGAAGCACTCACCTTGTCCCTTGGGACTTTGATAGGGCTATGGAGTCTTGCTGACCCCTGAGCTAGCCTCAGGGTCTTGATTACATGTTCCTGTCTTTAGGGGGTGGGTGGGAGGGTTAGGAGCCTGTACTCACCTCAGTGCCAGATCTCACCTCACTGCAGTGGCTCACCACATTGTGGTGGGGAGGCAGCTTTTTATCAGGGTAGCACGAGATGCAAACATCTTAGGAGGCCTGGTTTTGTGTGTAAGTGGGGCTGCGGTGGTCAACAGGGTTCTCGGAGTTTGACGATAACTGAGTGTGACATCTTGTTTGTGGAGAGAGTCACTTTTACCCTGGGGGTGGGCTACCATATTTGTTACCTGTATTGGATATCACTCAATAGAACAGGATAAAGCCATTCAGCTCCTCAAGTAGTTCAAGGGAAATCGCTTTGGGCTGTCGTGAGCTTGTAAAAGTCGCTATATAAATGCAGGCCTTTCTTATCACGTCAATTCCAAACCCCTCGAAGTACTTACCCTGCGAAAATCCAACACTTTGAGTCCTCAAAGCCACTGCTCCACCCGCCTCCAACATGCTGTCCATTTTGAGATGGCAAGTTGCAAATTTCCACCAGCCTTTGCAACGAGAGGGAATTTCCTGACATCTACACTGGGATGGGCTGAGTTTTATTAAGACTTATAATGGATTTCCCCTCACCAGGGTTGACAGGGGTGATGTCAAGCTGAAGCCGATTATCCAGGCTCAGTCTGAGCACCTTCGACAAAACTGAGAGCAATTTAACTCTGGCTATTCTCAACAACAAGGTGCATTTACATAGCCCTCTAAGATAGCACTTCACAGGGGCATTATCAAACAGTTTGATGCCATTTGACGAGATATTAGGTACACATGACTAAAACCCTTCATGATGAGAGGTGTTGACGAACGGCTCAGAGAATGTGAGAGAGGTTGAGGGACAGAATTCTAGAACCACCCAAAGGTGACATTTCCCTGGCACATAGCTGTGTCAGTTCACCGTGGGCACCTGTTATAGAAACAGCCTCTGAATTCACTTCCTGCCCCATTCTGTGGTGATCTGGGGACCTGGTCTGAGCAGGAACCGGCTGCTTCCATTTCCATTGTCAGTGCCCTAACACCCTCCTCATTCAGGCTAAGATGGAGGGTCCGTTTACCCAGACCTCGATCCCCCACTGTACACTCTCAGTGAGTTGGAAGGCTTGGTTGGGGGCGGGGGGGCGGGGAGCGAGAGTAGGAGAAGTGATTCAGTCCGTCAAAAGGGCCCCCCCCGTGCCGATCACTACCTGACACGTCCAGCATCGTGGACGTCCCTGAGGGATTGAGTTCAGCTGTGCCGCCACCCTTTGTCGAATAGCTTGCCAGCCCGGTCTGGACTTGCCACAGATGTCAACCTGTGCGGCGAGATGGCATACCATTGCAACGACGCTTCACAAGAGGAGAGCAAAACCTGGGTCCTCTTTGAGGGGAGGGGGGGTATTTTATCTGCAGCATTTTAAATCTGTGCCTGGAAATGACTTGGATCTGCAGAAGTGTCAGTGATGTTACGGGGCTGGCAGATGACGGCACCTGTTGGGGTGGGGGTGCATGTGTGCCAGTGAGTGCAATGGTTCAAGGGGCCTACAAAAATTGCACCTCTGCCGGAGAGCTGAGTAGACTCCTCTGTATTTTTTTAATAGTCGTGTATTTTTTACATGGTGCGCTGGGAGCGAAGTAGTTTTCTTTTGTAAATGTATTTCGCGCTGAAAGCAGTCGGGCTGCCCCAGGATTAGGGCAAGGGTGCGTTTTGTATGACTTTTTTGTATTACCAGTGTGTCTGTGATAACTTGTGTGGGTTTGGGTCAGTGTCAAACACAACTCTAATTCAAGAATGTTGTATGGTTTAATATTGTGAATGACTGAAAACTGGCATGTTTTTGGGGGTTGGGTAGAATTGCAGTAAAACTGTACGATATTTGCCAGACAGCACTGACCTCATCTGTTTTACTTTGTCACTGTGGGGAGTATATCTTTTGGCTGATGGGCTTTACTGTAATGTTTGGTAGGGAATTCTTTAGAGCAAGGCTGTTTATGCAGTGGGGGTGGGTAGGTGGTTAAAGGGAGTGTGATGTGTAGCAATGTTGTCACTGGATGTACTAGTTTGGGTGTGTTCGAAGGAGATAATACACACTTGCAGACAGTCTCTCACAGTCACACTCATACATGCACAGCCGCACTCACAAACACTTGTACACACACACACACACCAATACTCACACCTACGCACACTTCCACAACCCCACACTCGGTCACACACCCTCTAATCACTTTCACACCCACACACACTACCTCAGACACAATTTCACATCCACGGTCACACACACGCACACACACAATCATAATCCCCCTGATCTTTAGCTGTCAGGGTCAACTCTGTGTCACAAACCATTGGTACCCAACTGGTGGGTTGGGGGGTTGGGGGGGGGGGGGAACAGGATGATGGTGATGGAGTGTGATCAGCCCCCTTTGAAACACAAAGTGAAGGCCTTGAGTCTGCACTCCAGAGAAGCGAGGGTCATATTTCAAGCTGACACAGAGTTCCACACTTGGAGGAGCCGTCTTTCGGGCTAAGACATTAAACCATAGTCCTGTCTGCCCCCTTGGGTGGACATAAAAAAAAAATCCCATGGCCACTACACAAGGAAAAGCCAGGAATTTCTCCCTAGCATCCTGGCCAATGTTTTATCACTCAACCAAATGCACAATAGAACAAACTACCTAGTCACTCATCTTATTGCTGTAACTGAGTCTATAGAGAGGTGCTGTATAGTCCCGCTACTGTGTTGGTCACAGGATAAAATAAAAATGCTTCTGTCAGTTACCAAGGTGGCCAATTAAATAAAGATGCAAGAAACGGTTGATATGCACAGTCAGTAATACAGGCTTATCACTATCAATATCCTGAAAAACACACACATTCCCATTTGCAGACACTCTTGGGGGAACGAGAGAAGTCAAAAAAAAATCTTTGCAGAGATTGGCTTTGTGAAAAGAAAACTCTAATGGATTATGCTTGGAGGCAAAAATATAAAGTGTAAAACGTACCTGTGTCTTTTGCTGTAATGTTATTGGATGTGTGATTGTGGCACACATCAGATACACTTGTCTCTGGGGGTCAGTTGGCCGGATGGCTGGTCTGTGATACAGAGAGACGCCAACAGGGTTCAATTCCTGCACCCGCTGAAGTTACCATGAAAGTTCTACTTTCTCAATCTTGCCCCTCACCTGAGATATGGTGACCCTCAGCTTAAACCACCATCAGTTCTCTCTCTAATGACTGTGGTTGACCTTTACAACTGCCTCCAAAGCCTTGCAGGCATATTTTGCCCAGAATATGCAATCACTGTCTCAAAAGAACAAGCAGGTTTCACCTGGAGTGTTTCCCACCAGCCCCACCCCAGATGTGGGAGCAATCAGTTGGATAGCTTGTTCTTAGCAGGCTTTCCTCCAATTCGGCTTGTTCTTAGCAGTCTTCCCTTCAACTGAACCAGATGAAACTCCTCCAAGCCAGTCACTGTTCAAAAAACCTTAGCAATGGTCTACAGCCAAGCAAGTAGTCATGTGATTTCTAGGAGGCCTCATTTAATAAAAAAATCTCCAATGTCCACAGTGGTCTTCCAATTACTTCTTTTAAAGAAATCCACTCCAGATACGTCCACAAAACTTGCAATACATTAATTCTTTTTCACACACATCTAACTCCTCCAAGTGATTTTTAAAATATCAAACAAGTGTCTTTGCAACACAGGGAATTAGCTGTGTGCAAAATGTCCACACATGTCCCATGGGAGGACAATGAATACAAGTCAAAAATGTTTGATGCCTGTTGAACCTTCCTGGCAGGCTGTATAAACACCTCACCATGGTGTGGAACAGCTAAAGGTAGAGGTGCAGGTTTAAAAGGGCAGTCAGTCTGTGATTGCATTGCTGCATTATCAATGGTCATCACAATCCAGTGACAACATTGGGAAGCTGAAAGGGGAGGGGGGGGGGGGGTAGAAATGGGAGCCGGGGAAGTATTTTGTAAAAATACTGTCAACCCAAGTTTTGAAGAGCAAATATTTTTAATGTATTTTATAAAATTGAATTTCAGTGAAAAGCAAATTGCTGCATCACCTGAATTAAAAAAAAGAGATTTGGAAAGTGCAGTTGGTTTTTTTCATTTATCATGCTGTCCCAGCCATGAGATGTTACATTTGTAGAGCTGGATTCTCCGTTGATGATGGTCATGGCCTGGACTAGGATCCCAGGATTTATTGTGAGCCCATATTGAGCTAAGTTTGGCCAACAGGCAGAGGTTTGGCCTCAGGACTACTGTCTACAAAGCACATGCCCTCTCCTCGTTCCTATCGCAGGCTGAAGGGAGGGAATGCCACTATATAGGATCCCACTCCTCTCTTTACTTAGCATATAGAGCAAGGAAACAGACCCTTCATTCCCATCAGTCCATGCCGACCATTATCCCAAATTAAACTAGCCCCACCTGCCTGCCCTTGGCCTATATCTCTCCAAACACTTCTTACTGATGCACCTATCCAAATGTCTTTTAAATATTGTAACTGTTACCCCCGTCCACCACTTCCTCAGGATGTTCATTCCACACATGAACCACTCTACGTGTAAAAGAATTGTCCCCCATGGCTTTTTTAAATCTTTCTCCTGTCACCTTAAAAATGTAACTCCTAGTCTTCAAATCCCACACCCGAGGGAAAAGACACCTGCAGGGGAGATGATGGCCTAATGGTATTATCACTGGATTGTTCTGATAATGTTCTGGGGACTGGGTTCAAATCCTGCCATGGCAGATGGTGGAATTTGAATTCAATAATAAATATCTGGAATTAACAATTTAATGATGACCTGGAATCTGTTGTCAATTGTCAGGAAAAACCCACCTGGTTCACTAATGCCCTTTAGGGAAGGAAACTGTCTTCCTTACCTGGTCTGGTCTACATGTGACTCCAGACCTGCAGCAATGTGGTTGACTCTGAACTGTCCTCTGGGCAATTAGGGATGGACAATAAATGCTGCCTGGCCAGTGATGCCCTCATCCTGTGAATGAATAAAAAATTCACCTTATCTATGCACTTCATGATTTTATGAAACCTCTATAAGGTCACCCTTCAACCTCCTACACTTCAGTGAAAAAAAAGTCCCAGCCTCTTTTATAACTTAAACCCTCCATTCTCAGCAACATCCTGGTAAATCTCATCTAAACCCTTGCCAGCTTAATATCCTTCCTATAAGAGGCGACCAGAACTGGACACAGTGCTCCAAAGAACCCGCACCAATGTCCTGTACAACCTCAACATGACGTCCTAACTCCTATACTCAAAGGACTGAGCAATGAAGGCAAGCGTGCTAAACACCTTCTTAACCACCCTATGTATATGTGATACTAACTTCAAAGAATCATGTACCTGAACACCTAGGTCTCTCTGTTCTACAACACAGCACAAGACCCTACTTTTATTTGTATAAGCCTTGCCTTTTATTTGTTTTACCAAAATGCAATACCTTGCATTTATCCAAATTAAACTCCATCTTTCTTGGCTCTGGTTTCCTCCCACAATCCAAAGATGTGCAGGTTAGGGTGGATTGGCCATGCTAAAGTGCCCCATAGTGTCCAGGGATGTGCAGGCTGGGTGGGTTAGCTAAGCGAAATATAGGGTTACAGGGATAGGGTAGGGGGAGTGGGTCGGGGTGGGATGCTCTTTGGAGGGTTGGTGTGGACTTGGAGGGCCGAATGGCCTGCTTCCACATTGTAGGGATTCTATTCTAATGTGAAAATATGCATTGAGTGCAGAGAGGATTGCATACAGCTGTGATGGCCAGACCCTTCATGGTTGAACAGCTCAACCCCCCCACACCCCGCAATAAAACACTCAACATGGAGGGCAAAGAAACGATGCACATGGCAAGGTTGAGGGTTCAGGTCCCTCAGCGTAGGCTTGACCTCATAAAACATTGTGACACAGCCAGTACCAGCAACTGAGGGAGTGTCACACTGTTAGATGTGCTGCTTATTGAATAGGACGTTAATTGGAGGCTTCGGCTCCCATCTCAGGCAGTTGGAAAAGGTTCTACTGTTGGCTTTGGAAAGAAAAGCAGGTGGAGTTCTCCGGCAGTGTCCTGTCCAAAATTTATCCCTCAACCGACTACAAAAAGAGTAGATGGTGGGAGTTTGCTACGTGCAAATTGGCTGTTGTCTTTCTTAGGTCACAACAGTGACCTCCACTTTAAAACAGCCTGGGACATGCTAAAGCCTGAAAGTGACAAGCCTTAGAACCCAAATTCTGTCAGTCCCCTGACCTTGTCTTTTGTGACAACCTGCACATTTGGGTGCTAAGCTGCAAAATTCTTGTGAATTTCAATAACCTTGCAATCGGCAAAGGCAGAAATTGGTTTTGCATCATCTTTAGAAGGCCAGTGGTGGATCGGGAGTGAGACTGAGCGGATATTAATAGCACAACTGAGGTTATTTGTTAAACCTTTGGAGGAACATTGAGAGGCAAAAAAACTCAGCTGTGCCCAGCCTGTTTCTCTCTCTCTCTCTTTCACACACACTCACACTCACACACACACACATACACACACACACACACACACATACAGAGGAAAATGAACATCTGGAAATCTCCACCCAAAAGGTTTATGCAGACCTGCGATAGAGTTTCTCCAGCAAATTTCTGTTTTTGTTACTTCCAATCTTTCCACTGTCCAGGCCCTTATTAGCTACGAATTTGACCAATGCAATCATGGTGGCTTGTTCTCCTCTGCCTTAAATAAGATGCAATCAATCTTAAACTCTTCCTTCTGTCCAATTCTACATCAGGTTGCGTTTGCCCAGCATTTCTGCCTTGACTGTAATCTCCTGCAGCCCTGTGATCCCCACGGGGTTACCATCCCCTTGGCCATTTCACAGAATTATTGAATTGTTACAGCACAGGAGGATACTTGGCTCATGTTTGTCCCAGCTCTCCTGCCTTCTCCCTGTAACTCTTCCTTTAGAGATAACAGTCCAATTTCTTTCAACTGAATGTGACTGAACCTTCCTCACCCTCACACTCTCAGGCAGTGCATTCCAGACCTCAATCCCACAGTGTGGGATAAAATATTTTCCTCATGTCACTTCTGCCAATATCCTAAAAGCTGTGCCCTCTTGTCTAACCTTTCACCGACAGGATCAGTTACTCCCTGTGCTGCTAAACTCGAGCAAATTTCCCCCCAACCTTCTCTTCTTCAAAAAGAACACTCCCGGCATCTCCAATCTCGTCACATCACGGAATTTCCTCATCTCTGGAATCATTCTGTTGAATCTCTTCTGGGTATTTTCCTTACCATTCCTACCTCCTCATTGGTAGACCAACTGTGTACTCCCAGGGTCCTGTAGATAATGGAATTCTCTGCCTAAACCTCTTGGTCTCTCTTCATTTGAGAACTTAACAAACAAAACACCTTTCATCCTGTTTTGAATTTTGAAATGTCCTTTGTGGTGTTACTTTAGCTCCCAACTGAGCGTTTGTTGGTACAAATTTGCCCGTTCTATCTCTGTAATCTCCTCCCCGTCTCACTGCCTTAGAATCCCTACAGTGCAGATACAGGAGATTTGGCCCACATCAAGTGACCCTCTGAAGAGCATCCTGTCCAGACTCACCCCATGCCTGTAACCCTGCATTTCCCACAGCTAATCCACCTACCCTACACATCCTTGAACACTACAGGGTAATTTAGTATGGCCAATCCACCACATACAATCATACAGCATGGAAACCTTTCATTCCAACTTGCCCATGCTGACCAGATAGCCTAAATTAATCCAGTCCCATTGCTTGCATTTGTCCCACATCCCTCTAAACCCTTCCTCTTCATGTACCCAACATCTTTGGGCTGTGGGAGAAACCCATGCAGCATGGGGAGAACGTGCAAACACCATGCAGACAGTCGCCCCAGGGGCTGGAATCAAATCCAGGTCCCTGGCATTGTGAGGCAGTAGTGCTAACCACTGAGCCACCATGCCACCCTTATCCTCCCCCTTCAACTAATTCTGGCCTCTTACGTCTCCCCAGACTTTAATCAGTCCACATTTTAACAGGTTATACAGCCCCTTGATGGGCACTATAACAGAAATAGCCATGCATTCAGCTGCTTAGACCCCAAACTCTGGAATTCCCTCCCTAAACTTCTCTGATCCCTGTGACCTCCTTAACGCAACTTAAAACCAACTATTTTGAATAAGCTTTGGGCCACCTGACCAAGTAGCTCCTTCTGTTAAATTTTGTTTTCGATGAAAGCACCATGGGGCTTTTCATTACGTTAAAGGTGCCACATAAATACACTTTGTTTCTGGTTACTATAAAGTCACTTTCACATCCTCAGGAAGTCACAACGCACTTGGCAGCTCGTGAATTATTTTTGAAGTGCAGTCATTGTGAACCCTTCTTACACAGCATGGTCTCGCAACAACCACAAGATAAAGCAGCAGCTATTCCAGGGCTAGTTAAGGGAGAAGTTGTGTTCAGGAAGGAATGCTCCCTGGCTTTTCAACAAAATAGTTCACATTGAGTTTCTTGCACCTATCAGAAAGGAGCAGGGAATCCCAATCCTCCTCTTGACTTACTCATGGTCTTGCATGACCAGGTTATTATCAGACTGCAGTTCATGGGGCATTAATTCGAAGTGGTTGCCATGTTTCCCACATCAGCACAGTGACTGCATTTCAAGTGTACTTCAGGGCATAAAGAGTTTAGAAAACATCTTGATGGTTGGCTCAATGGGTTAGTGCTGCTGCCTCACAGCACCAGGGGCCTGGGTTCAATTCCACCCTCAGGCAACTGTCTGTGCAGAGTTTGCACATTCTCCCTGTGTCTGCATGAGGCTGCTCTAATTTCCTCCCACAGTCCAAAGATGTGCAGGTTGAGGTGGAGTGGCTAGGTGGGCTAGCTGTGGGAAATGCAGAGACAAGGTGGGATGCCCTTTAGTGGGCTTGATGGGACTGAATGGCCTCCTCTCACACTACAGGGATTCTATGCTGATGTGATGGACGTTAGAGAAATGTACATTTCCCAAGATTGCCCAGTCTTGTGCTGTTGGTCATCTGTGTAGCCCATCTTCATGTCACAGAGCAGGAATAGGCCATTCAACCCTTGAGCCTATCCCACCATTTTACATCATGGCTGATCATCTATCCAAATGACATTTTCCCACACTCTCCTCATATCCCTCGATATCTCTGTCTGGAATATACTCAACAACTGCATCTTCTGGGACACTGAATTTCAAAGATTCACCGCCCTCTGAAGAAAACCCCTGCTCCATCTCAGTCCTAAAATGCTTGGCCTTTTATTCTGAAACCGTGTACCCTGGTTCTGGAACCCAAAGCTCGGAAGGGGGGGGGGTGCAGAAACATCCTCTCTGCATTCCCTCTGGCTCTTTAAGAATGATGTAAGCTTTTGTGAGATTGCCTCTCAATCTTCTAGAACCAGAGACTACAGGCTCCGTCTCCTCAAAAGGTTAGTCCACCATCCAAGGGATCAGTCTGGTCAACCTCTGCTCCCCTCCTTACATGGTAAGTGTACCCTTCCTCAGACCAGAGGGCCAGGATTTCACAAATACTCTAAGGTACAGTCTTGGTCTTGTTCTGTACAATTGAAGCAAGACATCTTTGCTGCTGTGTTCAAGCCCTTTTGTGATAAACATATTCATTAGCCATTTGAAATTCTTGCTGCACCCAACTCACAAACAAGGACACCCAGGGTCCTTTTGGAGATCAATACTTTACAATTTCTCACCATTCAAAAAATGCTCTGCACCTTTCTTGAGCATCTTCATTGCTTTTGAAATTAATAAATAAAGGTATTGAAAATAAAAAAAAATTCAACTTTCCCCTGAAACAACGATTCAGAATTTAAGCATCGATTCCCAGGGGATTTGAGACTGACCATGGGATAGATTTAGCAACTAAACAGAGAGAAGGAAGATTATATTTAATGTTATATCTGGAGGATACAGTGCTTCAAAACCACCAAGATCTCTCAACGAGGAAACAGATTCTTGGTTCATGTGCCTAAGGTGAAACTTGAACCCACAACCTGTAGGGGCCAAACTGACAATTAGCGCTAATTCTCTGATTGCAAATTGTCAACTTCAATGCAACTCTGACCTGCAATCCCTCTTGGCTTGGGGGCTTGGTTTGGGGGGGTGGGGGGGTTAATGAGGACGGCTGGGAGGCGAGGTGGGGGGATGGTCTCTTGTGAGTATGAGAGAGGGAGCGAGACGTACACACACACAAACACCCCCACGCACAGAAAGAGTCGCAGGCATGGGTTACATGATCTGGGCACCAGATCTCCCTGCGTCTGAACTCTCAGCAGTTTCGGTGGGAGCAGGAAGGCGAGTATGTTTTTTTTCTCTCTCTCTCTCGCAAAGAGAAACGTTTTGCAAAGCAGATGTTAATTTTTCCCTTGAAGGGCTTTGACCTGCTCACCTGCCCTCCAAGGGCAACAGCTCCGACTGGAATGGCCCCAGTCTCTCAGACACTGTCGAGTCAATAGGCAGTGGTTATCTCAGCCCTATTGATTGGACCTGACCTGCCAAAGTAACAGTGACCTGTGAATTGCAGAGGTCACCAGGCAGCCAAGTGCAGAGTAGATTTTGGACCCCTCCCTGACCCAGGGGAATTGAGGGATATCTCTGGATACACTGAAGCCCATGGTCACTGTTGTCAGCTCGGAGATTCTTCCAGCTAGCAAGAAGCAGCCATTTTGAATGTCATGCTCTCAGTTACCAGAGAGAAAATGGCCAGGAAACAATGCACAGGGCTCCATCCCACATGAAGCTCCTGGAACAAATTTAAATTAGTTCGCTGTTCCTCAATCCGCCCTTTATCAACACGTTTTTAAAGATTATTTTCCAGTGATTATTCCCCTCTCTCTGTCTTAGCTTCAAGTTGCTGACATATCTTGGGGTCTGGTTGCCATGGACGATAGGCACTGGATGTTTTATTCACTCGTGGGATGCAGGCGTCGCTGGCTGGGCCCAGCATTTATTGTCCCATCCCTAGTTGCCCCCTTGAGAAGGTGGGGGTGAACTGCCTTCTTGAACCGCTGCAGTCCACCTGCTATGGGTTCACCCATAATGCCCTTAGGGAGGGAGCTGAACACAACAAGTCCTCTGATCTCCCCACTTGCATTGATTGCTTTACAGAAGGACATACAAATTAGGATCAGGAATAGGGCATTCAAGATATTGATCCTGCTCCGTCATTCAGTAAGATTATTGGCTGATCTGATCATGGCCTCAACTCCACCCCCTTGGGGCTAGAAAAGCACCTATTTACCTCTGCTTTAAAATATTCAGCAAACCTCTGCACAGGAAAGGGAGCCCTGTAACCCTCTGAGAGAAAAATATTTCTCCTCATCTCAAATCATAGAATCCCTTTAGTGCAGGTCGAGGCCATTCGGCCCATTGAGTATGCACCAACCTTCCAAACAGCATCCACCCAGACTCACCCTTTCCTGTAGCCCCACATTTAGCATGGTTAATTCACACAGCCTGCGCAGCCCTGGACACTATGGGGCCATTTAGCACAGCCCATCCACCCAAACTTTCACATCTTCGGACTGTGGAAGGGTACTGGAGCACATGGAGGGAACCAATGCAGACATGGGGAGAATGTGCAAACTCCACACAGACAGTCACCTGAAGCTGGAATTGAACCTGAGTCCCTGGCACCGTGAAGTAGCAGATCCCTTGTTTTTAAAATGTGTTCCCTAGTTCTAGTGTCTCTCACGAGGGAAAACATACGCATCTCAATCTTCCGATCTCAAATGGATACAGGCTCAATCTCTTTGGGTAACCTACAGTGATGCACCACCATCCTTTCATACAAACTGCTCCATTGCCTTTAACCTCTTTATTTCTGTGACACCCTGCAGTCTTCCCAACTCTGCGAGATACCTCCACCCATCTAACTCTGGCTTGTCATAGTCATAGAATCCCTACAGTGTGAAAACAGGCCATTCTGCCCAACAGGTCCACACTGCCCCACCGAAGAGCATTCCACCCAGACCCATTATCCTATCCCTGATTTCCCATGTCTAACCCACCTAGCCTAAATATCCCTGGACACTATGGGGTAATTTAGCACGGCCAATCCACCACAGCTTGCACATCTTTGGGCTGTGGGAGGAAACTCACACAGACACGGGGAGAATGTGCAAACTCCACACAGACAGTCGCCCGAGGGTGGAATCGAACCCGGGTCCCTGGTGCTGTGAGGCAGCAGAGCCAACCACTGAGCCACCATGCCGCCCATTAGCTACTGTACCTCTTGCTTATCCTGTATATTTCAATGGTGGGGGTGGAGGGGGAGGGTCTTTACCTTTAGCTCTTGAATTTCATTCATCTGTCCCTCTCTGTTTCGTTTTTCTCCCTCAAGAATGCTCTTCAAAATTTTCCTTTTTCACTGAGTTGTTGGCCTTCCTACTATATATGTGAGTAACTCAATGTTAAATTCTGTGGTGCAGCAGTCTTGTCATAGAGATGTACAGCATAGCAACAGGCCCTTCGGCCCAACCTGTCCATACTGACCAGGTTTCCTAAACTGAACCAGTCTGATTTGCCTGCGCTTGGCCAGTATCCTTCTAAACATTTCTTATTCATACATCTGCCTTTTAAATGTTGTAATTGTACCAGCCTCCACCACTTCCTCTGGCAGCTCATTCCATACACGCACCACCCTCTGCATGAAAAAGTTGCCCCTTAGGTCCCTTTTAAATCTTTCCCCGCTCACCTTAAACCTACACCCCTCTAGTTTTGGACTCTGCTACCCTGGGGAAAAGACTTTGACTATTCACCTTCTGATTTTATAAACCTGTGTAAGGACCCCTTTTGTTCCACGAGAGGTGCTAGATAAATGCAAGTCGGTATTGTTGTTGTACCAGGAAATTGTCCAGTCTTTTCTTTTCCCCCCAAGTGACGTTTGTGGCCTTCTCAAAGGAAAGCCCTCTGGTGCAGTGGATGCCATTTGGAGTTTGTTGTTAAGTGGCCTGGCTGTCATCCCAGTCTAATGAACAGACTAAATCCGCCATTCATATAATTAGTGTCCAATTACTAGATCAGGATGCATATTATAGAGACAGAGAGAGAGAGACAGAGAGAGGGTGAATGGAGCCTCACCTCAGAGAGGGACAACTCAACCTCTCCAATGTAGCACCCCCACCTGATATTGGTTTGATTCAGTGGGGTTCCTGGTAGCACAAACCCTCCAGGCTGCTGATTTTCCTACTCATAACTAACCGCCTCACAATTTGGGCCTGTTAATTAATTTGGAAAAACATGTGAATGCACTGAGGCTTAATCAGAGCACCCTCTCAACTATCCCTGTCACATTTAACCCTGACATAAGGTCATGGACCGCCCCATTGTGCAACCATCCACAATATTCAATGTTGTGCCAGCCAACACAGATCATTGCCATCTGCAGCAGCTCAGACTCCGCTCCCTCTCCTCAGCCACGGGAGACCACAAGGAACAGATGTAGGTAATTTCTACCTGGGCACAGACCAGCCTGATAATTACAGTCTCGGTGTGTGGGGGCTGGCCGGTGGGGGGGGGGGGGGTTATGCCGCAGAAATAATGCCTAACCACTGCCCCACTGAACCAAGGCAGCTGGCTAAACATGACAGAGGTCAGTGTTGTTACACAAAGCCTGTGCCAGAGAGCACTACCTCACTGAGTTTTATAAAGAAAACCGCCAACTGAAAGGCGAATGCGAGTGCCAACGTTTGCTGTAGATCAGCCTGCCCTGCCTCCGTGCATCAATCCCCCACCAACTCCCCCCTCAATCCTCCTGAAACAACACCAAGCTCACAAGTTCCTTCAGTGCCCCTGTGTCCTAACAGCTACAGACCAGTACTGAATGGGGGCAGGGTTGGGGGGGGGTGTGTGATGGAGGGATGGTGCAGAATGGGTGATGGGGTGGGGGAGGCGAAGGGTGGCTGATGGGGTGGGGGAGGTGAAGGGTGGGTGATGGGGTGGGGGAGGCGAAGCGTGGGTGAAGGTGTGGTGGAGGTGAAGGGGGGGTGATGGGGTGGGGGGTAATGGAGTTAGTGATGGTGTGAGGGAAGTTGTGGGAGGGGCAGCTAGTGAGGAGAGAGATGGCACTGTGCCTGGTGTGGCCTGACGGCGCCCGACATCGGGGTCCACCTGGCACAGGGGGACACTGGGAGCAGAGTCAGGTGAGGCATTACCCTGAAGGGGGTGCTGGGGGCGGTAACTCTTCTTGATCCCCTCCGTTTATCCCCAGTGTGTCCAGGGGCCCAATGTCTCTCTCTGGGATCTTGCCGTGTGCAAAATGGCTACCATCCTTCCCGTGCTCAAAAAACTGCAAGACACCCTGACCAGGCACCACACAAATGCAGGTCTTTGTGCGGTACCACCACTGGGGTTCAAGGACGAACAGGATGAAGGTTAAGGGCAGATATGAAGGAGTTAATGGAGTAACTCCACAATCTCTCCATCAGAGCGTGGGGAATCCTTGAAACTGTCCCCTTCCCCCTCGTACACCTCCTGGGTCCCTCAGATACCCCCCCATTCCAAACTCCTTCCCCACTCCCACCCTCGTTCTGTCCCACCCTCTCTCTTTTCTCTCCTTTCTTTTCCCCTTACCCCCTTCTGTCTACCACTCCCTCTCCTCCCGTTTGCCCCTCCCTCTCTTCCTTACCCCCTCCCCTTCCCCTCCCCCTCCCTGCTCCTCCCCTTCTCACTTTCCCTCCCCATTCCTCTCCACTCATCTCCCCTCCCCCTTCCCCATTCCCCCACGTCCCTCCTCCCCTTCCTTTGTCCCTCCTCCACCTTCGCCCCTCTCCTCTCCTCCCTCTCCCCTCTTAGCCCTTCTGCCTTCCCCCCTCCCTCTGTTCCTTACTCCCTCCCCCCCACTCCTCCCTTTCCATCACTCCCCTGCCCCCCCCACTTTCCCTCCCCAACCCTTTCCCTTCCCCTTTACTTCCTCCCTACTCACCTGCCTTCTTCCCCTTTCCCTTCCCCCCACGTGCCTCCTTCTCTTCCCTTGCCCCCTTCCATCTTGCCCCCATTCCCCCCTCCCTTCGTGCCTCTCCTCTCCTCCCTCTCCCCTGTTCACCCTTCTGCCTTCCCCCCACTCCCTCTCTCCCTTCCGCCTCTGGCTCCATCTCCCTTGCCTCCCTGTTTTCACCAAACCCCTTCTGTCTTCATTGCCCCCTCACTGCCTTCCCCCCTCTCCCCTGCACACACCGCCAGCAATCCCCCTCACCTTCAGACACTGGTTGGGTCTCTCCTGGCCCTGAATTCCAGCCCCCATACCCAACCCCACAGGTGGTGTTTCAATAAACATAGGTGTCTCATTTTTGTCAGGACCTCCGTCCCAGCCTCCGGCTACTCCACTGTCTGGGTGTGTTTGGTAACCTCGCGACCCTGCTGTCTGGTCATCTGGGGTCAAGGAATCCCTTTCAGCTGGGAAAGAAGCTTCGAGAGTGACCCTGACCCTCACAGATCCACACTGTGGAACCCGTCGCTGCCTGTTTCCAGCTCAGCAAATCCTTCCAGCTCTTTGTGTTGTTTGGCAGAGACAGACTTTAACAGAGAATCGTTAGAGAGGCTTGGGTTAAACACGAGGAACCATTGCTTCACATACCCAACCCAAGCCTCCCATCGATCACAGGACTTGCTAACTGTATCCACAGCCTGTTTCCCATCTGCACCTTGAAGGGGCAAATTTAATCTGGGGCAAAATGGTGGGGCACGTGCATTCCTCTACAGTTTGCAAGACGGGCTCAGACATTGAGTGAGTAGCCATCTGTCACCCCCACAAGGAAGTTGAGGGGTGTTCCTCAAATCCCACGTTATAGAGCCCTCAGCGTGAAATCGAGGCCAGCCTCAAGACTGGCACCGAGGGAGTGCTACACCGCCTCAGGATCTGCCTTTTGGGTGAGACGTTAACCCGACACCTCTCGGGTGGATGCTACAAAGGCCCCCAGTACTTTTTTTGTTGAAGGGCAGTCCTTCTGGGAAGTCTGGTCAATATTGATCCCTCATCGTATAAAACACACTGTTGGGTCATTACGACGATGCCGTTTATGGGATCTTGCTGTGCACAAGTGGGCTGTCCTATTTCGTGCACTGGGGAATCCTCAGTTTGTGTGTTTTGCTGACGAAGTGCACATTGGCCGTTTCTCTTTGTTTATGAGCGCAGACCGAAAGTGCGGACACCCTCTGTTTTCCAGGGTTGCACGGAGACTGGAAGTTTGGGGACCCATGGCATATTTTACTAGACCACAACATTCAACAGTGACTGGATGCCCCTCGGGTTAAGGGTTTATTCAGAGCTTTTTAAAATGGGATGTGGGGGTTGCTGGGTGAGGCCATCAATTATTTCCCATTTTTTTTTGATTTGATTTGTTACGGTCACATGTACCTAGGTACAGTGAAAAGTTTTGTTTTGTATGCAGTACCAGCAGATCATACCATGCAAAGTGCATTAGGGTAATATAACAGCGAGATATCAACATTAAATGTAAACTTTGAGAGGTCCGTTCAGAGGTCAAATAACAGCAAGGAGGAAGCTGTTCTTGAACCTCTAATTGCCCTTGAACTGAGTGGGTTGTTCAGCCATTTCAGAGAGGCACTGCCGTGGATGTGCAGTTCCATGTAGACCAGACCAGGTTTCCTTCCCTGATGGACATCAATGAACCAGATGGGTTTTTGAAACAACTGTCGACAGTTTCATTGCCCATATCGCCGAGACTAGCTTTCTGAATTTGCATGCTACCAGTTGTTCTCAGTGGGATATGAACCCATGCCCCCGCACAGTATTAGCCCAGTCCTCTAGATGACTAGCCCAGTAAGGCAGCATCTCCCCTTCGTTTGTTAGAATTAGGTAAAGTTTGGGTTAAAGTTAGGATTGGGTTGAGTTACAAACATTGAATCTAGGAGCAGGAGTAGGCCATTAGGCCCTTTGAGCTGCTATATCAATCAATGTCTTCATGACTGATCCTCTATGTCATACTGGGTCGGGTTACAGTTATTGATGGTTTAAGGTTAGGGTTTGGGTTATTGGTGTGTTTGGTTTATGGTTGCCATTCAGTTTGGTTTGGTTTGGTTTGGAGCGATAGACTTGGGTTAGCTTTGGTGAAGGTCTTAGGGTTAGAGTTAGGTTTTAAGGTCAAGATAAATGGGACAGTGCCAGGCAATGAGGATTAGGATCAGGATAAACTGGATGGTCCCAAGCTGTGAGGCAGCTGTTCCCATTTCTCACATATTCCTTTGTTTTAATGGTAACCTCAATCTTCGATTGGCTATCTCTTTCTATTGCTTTCCCTATCCTGGCCAGGTTAAGACAGTTAACCCTCGAAGTCGACATTGAGCAAATTTAAGGAGATGGACATATGTGTAATTACTACTGGGTTGAAGGCTGACAGGGAGCAAAGTGGAGTTGAGGCTGAGATGAGATCATATCAAATGGCAGAGCAGACTTCTACTGAATGATCTACTCTTGCTCCTAGTTCTTATATTACTTACATCTCAACATTTGTCCACAGCCAACTGTGGCTTTCTAAATCTGTGGGGTGGCACAGTGGCTCAGTGGTTAGCACTGCTGCCTCACGGTGCCAGGGACCCAGGTTTGATTCCACCCTCGGGCGACTGTCTGTATGGAGTTTGCACATTGTCTGCGTGGGTTTCCTCTGGGTGCTCCAGTTTCCTCCCATAGTCGATGAGTAGGTTAGGTGGATTGGCCATGTGCAGGCTAGGTAGGTTAGCCATGGGAAATGCAGGATTACAAGGATAGGGTAGAGGGGTTGGTAGGGAAGATTGACGGGCCGAATGGCCTGCTTCTATGCTGCAGGGATTCTATGAAATCAGTGATGTTCACTTTTGGTATAATCTATATAGATTGGTTGGTTTTACCCCTCAGGGTCCCAATTTGGGGCACTTGGATCTTGGCTAGAAAGGTTATAGTTAGGAATAGGGTTAGGGTCAGCAAGCATCAGTAACCAGAAGGCAACACAGCCAGGAACAATTCATTGCCTTTGCATCCTGATACCTGCACCCAGTATTTCAGAGTGAGGTGGGGTGGGGGGCACATTGTGAGTTGGTTATCCCTGCCTTACCCTTGAGTTCCCACACCATCTTTCTCTCCTCTGGGGGAAGCTATCAGGCAAGTACAGAAACATAAAGATCTTGGACTTTCTTGCTTTTCAGTCCCTCTGAGGTGTTCAAAGTTACAAGGGGTCCAAACAGAGTAGGTAGGGAGAAACTTTCCCACTCTTGAAAAAGATCGAGAACGAAGGGGACACGGATTTAAGAATATAAAAAAGTGAATGGGGAAAGAAATCTTTTTTACCCCAGGTGCTAGTGCTGCCTGAGAGTGCGGTGCAGGGAGGTATCACTGAGGCTTTCATAAGAGATTTTGATTCTTATTTGAAAAAGGTGGTGATGCTGGGGAGAAGGCAGGAGAACTGTAATCGTTCTGAGATTCTGTGAACATGCACATTACACTATGTAGAGTTATAGAGTTACACAGGCACGGAAACAGACCCTTCAGTCCAACCAGTCCATAATCCCAAACTAAACTACTCCCAGCTGCCAACGCCTGTGAAGCATCCTCTGTGTAATTTGCCCTTCGTGTCTTTTTTTAAATCTATCTCCTCTCACCTTAAAAGTGTGTCCCCCTAGTCTTGAAATCCCCCAGCATAGGAAAAAGACAATGACCATTAACTCTCTCAATACCCCTCATGATTTTATAAACCTCCTGCACTGCAGTGAAAAAAGTCCCAGCCTGTCCAGCTTTCTTTAAAGATCAAACCTTCTACACCTGGCAACATCCTTGTCAGTCACTCACTGAGCCCTCTCCAGCTTAATAATATTCTTCCTATAACTGGCAGGAAAAGCTTGTAAAAGACAAACCACCTGAGATGGATTTTGAGAAAGGCAACCTTTGATCTGTTCTTGAACTGCTCGGTTTACCCGCTCTGCTGGCTTCGATCTCCTGCAGTGTATTCTTACCGCTTTTCCCTCCTAACTTTCTAGTGCATATTTTAAACCCCTTGCCTGGCCAAGTTTGTCTTGCCTAGTGTTGGGTGAGCACAGCTGCATTTTCCTGGAAAACCCTTTTTGTACCCCTGGTGTTAAATGATGGGAGTTGTTCATCTTGTAACCTGAAATATAACAGTGAAGCGTTGGAAGTGTGCTGTTAACCTAAAAAACCCATTTACCATTCTCCCTTACAACCTGTCTCCCTTTCAGGGAGTTCGATGCCTTCCAGACTCTGACAGTGACAGACTGATAATGAAACACAGTCTTTCTGGTACTGTCAAGTGCTCTGCGTCATTCCACAGGGCAAGTGCACTGGACTTGACAGTAAAACCAGACGCCAAACTGAACTCTGTGATGGTGGGACTGTCCCTTCAAGAGAATAGGCGTGTATCACCGGAGTTCAGAAAAACAAGAGGTGATCTCATCAAAGCTTACAACATTTTTCACAAGGAAGGATGCTTCCCCCAAGGCTGGAGGTTAGCGACAGGATCAAGAATCAGGGGGCATGGTCTTAGAGTAAGAGGCAGGCTATTGAGTTCTGAGATGAAGTATTTTTTGAATCTTCATGCTGGTGAATCTTTGGGATTCTCTACCCACTAGGGTTGTGGAGACTCAGTCATTGAGTATGTTCAAGACAGATTAATATCTAGAAGTCTGTCAAAGATAGAGGGCCATATGGATACCCAAAGGGAGAAATCTGTAATATCTAGAAATGAAATTATTGGAACCCAGTTTGAAGTAGACAGGACCAGTTGGACCACTGTGTATCATTTGCAAGAATAGCATCCAGGTAGTTGATCAGCCATAATCTAGGTGAACAGCAGAACAAGCTCGAGGGGCCAAATGGCCTACTCCCACTCCGATTTCCTATGGTCTTATCTCTATTACTCTCTCCCTCATTCTCTACATCTGGCTCTCACCATCAATTCACCTGTCCCTCCTTCCCTCCCTCTCTCACGCTCTGCTGTAATCCCTTTCTATTATTCGCTATTTTGATATCTCACACTCGGTTTTCTGTCCCTCTTACTTTCACTTCTTCAGCTCCTCGGGGCTGTCACTCTCTATTGCTTGATAACTAATTAAAATCTCACGTTCCAATCCCTCCCCAGTCTTGATTGCCACCCTCTCCCAAACCCAAGCTTCACAACCCTCCGAGATCTCTGCCTTCATGGGTCAGGGCATTGAGTACAGGAGTTGGGACATCATGTTACAGCTGTACAAGACATTGATGAGGCCACATTGGGAGTACTGCGTACAGTTCTGGTCACCCTACTATAGGAAGGATGTCATTAAATTGCAAGAAAGATTTACAAGGATGTTACTGAGACTGGAATGTTTGAGTTATAGGGAGACTGAAAATGCGAGGACTTTTTTCCTGGAACGTAGGAGGCTAAGGGCTGACCTTATAGAGGTTAAAAAAATCAAGGGGGGGGCAAGGTCTTTTCCCCAGGGTAGAGTAGTCCAAGACTAGAGGGCATAGGTTTATGGTGAGAGGGGAAAGATTTAAAAGGACCCAAAGGGCAACTTTTTCACGCAGAGGGTGGTGCGTATGTGGACTGAACTGCTAGATGCAGGTATAGTTACATTTAAAAGACATTTGGTCAGGTACAAGGATAGGAAAGGTTTAGAGGGATATGGGCCAAATGCAGGCAAATGGTACTAATTCGGTTTAGGAAACCTGGTCTGCATGCACAGGTTGGGCTGAAGGGCCTGTTTCCATGCTGTAAGACTCTTAATTCCAGCCTCTTGTGCATCCCCTGAATTTAACTGATCCACCACTTCTGGTGTTGACTTCTGCTGCCCAGACCCTGAGCTCCAGAATTCCCTCCCTAAACCTCCACCCCGCCACCCACCCCCCCACCCTCTCTCTCTCCTTTGAGCCACTCCTTAAAACTTACCTCATTGACCAAGGCTTCTCTCATGTGACTTAACATCCCTTTTGTGGCTCAGTGTCAAATTCTGCTTGATAGTAACTCCTGTGAATCCACCTTGGAGGCATTTTGCTACATTAAAAGCATTACAAGTTTATTTCCCCCACCCCCCTGCCCCCAACAAAAAGCATTATTCAAAACAAAACGCACCTTTTACAGAGGGGCCCCATACAGACAGGTTGGCAGATTCTGATATCTGCTGAAATCACCTCTGTCTGGTAGGTGTTGAGGAGGTTAATACCAGTGTTAACTGAAAGCCTGGAGGGTTGTAAAAGGGATTAGCAACTCTTGTCTGTCTGCTACTAATACCTTGGGAATGAAAAATCTTCTCACAGAGAAAAGCTCCATTTACAGAGTCACAGAAACAACCAAGTTCCCCTTCATCTCCACAACATCTAACTTTACTCAGTGTACTGACGGGGGATGAGAATAATGAAATCCCTTATTGTCTCTGGCAGTACACTTTCAGCGCTCTCCTCCTGCTAGACTTTAGCCGTGTACAGCTCAGGCATAACCTTTGTTTCTCTACTTTATAAAAACACATGGTTTAGGATGAAGACCAGGCCATTTGGCCCATTGATAACAAGCATGGGGCTGGATGAACACAGCAGGTCAAGCAGCATCATAGGAGCAGGAAAACTTGACGTTTCGGGCCTAAACCCTTCATCAGAAATGGGGGAGGGGAAGAGGGTTCTGAAATAAATAGGGAGAGAGGGGGAGGCGGATAGAGGATGGATAGAGGAGAGGATAGGTGGAGAGGAGGCAGACAAGTCGAAGAGGCGGGGATGGAGCCAGTAAAGGTGAGTGTAGGTAGGAGATAGGTCAGTCCAGGGAGGACGGACAGGTCAAGGGGGCGGGATGATGTTAGTAGATAGGAGATGGGGGTGTGGCTTGAGGTGGGAGGAGGTGATAGGTGAGAGGAAAAACAGGTTAGGGAGGTGGAGATGAGCTGGGCTGGTTTTGGGATGCGGTTGGGGGAGGGGAGATTTTGAAGCTTGTGAAATCCACATTGATGCCATTGGGCTGAATATGATTTGCTGTTCCTGCGGCCTTCGGGTGGCATCACTGTGGCATTGCAGGAGGCCCAGGATGGACATGTCATTTAAGGAATGGGAGGGGGAGTTGAAATGGTTCGCGACTGGGAGGTGCAGTTGTTTGTTGCGAACCGAGCGCAGGTATTCTGCAAAGCGGTTCATCCGGCCCCATGCTTGTTATCTCGGATTCTCCAGCATCTGCAGTACCTTTTATCTCTGTGTCAGTCAGATTGCTAAGGATTGGACATAAAATATGCAAAGAACCTAGGTTTAAGGTGAGAGGGGTAAGATTTAAACAGGACCTGAGGGGCAACCTTTCTCACACAGAGGACGGTGAGAGTATGGGAACAGCTGCCAGAGGAAGTGGTAGAAGCAGGTACAACATTTAAATTGGTACATAGATAGATAGGAAAGGTTTAGAGGATATGGGCTAAATGCTGACAAATAGGACGAGTGCAGTTTAGGAAACCTGGTCGGCATGGACAAATTGGGCCGAAGGGTCTGCTTCCATGCTCTGTGACACAGGTAGGGTTGCTGTCCACTATGCTACGGTTCTCTTCAAGTGTATGTTAAGAGCCCAGAGTCTTTCTCTCCCTCCTTAAACCCCTACAAACCAACTAGATCTCGTGCTAAGTGGAGAAACAAGAGGAAATAGTAAGGGTGCAACTCAAATCCACATTAATTCCCCAATTCCGCTTTCCTCTTCCAGTTCTTCCCTACTCCCTCTGGGGAGGCTAGGATTCCAGTTGATAGGAGCTCTGTACTCAGCTCGAGTGACCACCTCTGGGCCAAGTCTGGTCAACGAGAATCTGTAGGCTTCTCAACCGTGGCGGTATCGTTTGTTCATAATCCTGATTCCCAGTGGTTGGGAGGTGTCTCAGACAGGGCTTTGCGGTGCTAGGTTGAACCAGTTTAGAATGTGGCAAACCCCAAAAAGTCAGGATCCTAAGTGAAGAATTGATAACGTGTTTTGCGTGGCACCTTCAGCAGAGTAAAAGGGCCCTCCTGCAGTACAGTGGTAACGTCCTTACCTCTGGACCAGGACGCCCGGGTTCAAGCACCACCTGTTCCAGAGGTGTGTAATAACGTCTCTGAACAGGTTGTTTAGAAAAATAGTAAAACGTGTTTCAACAGGGGTGTTCGTCAAACTAAATCTGACACTGAGCCACATTCGGAGCTGCTGAGAGAAGTGTCCAAAAGTGTAGCCTAGGAGGTGCATTTTAGCAAGAGTCTAGAAGAAGAAAGAGAAGCAGAGATGCTTACGAGAGGGAATTCCAGAGCTTGGGGCCCAGGCAGCTGAAGGTGCAGCCAGCAACAGTGGACTGATTAAAGTCAGCATTTCTACAAGAGAGCAGAATTGCAGATCGGAGACCTCGGAGGGCTGTAGGTGGTTACACACCCCATGGGGTGATGCTGAGCGAGGGTCATGCCTCGAGATTTGAAGCGTCAGTACAAAGGCAGCTTGCAGCCAGGTCATGAGTATACATACAGCTCACCGTCGATATCCCCCACAACCGCCCTGGCTCCCCATGACTGAATTGCAAAGATATGGAGTAGTTTGTATGAGGTCACCTGAGGAACACGCTGTTGAGAGGAGAGTCTGAAGCAGGGCTGAAAGAAACGACAAATTCTTTGTTAACGATGAAATCCTCCCAGGCACCCTGACTGCTGCAGATCTCCCCCACCTCCCCAGCCATGGCTGGCTGAGAACGGATCCTGCCCACGAGCAGGGCGGTCACTGGCTTGAGAAGCCACAGCATCCAGCAGGTCAGAGAGATAAGGAAACTCACTCCAGTTCCCCGAGCTGGCCTCACAAACCACCGGCAAACACACAGTCACCATGGTCAGTACAGATGGTCATTGTGGTCAGGCTGCGTTTCAGCTGACATTTCCCGCTGACAGCTCATTCGTTTCTGACACTTTGGATATCCTCCACCCCCCCACACACTCCTTCCCGTTTGTTCAGCTTCTTCCCAAGGACAGAGTTGGGGGTTGGTGTGTGTGAGTGTGTGTCTCTGTGTGAGAGAGAGCACGCGCGCGAGAGACTATGTGCGTGAGAGTGAGAGTGTGTGTGAAGATTTAGCAGAAATCAAGGAACAGGAGACCATTCAGTCCCTCCTCACTTGTGTCGGCATTCATTTCTATCATGGCTAATCTGTATCCCAACAGCCCAACTGGAGACAGAACCAATGCCTGACACATTCTTAGTTTGAGTGCTGCAATTTTCAATTCATCTCTCCCCAGTTGTTTTGGGTTCAAGTTTACAGCGTCCAGCCCAATTAGATCAATGTCTTTACACTCCACGTTAGCGCCTTCCATCTCCTTTTCATATTCTTCACTACGTTTCATCTTCATTTGCACCTAGCTCTCCCTTTAACGCATGCGCAGGGCCAATATATTCCTGACATCTATGGGGTTAATCCTACCCTAGCCCCACATCCAGACCAAAAACATCAAGGGTCAGGACAAACATATCTCTGTCTTCCAGCTTCCCTAGGCAATTCTGTCATTCTCAAAATGCACTTCCTCAGATTAGCGCTCTCTATCCTAGTGCTCCTGCATCGACAATGAGAGAGACAGTGGCTACCACAGTTCTACCAGTCAATCTTTTACCAGCAGTAGCAGGATAACGTACAAAAAAAGCAGCCTGAACCTCTACAACCTCAATGCTTGATGTTGGTATAAAAGCTTTGTTCCTCATAACGTATACATGCTGTTCCTGCCCCGGGAGTGTTTCATGGGGACAGTACAGAGGGAACTTTACTTTCAGTTTAAAAGTTTGGAGGGAGCTTTACTTCCAGTTTAAAAGAGTAGAGAGACTACTTCATTTAGTTTAAAAGAGCAGAAGATTCTGTCTCAATAAAGATCGAGCATGTGCATTTGCTTCTTAGCTTCTGCCAATAACGCACCTCAAACTAAACAGGGTAGACTAAACAGCCCCAGGAAACTGCAAGTCCTGCTGCTGTTTTAAGTGAAACAAATGAAAATAATTCAAACAGATTAAGGAAACCAGAACCGAGATGTGATAATGAGGCAGGTATGATAAGGGCATTTAAGGGACTTTTAGGTAACGAGATGAATATGCAAGGAATGGAGAGACATGGACCAAGGGCAGGTAGAAGGAATTAGGTTCATTTGGCGTCATGCTCTGTACACTAGTGGGCCAAAGGGCCTGTTCCTGTGCCATACTGTTCTATGTTCTAAGTTCTAAGAAGCCTTACTCCATGTCTAACCCTGTGCTGTCCCTGTCCCTGGGAGTGTTCGATGGGGACAGTGTACAGAGAGCTTTACTCTGTATCTAACACCGTGCTGTTCCTGTCCAGAAGTGTTTGATGGAGACAGTGTCGTGAAACATTTACTTTATGTTTATAAGAGTAGAGAGAACTTTACTCTGTGTGCTGTCCAGCACACATTTGGGAAAAAAAATGTAAATAATACTAGCCAGAGAAAACAGAAACTTTTACTTTTTGTTAAAGGAGAAACATTCTACAGAAAGAGGCAAAAATTACAAACTGTACAAGACAAAAACTCCTAAAAATGTTTAAACATGTCAGAATAAAGTGGTGAAGCCCGAATCAGTCTGCAGTCACAGCAAGACACAATAATCACAGAATCACATCTTCACAAGCAGGGCCCTCCTTCCCATAGATACAAGAGAGGGAACAAAACAAGACAGACGATGTCAATGAATTAATATAGCCCAAAGGGTAGCGAGCTGGGGGAGAGAAAATATCAACTTGCGAAACACAGATGGTTTCCTAATTGATCTGAAAAATTTAAACAAAAGATGACAAACCAAATCAGGTTTCGCTGCACTAGAATTGCAGAGCAGGTACTGCCCAGGACAGACACTTGCTTAAACCAGCTCAGAAACAGGACATCTCCAAAATCCCTCAACATGGTTTGAGCTGGACCTAATAGCACACACACCCAAGAGTAAAATCTGCACAGAAATGATGCTTTCTGGTAAATAACAATTTCCTTTCCAACACAGCAATTGAAAACTCGCCAGGCACAGCACTTCTGCGGAACAAACTGTCCGACACTTTAAAAAAAAGGACAGGTGTTTCCTCCTGGTGGGGCTGTCCATCTAGGGTTTTGTGCCCTGGCAGTTCTACTTTCTGTTATGGTGCTTTGCTTCATCTCCAATTGGGCACAGACTTGTTGTTGAAATTATTTACAGAGTGATAAGAAACATTTGGCAGCAGGACCTTCAACTCAGGGGCACAATGGTGTTGGGGGGAGTGGGGGCTCACCACTGGCACTAATGGGCGGGAGGCTACAACAGCCCAGAGCAGAGCCTTGCCAGAAAGGTGCAGCAGAATTTTTCTTTAGAAAAAAAAAAGGTACGTTTATTTGACACTGTTCTGCATTCATGCTATGCAGACACAGTTCTGTACCATCGGAATGCACCCTCTCGCTTTCAATCTTCCCAGGCAGGTGGGATACCAAGGTGTTGGGCAAACTCTGTTTGTGGGAGCATCTAATCCCAGTCTGAGTCTGTGAGCGTTTTAATTTGTCACTAAATGCCCATTTTGGTTTTTACACACAATAACATCTTTATGGAGTCACCAGACTACCCTAAGAAAGCACAGGGGCCCAGTCCTTGAACAGGGAAGGGAAACCAAACCATGTACCAGACCTTACAGGAAGTACAGTTCAGTTGCTATCACTTGTGCTCTCCAGCAGACTAAGGTCACAAACTAAGGCAAGACTTTCACCCGCTTCCAGCCCCTTTAAACTAACGAGGATGGCTGTCAAATGGAGATACAAATGTACACGCATTACATACACACACGCACACACAAACATACGCATGTCCAAACATTTTGTCAATATTGTGACTGAGAAAGCAGACAAAAGATTAGGTGTCAAAGAGGGGGAAAAAAAAACCAGATTAAAAACAGAGCTGTTTGCTGGTACGGTCACCTTAAAGCAAATCTTTTGAAGCAGAGTCACTCTATACTTTACTAAATAAAACTGTGACAATTACAGACGTGCTTTGCTTCCAACCCTGGGTTATACACAGCTGCAGTACAGATACAACCCAAAGTGGATGGGTGTACATCGCTGACATGATAAATAGAATGTACATACATACAGGCGCACGTGCACAGTAGTTATTAGGCATTTGGCTCCTGCAGCTAGTTCTTAATAGCTCTGTATGGAGAGAACGCTGTGTTACTGGCCGTGTCGACGGATCAAGAGGAACGCTAAAATTAGCGAGGAGGCCAACTGAAGGATGAGCAGTGGCTTCTAATGACGATGGTGAGGGCTTCTCGAACGTGAGCGAGAACGTCTGGAAGACAACAGAATGAAGCAAACACATTACTTTCAGGAAATCGTTATTTTTCACCACCCCGCCATCTCCATCTTTCTCCCAGAATGCTAACTGACGTGGGGGCAATTCTACTCGGGGTTAGGAGCCAACTGGATAGCTACGTTAAAGAGGTCAATAGAGATTTATTGATTGAATGGCCTCCTTCAGAGCTGGATGATTCTTCAAGAGATGAACACCTCCTTATTCAAGTGACTTGAGGTTTCACAAAAGAGCCTCAGGAGCAAGTGCCAATTTGAGACTGCGTGGATTGGGCTGGAGTTGTGGGGGTGCGGAGGAACATAGCAGGGGGCTGGAGCAAGCCTCAACATTTACACAGCAGTTAGTTGATGGATCACATTAAGAAGTGGCTGGTCTTCCAACCCCAGCAACTGCTGAGCTCCTTCTCTGAAATAAATCCCCTTCAATGCCAAAGCAGCACTGATGCCCTCAGGCTGTTCAAGTCTGCACCGCTCAGTCAGCTCACATCCCCTCCAATTGGCATGGCCTGGCTCACAAAAGACACATTCCCGTGATACTGTGCAGACTAGTTTCTCTTACCTTCGCGATGAGCTGCTGTAATCACGGCCTACAGAGCAGAAGAGGAGAGAATCAGTCACACTGGGAGATGGAATCATTGCAGATACTCCCACATGCAAATCACCCCCCCCGATTCAGACCTCTGCACGCAGCGTGAGCAACTCAATTCTCAGAGATAGGATGATTTCACTTAACCAGCCTGTCGTTTCCATGCCCAGTGTGGTATTGGGTTGGGAGAGCTGGAAGACAGGAGCACTGCATTGTTGTTGCAGGTGCTGTCTTTCCAGATGCGATATTAAACCAAACCTTTATCAAATCATAAAAAGCGAAAGAACGGCGGATGCTGTAAATCAGGAACAAAAACAGAAGTTGCTGGGAAAGCTAAGCAGGTCTGGCAGCATCTGTGAAGTAAAAAAAAATCAGAGTTAATGTTTCAGGTCCAGCGACTCATCCTCATGTCACCAGACCTGAAATGTTAACTCTGATTTTTTACTTCACAGATGCTGCTAGACCTGCTGAACTTTTCCAGCAACTTCTGCTTTACCAAATCATGCAGAAGAGGCTATTTGTTATCTCAAGATGGACCTTCATTCAGGGAAAGGATAATTTTCTAATGGAAAGCATGTCAATTCACACTCTGTACATGCAGACTGACTCCACCTTCTGACTGTAGCTCTCTCTAAGGCTGCCACACCAACATGTGATACCCTCTGTGATCTCTCTGCCACTCATTTGTGCACACATGACAGCCTTGCATTAATATAGCACCTTTCACGACCTCAAGATATCACAAAATGGTACACAGCCACTGAAGAACATTTTAAGGTGCGGGCACTTGCGTGCAATGTAGAAAATGCAACAATTTCTCCACAGCAAGATTCCACAACCGGTGATGTGATAAAAGGACCAGGTCACCCACAGCAGGCACTGACAGAGGAATTAATAAAGATGGCACTGCTGCCTATGCTGCACTCCCTCAGCACTGGTGATGGGGTACTTCAGCCTCCACATTATGCTCAGGCCTCTGGCATAGGAGTTGGTGGAATTTCCATTCAACTAATAAAGTAGAATTGAATTCCAGTTTTAATCATCAAAGAAAAGAAATCTGCTGCCTTCACCTGCTCTTTCCTTACATGTAATCACGGACCTACACTGATGCAGTTGGCTCTTAACCTCCCTCCCAAATGTCCCAAACAAACCACTCGGTTCAGGTGTATTTAGGAATAGTGAACAAAGAACAAGGGGCAAACTGAAGGAGCATAACTCGACCTTCTCTTGGGAAATAAGGCAGGGAAAGTGACCGAGGTGTCAGTGGTGGAGCACTTTAAGGGCAAGTGATCTTAATTCTATTAGTTTTAAATCGTTATGGAAAAGGATAGACCTGATCTAAAAGTTAAAGCTCTAAATTGGAGTAAGGCCTATTTCGACAATAACTTTCAGAAGTTACAATAACAGAAGTTGCTGGAAAAGCTCAGCAGGTCCGGCAGTATCTGTGAAGAGAAATCAGAGTTAAAATTTCGGGTCTGGTGCCCCTTCCCTCAGGGTTCTGCGGGTCATCGGACTTGAAACATTAACTGATTTTTTTTCTACACAGATGCTACCAGACCTGCTATGCTTTTCCAGCAACTTCTGTTTTTGTCCCTGATTTATAGCATCTGCAGTTCTTTCGATTTTTAACTTTCAAAAGTTGACTGGGAGAGGCTATTTGCAGGTAGAGGGATGGGTGGAAAGTGGAGGGCTTTTAAGAATGAGATAACAGGGGTTCAGAAACAGTATGTTCCTGTTAGTGCGAAGGGCAAGGCTGGTAGGTGTAGGGGATGCTGGATGACTAGAGAAATTAAGGCTCTGGTCAAGAAAAAGGAGGCAGCACATGGCTGGTACAGACAGCTGGGATCGAGTGAATCCCTGGAGGAGCATAAAGCCAGCAGTAGTATGCTTAAGAGGGAAATCAGGACGGCAAAAAGGGGACATGGGATAACTTTAGCAAAGAGAGTCGACAAACAGAATTAAGGAGAGAAAGGTAACTAGAGAGAGAATAGGACCCCTTAAAGTTCAGCATGTCTATGTGTGGAACCATGGAAGATGAGTGAGACACTAAACAAGTATTTTGCATCAGTTTTTCCTGTGGAGAAGGATATGGAAGTTAGACAGCCTAAGGAAATAAATAGTGACATCATGAAAAGTGCTCATATTGGATACAAAGGTGTATAAGTCCCTGGGACCTGATCAGATGTATCCCAGAACTTTGCAGAAAGCTAGGGAAGAGATTGCTGGGCCCCTTACTGAGTGACCACATGGTAGACTGGTTAGTAAGGTTATATCACCTGGGATCCAGGGAGAGCTAGCAAACTGGATACAAAATTGGCTAAAAATAGGAGACGGAGGGTAGTGGTGGAGGGCTGTTTTTTTGGACTGGAGGGCTGTGACCAGTGGTGTGCCGCAAGGATCGGTACTGAGTCCACTGCTTTTCATCATTTAAATCAATGATTTGGATGCGAATACAGAAAGCATGGTTAATAAGTTTTGCAGATGACCCCAAAATTGATAGTGAGATGGGCAGTGAAGAAATTTATCTCAGAGTACAATAGGACCTTTATCAGATGGGCCAATGGGCTGAGGAGTAACAGAAGGGAGTTTAATTTAGATAAATGTGAGGTGTTGCACTTTGGAAACGCAAATCAGGGCAGGACTCATACAGTCAATGGTAGGGCCCTGGGGAGTGTTGGTAAACAAAGGGACCTAGGGGAGCAGGTGCACAGTTTCTTGAAAGTGGAGTCACAGGTAGACGGGATAATGAAGCTTGCCTTCATTGGTTAATACATTGTGTTTAGGGGTTGGGATGCCATGTTGTGCCTGTACAGGACATTGGTTAGGCCACTTTTGGGGAATACTGCATTCAATTCGGGTCTCCCTGCTATAGGAAAAACCAGGAACAGGCAGTTGGGACTAGTTTAGTTTGGGACTATATTTGACATGTACTGATTGGACCGAAGAGCATGTTTCTGTGCTGTATGACTCTATGTTGTGAAACTTACAATGGCTCAGAAAAGATTTACAAGGAAGCTGCTGGATTTGGATAGTTCGAGCTATAGGGAGAGGCTGAATAGGCTGGGGCTATTCTCTCTGCAGTGTCGGAGGCTGAGGGGGACCTTATAGAAGTGTATAAAATCATGAATGGCATGGATAGGGATAAATTGCCAAAATTCTCTTCCCCAGGGCAGGGGAGTCTAAAACTAGAGGGCATAGGTTTAAGGTGAGAGGGGCAAGATTTAAAAGGGACCCCAGGTGCAACATTTTCATGCAGAGGGTAGTGAATGTATGGAACAAGCTGCCAGAAGAAGTGGTGGCGGAAGGTACAGTTACAATATTTAAAAGGTATGTGGATGGGTAAATGAATAGGAAGGGTATAGAGAGATATGGGCCAAATGCTGGTAAATGGGACTAGATTAACTTAGGATATTTGGTTGGCATGGATGAGTTAGACCGAAGAGTCTGTTTCCATTCTATATGACTCTATTCCTCTATAAATGCTGGCCTTGCTCAGTACATTACAAAACCAGAGTTATTGGTTTACCAGCTAAGTTCAGGACTCCCCAAACGCCAGTGCTGGGATCCCTACTACTGGCCAGGGAATGAGAAGCAGAAAGAGGTCATTCTGCCCCACTATTCAATACTGATCAAACCCGATCTGCCTGTGGCTTAGTTTCCCCTTTCCTGTCCGACCCCCATAACCTAGTCTTTGCCTGCTCTCTGGGAAAGAGTTCCACAGGTTAATGATTCTCAGAGATAAAACAATTGTGCTCTTAAGTGGAAGATCCTTAACTGTGTCCCCTATTTCCAAACATCTCCTCAACTCCACTGTGACAAGCACCCTCGGGACCTAGTGTGCGTCAACAAGATCACCTCTCAGTGATCTATACCTGAATGCGTACGAGCCCAACCTGTCAATCTTTCTGCATAAACTGAAGTCTTTATCCTAATAAGCTCAAAACATTCCCTAAACTGTTTCCAATGCTATTTTATACTTTAAGCAACAAGTCAAAGCCATACAATTTGCATTCTTTGAACACAGAACAGTAGAACATAGGAACAGGCCCTTCGGCCCACCACGTCTGTGCTGACCGTGATGCCATTCTAAACCAATCCCAACAGCCTGAACAGGTTCATATCCCTTCCGTCTATTCCCTGCCTGTTCATGTGTCTGTCTAACTGCCTCTTAAATGTTGCTATGGTATCTGCTTCTACCACCTCCCCTGGCAGCACATTCCAGGCACCTACCACCCTCTGTGTAAAAAGGGATGATGTCTCTTTTTCTAAAGTGGTGCTTATTTAAGATATTTAACATACAGCCTGGGGTAGATTTTATGGTTGCATTGACGATCGAACTGAACTGTTGCTTGTCACAGGCACCCCACAGACTTAGGGGATGGAATCCTGTCTGACCCATCTAGGCTCAATCATGAATAAAGATAGGGGCTTGGACGGAGTCAGCGCCTGCTGAGTGATGGGAGGTGTGTCAATTTGCATACATAGCCAGCACAGACAGACAGACGGAGACAGAGGGGGGGGAGAGAGGGACGGAGACAGAGAGAGGGACGGAGACAGACAGACAGAGACAGAGAGAGAGAGACAGACAGACACAGACAGAGACAGAGACACAGAGACACAGAGACACAGAGACACAGAGACACAGAGACACAGAGACACAGAGACACAGAGACACAGAGACACAGAGACACAGAG
>JAHRHZ010000001.1:5828500-5845243 GCA_024137785.1 Ginglymostoma cirratum
AGAGAGACAGACAGAGAGACAGACAGAGAGACAGACAGAGAGACAGAGAGACGGCGAGGGCGAGGGCCAGTCAGACAGAGACAGAGAGAGACAGAGACACTATTGGGAGGCGACTGCAAATTTCAAACAACAGGAGAGGAGAAAAAAAGCGACGTTTTTGAGTGACGTACAGCTCCCAAAGTCTCTCCCACAAACACAGCAACAGGCAGAAAATTACACCATGCGGGAAGACCATTTGAGATGGGCAACACTAGCACTGTCACAATGCAGGGGAAAAAGCACGACTGGCAACAGAAAGTGCAGTGTTTATGATAGTATGTCACTACATTGTGGCTGCGGGTACACTGTCAGCAAGGGACAGCACCATTGTCAAAACAGCAGGGATCTAACAGCATTAGTGATTAAAATAAGCTCGTGATCCAGAGTATGTGCCCAGGACCACGAGGAACTCAAACTGGCTGCAAAGTTCCCTAAACAACAATGACTAGACTTCAGAAGGTGCCTCACTGGCTGTCAAGCTCTCTGGAACATGGTGAAGCCAAGGAAGATGCTACAGAAATGCAGATGGTGAAAGCAACCCTCCGGTGCCTCAATGGCCTGAGGTCCTGGTCACTGGTCTGTGACAAATGGGTACCACACCCAAGGTGATCGAACTATATGAACCCTGGGTCAGAAAGGAGAGTGAATGATAAACACGACCCTCGCTCGTTATCAGTAACCAAGTGGACAAGGCCAGCATGGAGTAGTGATGCCCCCAAAGTCCAATATCCCATTGTTAGTCAGGTGAACTCAGCCAGAATTAGAACAGTGCCCTATAGTTAAGGGTTAGGACAGGTGAGGAGAAAATTAGGTTGTAATTAAATTGGAAGGTTGAGCCGACAACAGGTTGTGAAAAGTGAAACTTGCTTCATTCAGCTTTGAAAGCTTTGGGGCGTCTCTGAAAGACGTGATAAATGTTACATAATGCCTTGGCTCTTTCTTTCTCTCTCAACCGTGCCAAGCGTTCATGATCAGCAAAAAACAAAACACAACAGGCTGGTTTCTCAGCTCCCTCCCTCCCACATAGTTTACTTTTCCAGGAAAAGCAAGGTTCCTTTGGTGACAAACAGAAACCTGAGAGCAGCAGAACTGAGTAGTGCTGCACAGTACTGGGGAGATCCCACAGAACTCCCCGTCCCAGGGCACAAAACAATACCAATAACTTACATTTCTATAGTGCCCTAACACAGTAAACCATCAAGGCGCTTCAGAGGAGCAACGTACAAAATTTGACACTGAAGGAGCTAATTTTAGGACAGGTGACCCAAGGGAGCCAAGAAACTTTTTAAAGAATCTCTTAAAGTAGGTGAGGAAGGAGAGAGGTTTACGGAGGGAATTCCAGAGCTCAGGGCGCAGGCAGCTGAAGGCATGGCTGCCAATGGCTCAACAATTAAAACTGGGAATTTTAACAGCCCCAAGTAACGTCATGACACTAACACCCGCTGGAGGTACAAAACATCACTGTAGGGATTCAATGAATAAAGTTGGTGGTGAAACTGGACACAGTGGAGGGCCAGAAAGGAGGGGTTTTCTCCCCGCCACTCAAGACCCATTATTGCTTTGTCCTCCCAAATGACTTCCAGCTGCCCCAGAGCTTTCGCTGGATCCGACGAACAGGGGAAAGCAGACAAAGTGACCACAAAGAAGCAGTCCTGTGATGAAGATACATTCAGAAAACAAAAAATGCTGGAAATTACAGTGGGTAAAGCAACATCCATGGAGAGAGAGCAAGCTAATGTTTTTGAGTCTAGATGACTCTTCAGAGTTGAGCAGCTTGCATTTTCTGGGGCTGGAATGAAGCTGCATAGACAGAGGCTATTCGTCCCACTCTGCCTCTGCTGTTCCTATCTCAACCTATCTCACTAAGGTACAAAGGATCTGAGCACAATGAAGCTATTGCGCCATCTGGGGGCACAATGCATCACAGCAACACAAATACAAAATTGAAGACTTGCATTTACAGAGCACCCATTGCAGTATCAGGACCTGGCAAAGTGCTTTACAGGCAATAAGCACAAGATTTCACACATCAGGGAGCAGGAAGGAATTGCAATCCCACCAACCCAAGGCTCCTGTCACATGAGAACACGGTGACAGCGAATACGTACCGTGTCTTGGGGAGCATGAACGGCTCCTTCTCGGGTACTCCTTCTCCCACTCGTCCCTTTCTTTATCTCTGCGTTCTCGCTCCCTGCATTGTTTTTTTGGTGGAGTGTGGGGGGTAAAGAGGAGGAGACAGCAGGAAGTAAAATGAACAAACTGCACTGTGCAACAAAACATAATCACAACAAACTGTGCTCCTAGATGCTATCTGTACAACTGCGCAGTTCCTAACTTCAACATTCTACCCGCTAGTCACTCCACAGGATAAGTACCCAAACAAGATTGACTATTTTTGCTCATTTTCCCAATCGTAATGTTCCCACCCTCGATATTAAAGATTTCAAAGGATACAGAGATTGTGCACGAAAGTGGCATTAAGCCACCGGCTAGATGAGTGACAGAGCAGGCTCAAGGGGCTACTCCTGCTCCCATATCCAATGTTCTCCCGACCTTTTCTGGAGCTTTGGAGTCACCAGCACTGGTTCCTCTGCAGTGCCTCAGTGGTGAGGCCATCATTCACAGCCAAGCCTAAACCTCTAGCAGAAGCAGCACAGCATCTGTATCAGTACAGTGTTGGGCATGCATACACAAACACAGCCATTGTTTTTAAAGAAGGGAAATTATTTTTGGAACTCTTCATGACAAAACAAGGGCCCACAAGTGTTTATATAGCAAATAGTTAGGCAGGGTTATTTAATTAATTAACTACCTTGTCTGGGCGTGTTGGCTAATCGATGATAAAAAAATACCACGGGTGATTTGGTGATAGGGAAAAGAAGACTTCACTTATGTGTAAAAGCACCTCTGGATATGAGGAAAAAAAACTAATCGATGAGATAGATATAAAAGGAGATTTCTTGTGGTACAGTGGTAATTTCCTTAACTGTGCACGTGCGTAGGCCCAGATTCAGGTCGCACCAGCTCCAGAAGTGTGTAACGATGTTTCTGAACAATTTAATTAGACTATATCTAAAAGACGACCAGATGGAAGCAGTGTGCGGAAGGAGCTGTAAGATTGAGCAGTCAATAAACTCTAATCACAAAGAACAGTGACTGGCTTGGATCGAGATTGAATTGTAGATTCTGGAGACAGCATATAAAAGACTGTAAATGATCAATACAGATTTTGATCCACTTGTGGGGAATTGATGTTCTGTTCATGAAGAGCATTCTGGCGCCACCTTGTGGGGAGACAAGCATTCAACAGAAGAGGCAGTGACCTTGCCCTGATCATCCCACCCCACCTTGTTGGAGCGCTGGAAATTGCACAGAGTATGCCTGAGCTCGTCAACAGATCAATTTTTATCAAGGACAAGTTAGCCTTCAAAGGAACACGTGGTAGGAGCAGATGAGAGTCCTTTGGCCCCTTGAGCCTGTTCCATCATTCCACTCAATAAGATTGTGGCTGATCTAACTGCCGTCCCACCTGCACTTTCCTGTCTGACCAACGCCAGCCCCACCCTCCAGTCCCTCACCTCCAACAACCCGACTCCCTCGTCTATCAAAAATCTGACACAGCCTTAAATATATACAATGAACCAGCTTCCTCTGCTCTTTGAGGAGGTGGGGGGAGAGACAGCATTCCAAACATTAACTATCCTTGAAGAAATTCCTTCCCATGTCCATCTTCAATGGACAAACCGAAACTGCACATCCCGCCACAGCTCATACTGAAACGAGGTGGTCTGGAGTTAAACCAGGGGTGCAAGCTGATCTTGCGTAAAAGGACTTGTTTTCAGACAACAAGGTGACTTGGTGACGGACTGGGAAGTGTGTGGCGGTTCACAACGAGAACAGGATCGAACTGGTGGCTCGACAATAGCTCGCTACCTGTATTTTGGCAACAAGCATGGGCCTGGGTACCAATAACAGTTGGAAAAGGGAGCGAGCAGGGGAGGCAGTGCTGCTGAACTGCCTTTGTTGATTTGGAGAAACACTCGAATTGTTCAAAGCACATGAATGTACAAATTAGAATAGCTTTCTGCATTGCTTCTCTGTTGGATCCACACCATGGTCACAACCAGTGAAGCTAAGTGGAGATCTGAAGCAGAGGTTACAGCAGCCTTATACAGTAATTTACTGCGCACACGAAGACAGACGGAGGGAGAAGAAAAGTATTACTTTAGTCGGATCTTTCGAGCCATGGCTCGTAGTTCATCTTCACGCTCCTGAAAAGAGAAACATAAACAGTTCAATTGAAGTGTTTACTCAGATTATTTCAAATTTTCCACATGTAACAAGGTTTCTCTCTACCCATCTAGGTATAAGTCCTGGGGTTGCAGCTCCAACAGATTCTGTCACTGTTCCTCTTTCACCCCCGCTCGCTTCCCGCTGCACCCCACTCCCACCCTCATTCTCAGCCACCCTCTTTGTCTAATCCACCAGTTCCTTAATCTCTTTCCGCATGCACAATGCTCCTCTTGCTTAACCATCACACCCTAGTGACCTGTTCTTTATCCACAATCAAGCCAGGATCATTGTTATCTGTGGTGCAAGACTCCTTGCGAGCTCTTCTCCAGTTTCTCCGACTGCAACATTCTTTCCTCGTTTCCCTCTCTCAATATCTACATCTTGCTTAAGCCACTTCAATGTTAGTTCTGCCCCTGGAATAAGTATCCCCCCCTCAGTACTTTCACCAATACCCTAAATCCCAAAGCCCTCTCCCTTTGGCTGTCCATCGCTAACATGCTGAACAGTTTCCTTGTTTAACAACTTCTGACATAGTCTCTTGCAGTCTCCTAATAACCTGTCTTGCACCATGCTCAAAACCATACATTCCCCAGCTCCACATCATCAGACTAGAGGCTTGACGGTCTACTAACAGATCTAGCATGATCATGCTAAGAAATACACTGGTGAGGCTGCTTTAATACCAAATTGTGTTGTGTAGTCTTGCATACGGTGGTCCATTTACAGAGAGAACAGAACACAGGCCAGTACATCACACAAACCAGCCTGCCGTCCATCAACTCCATTTATACTTCCCATTGGCTCAGGAAAGCAACCAACATAATCAAAGACCCCTCCCAACCCGGATATATTCGCTTCCAACCTCTCCCGTTAAGCAGAAAGTATAAAAGTTTGTATACACGTATGAACAGATTTAAGAACAGCTTCTTTCCCCCACTGTTACCAGACTTCTGAATGGACCTCTCAAGTTTTAAATTTAATGTTGATCCCATTCTTTGTAGCCACCACATTGTATTCCTCGCTAATGCACTTGGTACGGTTTGATCCGCCTGTACTGCATACAAGACAAAACTTTCACTGTACCCTAGGTGCACATGGCAATAATAAATCAAATCAAACACTGCTATAAGGCAGCATGATAAAACACCTATCCAGATTTATGCCTCAAGCGCCTAAGGTAAGACTTGCACTCACAACCTGCAGGGGACAAACTGAGAATTAGGGCTGGGGAAGGTGGTGGTGTTGCAGTAATGTTACTGGGTTAGTATTGCAGACCCCCCCAAGCTATTATTCTGGGAACACGGGTCTGAATCCCACCATGGCACCAAACCTTACAGTGCAGACCTTCACCATTCCTGTCTCCCACTCCCATTTGTCTCTCAGCCCTATGACTGTCCTTGTCAAGCAGATCTCCAATTGCTTTGTGAAAGTTAATAATGATCTGCTTTCACCATCCTTTCAGGGAAGGCGGGTTTCAGATCACACCAACTCGCTGTGTCAAAATATTTTCATCTCCATCCTGGCTCTAGCAATCTTAAACACGTGTCCTCTGGTGGCCAACACAATGATAGCTTCAGGCAAGCAAGTGATTGCAATCAGGGTGACAGGCAGCAACACTGTTATGTTATTTGTACTTGTATCTGCTACTTATCAAATTGTGGTGTAACCATTCCTCATTGGTGGATAAATCCCCAATCTGAGCACCAGGATCTGTTGGTAAACACAACTCAAAGTCATAACATCGTAAGAGAAGGGCAACTGAACCTTTGGGCCTAATTCACCATTTGATAAGTGACTGTGGTTTTAACTCCATTCATCCCCCTGACCCCACATAATCTTTGACTCCCTTGTCAATTAAACAAAAATCTTCCCTAACTCCGCTCTGAATAAATTAAATGATCCAGCCCTCACTGCTCTCTGGGGAAGAGAATTAAATGGGAGATCCCTCATTTTTAAAATGTACCCCTAGTTCTCGATTCCACACGAAGGGGAAACATCCTCTCAGAATCTCGGCTGTCAAGCTGCCTCAGAGAACTATATATTTTTCTAAGATCACTTCCCCTGCTCCCACCGTAGAGGCCCAGTCTGGTCAACTTTTGGACCTGGGACAACCACAACACCACATCCCAGGGATCAGCCTTGGGACACTTCCTTGAAGTATACTGTGACATTGTATAATTATATCACTGTAAAAGTATGTAAGTAACATTGTAAATATATCTCTTCTTAAAAAGGAGGAAGCCAAAACTACACACAGTAGTCAGATAAGGTTAAACTAGTGCCCGTTCAATTGTTGCAAAACTTCCCTACTTTTAAACTCTATCCGCTCATAGTTAAAAACCAACATTTAATTCGCCTTCCTAATTACCTAGCGTACCTACATACTGACATTTTGTGATCCATGAGCAACACCAGATCTTTTCTGTACTGTATCACTCTGTGGTCTCTTTCTCTATTTAGAAGTTACAGTCAGAAGAAATGAATATGAACAAGAATTTAAGCGTTATTGAAGTCCCCCTGCAACCCTCCATGAGACGCAGCTGTGCTGCACTGAGGAGCGAACTCTGTTTTAGACTAAGCACTAGACACATGCCATAAAATATGACATTTTAAATACCAATCAATCAAGGAATCAAAAATGGCTAACAGGATGCTGGCTTCTATGTGAAGGCTGCTGGATGAAGTTTTGTTTTAGTTAAACAGAGCCTTGGTCTGACCCATCTGAAGTAAAACATTCTCTGGAAAGAGATACTGCTTTTGGAAGGATGCACTCTGCTGGGCAGTACATTTGAGCTTAAAGAGTTAAGACGTTAGGGTGCTTCAGACTGACTTGTTTTCTACAATGAAGTCCAATCTAATAACTGTCTAAATGACAAAAGGATCAAGGGAGGCGATGGCCTAGTGGTATCATCACTAGAGACTATAGATATTATCCAGAGACCCACGTAATGTTCTGAAGACCCAGGTTTGGATCTGGCAGAATCTGAATTCAATAAAAATCTGGATTTAGGAGTCTAATAATCCATTGTTGATTGTCAGAAAAACCCATCTGGCTCACTGATGCCCTTCAGGGATGATAACCTGGTCTGGCCTACATGTCACTCCAGACGCACAGCAATGTGGTTGACTCTTAACTGCCCCCTCGGCAATCAGGGATAGGAAATGAATACTAGCTTAGCCAGTGACATCCACATCCCGTGAATGAATAAACAAAAAAAAAGGAACTTGTCTCCGTCACAAGTGATTCCAGAAAAAATTGTGATTAACTTTTAGAGCCATGTCTGTTTAGCAGTGAACCAGCACTTCTTCCCGCAAAGGGTCAAATAATCTGGAAATCACCTTCCTCAAAAGATGTGATGCTAGAGAAATTTGCGAGACTAATAATAGATTTTTTTTTTTGTTCATTGTTCCTCCTGCCGATGCATTGCCATTAGAAGTTGGTGCCGCTGATTTTATTTTGCACACATTGTAGCTACACTTCTTTTGCTGCCCCACTTCCCAGTCTCCTCTCTGTCCTACTCACCACTCCTTTGTATTCCCCTCCCCCCAATTCTCTGCTACATTCGCTATCACTCCCCTCAACATTGTATTTAAGGTTCAGGGTAGTGTGCGAAGTAGCGAGGGGTCTTTTGGAAAGCTCCTCTGGGTCAACAGTTTTGCAAACATGTTATAACTGGGAGATTTAACAAAAAAAAAGGAAAACGTATTAAGCTTCCCAATGCAGTTAGTCTGATTCGGGGAGGGTGGATTTCAGGCAAACTTCGGTTTAAATAAAAAGAACACTTTCAGATGCAGGCAGCAACATGCAGCATTAATGGCAATGATGTGTCACACACACTGATGCTGCCTGGGTGGTGGGTACGCTGGATTCTGGCATAGGTAAGCATTTTATGGATTATGTGACAACAGCAGGTTAAGTAGAATTAAGCTACAGATCAGCCATGACCTAAAGAAGTGGGACGAATAGTCTAAAGAGCCTGAATGGCTTCCTTCTATTGCAACGTTTCTAAACATCCCACATCTGCAACAACTCTTCCCGCGGTCTGATTGGCTGTTGCTGCCCTGGGAGATTACCTGTCGCTCCTGTTCTTGCTGCATCTGTTTCTCCTGAGCCGCTTTCTTGTCAGCTTTAACTGGAGGAGGCAAAAAAAAGGATTAACTTCTGTCAATACATGCCTGAAGAGGTATTCCCACTCCCACATGTCTAATCATTCTAATGTACTCTCTCCCTCCAGGGGACTCAATCTCCAGCTACTCTCAATCCCTCTGGATGATTTGATAGGCCCACTTGTGACGGTGTTCCTGAGCCCAGCAGAGTTATGGTACCTTGGCCCTCAGTTTGTAATGGACTGGCGGGTCTGCAGCCAGTGGCGAGGGGTAATTCACATTTCACCCAAGATACATCTGAGCCTGGCAACCACACGATGGGGAAAATTGGACTGGGGGAAATCAGTCAGGGTTTCCTTCCCCCAGATTTCGGTCTCCTAAAGAACATGCCCATACTGTGGACATTGGGCATGGCTGGGTTTGATCATGATGACTTCCAGAGATGAACAGCTACTCCTCAGTCACTGTTCAAGGTCATATGTAAACAGCACCACCTGGGTTGTGCAACTTGAGCACAACTTGTTGTAGAATGTACAGAAAATGAACAGCCACATGTATAGCCTCCTAGAGACCTACAGCACAGAAAAAGGCCCTTTGGTCCACTGAGTCTGCACTGGAAAAAGACAAGCGCCTAACCCATTCTAATTCCATTTCCCAGCTTATATGGCACCTTTCACAGCTGCTGGATTGTCTCAAAGCACTTAGTAGCCAGTGCAGTACTTGTTAAAATGTAGTCACCATCACAGCACGCTCCCACTAACAGAAATGTGACAGCAACCAGATTCTCTTTTTTGTGTGTAAGATGTTGATGGAGTGATAAATACCGGGTCAGGGCACTGGAGAGAATTCCCTCATTCTTCTTCAAAATAGTGGCCATGGGATCCTTCACATCCACTTGAGCAGACAATTTAATGTTTCATCAGAAAGACAGCACCTCAAAGCAGCACGTCCCTCAATACCACATTGGAGTGTCAGCACTAATTTGTGTGCTCAAGCCCCTGCGTGGTCCTCTCTTCTGAAGTACAGAGTTTGGACAAAACAGGAGTTTTACTTTGTATCTAATTCCATACTGCACCTGTTCTGGGAGTATTTGATGGGGACATTGTGGACTGAGCTTTACTCTGTATCTAGTCCTGTGCTGTCTCTGTTCTGACAGTATTTGATGAGGGAATGGTGCAGAGAGAGCTTTACTCTATATGTGACCCTGTGCTGGGAGTGGTTGATGGGAGACAGTGTGGAAGGAGCTTTACTCTGTATCGAACCCCATGCTGTCCCTGTCCCAGGAGTGGTTGATGGGAATATATAGGTAGATTTACTATTTATATAATCAGCAGAATTAGGAGAACCTGTTGCTTGGTTAAAGCACCGACTCAACGATCACCTTGAAGGACAAAGTTAACAAAATCCCACAAGGATTAAAAGAAACAGATTGGGACTTAGAACCTTACACTGTTTATTCAGCGCCTTTTGCATGCGAAGTTTCAGCTTTTCCTGTGGTGTCAGCTTTGGCTGGAAGAAAGAAAAAAGGTGACATTTGTTCGGAGCCAATATTCCAGCAAGTCAAACAGTATCAAAATCCTGCAGCATCACGTCGAGAGAAACAGCACGGAACAGGACTCATTTTTCACCCTGGAAACTCTGACTGCCTTGGCAACAGTCAACCAACCAGCCTGTGGGAAAGGGACAGCCCAACACAGACCTGGGAGATTTACACCATTTCAAGTTACAATTAAGGGTTTTCTGCAACCTAGATGAATGCAAACATAAGGTAATGGTTTATTGCACACAGTACACTTAGCAATGATTCAAATAATAGCAGAAGCAATCAGAATTTGAACTCTCTGCAACACAGTAAGCAAGGGTCTGACAACCATGCCATTAAGCACTGCTAGCTGGCACTGTTGATTCAGCCCCTAAATTACAATGTGGTACCAACATACAGCATTGTTGCAAAGACTACTGATTGCAGCACCACGTTAAGTATTCTGTTTGGTACTGAGCCGTTCAGGAAGTTAACACTAGTACCCTGGGCACCTCAATGTTCGTGCATGACACATTGCAGACTTGAGAATCCTGTTGCAATCTCACTGCCGAACATGAAGATGAGTCCAAGCCTCAGTGAAGAACAGATAATTAAACCAGTTTTGTGGCCTAACCTTCTGGGAGCAAGTGGTCATTAAAAAATTGACAGAACATACTTTCTGTTAAGTCTTTAGACAGTGGAGCACACAGGACTAACAGTGTTAAATGCTTCAATGAGGATTCCATATGAAAACCTCCAGACATTAATCAGGAAACAAAGGTCAGCTTTGCTAAGGCAGGTGCTCACATTTACAAAGGAGGTGGAAATGACAATGAGAAATTAAACATCTTCAAACCTGAGGCCTTGAGTCTGGGATTCAAGAGGGAAATGTTCAGGGCGAGTGAGATATCATTTCTCTGTCTGCCCTCAAGTATAACAGTGTTAGGAAAAATTCTGCCCCCACATTTTTTGCCCACTCTCACTGAGGGTGCAGACTTAATGCGTTGTTATTGCTGCTGCTGTGTTCTAATAAAGTCACATCTACTGGGACCACTGGCAGCTTAAATGGGTTCAGAATATGGTCAACTAAATCAGAAAGTTGAGTATAAGACCCACCCCAACATGAGAGACCTGCATTTACACAGCACCTTCCACAAGTTTCAAAGCACTTCACAGTCAACGAACTATGATTTGAAGGGTGATCACTGTTGGAAATGCAGCAGCCAATTTGCATACAAGCTCCCACAAACAGCAACGCGAGTGTCCAGATCATTTGGTTCAGTGATCTTGGCTGAATTGTGACAGATAGTGCCTCAGGATCTTCCTTTCTCCACCCACTACAAGGTGGCAGATTGTGCCTCGTCCTCATTCGAGAAACAGCACTTCTGACAGCACAGTGTCCCCTCGTCACTGACTGGAATGTTGACCTGGATCACAGGCAACTTGCCAATGACACAGCCTTGTAGTAAAGGCTGACGCTTCAGTACAGTACTGAGAGGAGATGTTTATCTGAGGGCCTGTTATGGGTAAATATAAAAGATGCTCTCATGCTGTTCTTGGAATAAGCGAAGTGCCCTGGTTAATAGTCATTTTTCTCATTTAAGTGCCCTGTCATGTTTGTCCTGCACAAAAACAGGCGGTAGTTCCAAAACAGTAATTTGTGTTTAGTGCTGTGTTAGCATTTGGCTATATAAACTAGGTTCATTCTTATAAATAGCACAATTTCTTTCTGGACTGTTTAAAATGGCCACAGTAACTCTAACTAGATTCTTTGGACTGTGTGTAAATGTACACACGGGTCACAAAGGGCAGTGTCAGAGCATGCAGCAGCCCTCTAGGAGTCTGACCCTATATGTCAGAAAATGAAAAGCCTACAGAATAGCTTGGGAAAGGCTTTTTTAAAAAAACAGTTGGTTTTACTAACTTAGGCTCGACACGATCAAAGTGAACATTGAAAACTCCTGGCCTCCCATAGTCATTTAAACCTTCACCATACTGTTTTCCTAACACATTGGTCATGCACCATTCTGCCTTTTACTGAAAATGTTCAAACCTCCTTTGGAAAACTCTGAATACTGAACTGACTTACAATCACCTTGTGAATTTTTACTGGCTCCCCGGATGTGTTTAACACTTTGTGGGGTGCAATTCAACAAGAATCAGCTGTTTCCCTGCATCATGCAAAAGGCAGACAGCAGGGACTGTTGCACTGTGGAAGATGAACACTCACTTGACGCAGGATGTGGGCAAGTCAAAAGAAGCCACTCTACATCCAGAAAAAAAATGACCTGGCTTTACTTCCTCCTGGACACACTGGTTGCTGAATAATGTCTGGAAATGCTGCCCCAAGGCCTTGACCACTTATGGAACACAGGGGGCTTTCAGGCCTGCACGACTCAGAAAAATGCCTAATTTAAGAGGATGATTGGAATAGTTGTCGTGGTGATGCAAAAAGATTTAAAATAAGTTGCCATATAACACTGTAAAACCTATTTAGCCAGCATTGGTAAACCACCTCTGCTGTTGCACACGTTTAGCTGACAGAATTGAAACACACTTCAGAAATTCACTTGAGTATCCCTAATGGCTAGAAACTGCAAGTACAACTGTGACAGTTGACATAGTAAAATTCAATGGAAAATATGATACATTAATAGAAAAGCTAACCAGCAATTGTACAATGTGGAAGCATTAATCCTGCAAAATATAGACCTGCAACAAATTCTAAAACATCTCTGCAGTAACTTTAGAGCATTCACAGAATCACAGGAGAGAGGAAGATTAGAGACGAGCCTCATTGATTCTTCGGCAGTTCATTGCCTTTGAATTTTAGTACAATTTGAGGGGGGGGGGGGAGAGAGACAGAAAGGGAACATATTAGAACTCATTAAAAATTAATACAGTTTCTGCGTGTGAGCCAAACTGGTATGCACTCTGCTTCGTGTTTCCAGTCACTCGGCCTCAAGGACAATTTCAGGTTAAAAAGAAAAGCTACTAAAAGTTGCTGAAAGACTACTTGAGGCTGCATAAGTGTTTCTGTGAGGTTTTCAGAAGGGCTGTGTTAACGGAGGTGAGCTAAAATTCTTACTGACTTTGGCAGCTCCGGACTCTTTACCCACAGGAGTGTCAGACCTGGAATGAGACAAAGGTAGAGAAAATGCACAGTTCAGAGGACAACACAGTGCAATTTACCAACATCTGTGTTTCACCAACTTTTAGGAAACGGAACAATACAAACCAGTAGTTCCTAAATTTAACTGCTGATCTGACGAATAGCTTTCAACAGGTGCCAGATGGAAAACTGAATAAAATCAACAAAGAACTTGATTTAAGAGTAGAAATTGCTGGAAAATCTTAGTATGTCTGGCAGCATCTGTGGAAAGGAATCAGACTTTACGTTTCGGGTCCAGTGACCCTTCTTCAGAAGGGTATGTTCTGAAGGAGGGTCATTGGACCCGAAACATTAACTGTGATTTCTCTCTACAGATGCTGCCAGACCTGCTGAGCTTTTCCAGCAATTTGTTTTTGTTTCTGATTTCTAGTATCCTCTTCTTTCCGTTTTGATTTAAGAGCAGTAGGCCATTCAGCTCCTCTCTACACCACTTCTTGTTATTAAGATCCATCTGGTTTCTAATGTCCTTTACAGAAAGAAATCTGTTGCGCTTCCCCAGTCTGAGCTACATGTGACTCCAGAACCACAACAATGCAGTTCACTCTTACATGGCCTAACAAGCCTCTCACTCCAAAGGCAATTAAGGATGGACAACTAACGCTGATGTTGCCAGTGACTCCCTTATCTCACAAAAGAATTCAGAAAATAAACTGACAGCCTAAACATTAATAAAAAGAGTCACAAGCAATTCAAAGTCATGCTCACTTTTTCAATTTCTCGCCCATGGCAGGTGAAGCAGCCACTTTTCCCAGGTTCTCTTTGACGGGGGACAAAGATTTGCTCTGACTCTGGGAGCCACTCATACTGTCGCTGCTGCTCCGACTGCTGCTGTTCCAACGTCTACTTGAGCTGTAGCTTGTCCTGCTGCTCCGGCGATAACGGTCACCTGAACGCGAATGACTCCTGGACCTTAAATAAGAAGCAAAGATCCAACAACAGTGTGAAGCAGGGGCAAGGTACGCACTGTCAATTTGAATCCAGATACTATGTGGAACCAAGACGACTTTCTTTGCGGATAGAGTTTATTAACTACTCAGTCTTGCAGCTCTTTCTGCATACCAATCCCATCTATTCCTCATTTGGACACTTAATCAAGCTGTTCAGAAGGTAATGTGGCCAAGCAGCAGTGTCGCTACCTCTGAGCCAGCGAGCCTGGGTTGGAGGTGTGTAATAACATTTCTGAACAGGTTGAATAGAAAATACAAAAGTACTATACATCCCTAAACAGGTTGATTAGAAAGTATCTCAGCCTGTTCAGAGGTTATTGCGGCATGGTGGTAATTGCCTATCTCTGAGCCAGGAGGCCCAGGTTCAAGTCTCACAGTGGTGTGCAATAGCATTTATGAATAGGTTAATTTCAAACATCTGAAAATTGGTAACTGGAAGTGATAATGGCTGGTCTTTGCAAATTGCTAGATGGCTCCTTCTTGGGAGTTCCAGGAGGCCAGGGTGCAAGCCCTACCTGTTCCAGAGGTGTGCAATGATATCCTTGAGCAGGTTGATTAGAAAATATGTATTCAAATATATTATGATACACCTCCAAACCAGGTTAGACCTGAACCCAGGCATTCTGAGCGAGAGGTAGGGACACGACCAGTGCGACCCATAGAGCCTCCTGTTCCCCATTTATATCTAGCCAATTAATCAAGTAACTCCAATCACTCAGCTATACTAAGACATACCTAGGCATCTTCCTGTCTCTCGTAACCTCCTGCCCTCCTGTCCTGAAGGTACTAACTTGCTGGGTACGTTATAGCTTTGTTGGAACTTCGTGCAAGTATTACATTAATTCACAGCTCAGAAATAGGCTATTCAGCCTTACTGATCAATGTCAGCATCATGGCACTACACAAGCATCTTCCCACCCCTCTTTATTTCACTGGCAGCATACCCTTTGAACTACCCTTTTCTCATTTATCTAACTTCCCTCTCATTATCCAATCGAACATCACGTGTCTGTGGTACACTTGACCATGTTCAGTATCAGAGGCATGACTCCTCACGCTGTTTGTAACCACATCACCAGTTCTCCAATAGCCCCAAATAATTTTCTTTTCCTTTCTGAGTTGCCTCCTTCCCCTAAACCTGTAACTCCCGCCTAACAACATTTCTTTGAGTCTAGCTCCACTGATTCAGGGGTTCATATGGAGAGCAATGTTAGATGTATCCAGAAGGGCTTTTGGAGATAGTATGTTGACAATCCAGAGAGGAGGCCAGATTAGACTTGGTATTAGGGAATGAGTCAGGACAGGTGATCGAAGTTTCAGTAGGAGAGCATTTTGGGCTTAGTGACCATAACTCCATAAGATTCTGAGTAGTCATGAACAAGGACAAGAGTGGCCCTCAGGTGAGTGTGCTTAGTTTTGCAAAGACTAATTACATCCAAATTAGACAGGAACTGGGGAATGTGGATTGGGAGCAATTATTTGAGGGCAAATCTAAGTGTGACATGTGGGAGGCTTTTAAAGACCAGTTGATTAAAGCGTAGGACATGCATGTCCCTGCAAAACTGAAGGATAGGAATGGCAGGATTTGAACCATGGATGACAAGGGAAATTGTAAGCTTAGTCAAAAGGAAAAAGGAAGCATACGATAGGTGTAGGCACCTACAAACTGACAAAGTCCTTGAGGAGTACCGAGAAAGTAGGAAGGACTTAAACGCGGAATTAGGAAGGCTAAAAGGGGCAACGAAATGTCTTTAGCAAACAGGGTCAAGGAAAATCCCAAGCCTTTTTATACATACATTAGAAGAGGGTAGCAAGGGAAAGAGTAAGCCCACTTGAGGACAAAGGAGGGAAGTTATACATGGAGCCACAGGAAGTGGGAGAGATTCTTAATGAGTACTTTGTATCAGTATTCACCAAGGAGAAGGATATGAATGATATTGAGGTCAGGGATGAGTATGTGAAATTTTTAAAGAGATAACAGAGATAATTGATGAGGGAAGGGTTGTGGATGTAGTTTACATGGGCTTTAGTGAGGTATTTGATAGAGTCCCACACAGTAGATTGGTACAAAAACTAAAATCACATGAGATTCAGGGTGGGCTTCCTAGATGGACACAAAACTGGCTTGGTCATAGACAACAGAGGGTAACAGTAGAAGAGTGCTTTTCAGAATGGAGATTGGTCCTCTTATTTGTAGTATATATAAATGATCTGCAGGAAAACGTAGGTGGTCTGATTAGTAAGTTTGCAGATGATACAAAGATTGATGGAATTGCTGATAGTACCAATGATTGTGAAAGGACAAAACAGGGTATGGATAGATTGGCAACTTGGGCACAGAAATGGTGTTTAATGCATACAAATGATAGGTAATGAATTTTGGAGGATCAGATTTAAATGTGAACATCAGAACCCTTAGGAACATTAACATACAGATGGATCTGGGTGTGCAGGTCCACAGTTCCCTAAAAGTGGCAATACAGGTGACCAAGCTGATTAAAAAGGCATATGGCATGCTTGCCTTCATTGGCCGGGGCATGGGGTACAAAAGTTGGCAAACATATTGCAACTATATAAAAGAGATAACAAGGTGTGGAGCTGGATGAACACAGCAGGCCAAGCAGCATCATAGGAGCAGGAAAGCTTGACGTTTCGGGCCTAGA
>JAHRHZ010000001.1:5845643-5892662 GCA_024137785.1 Ginglymostoma cirratum
TCTAGGCCCGAAACGTCAAGCTTTCCTGCTCCTATGATGCTGCTTGGCCTGCTGTGTTCATCCAGCTCCACACCTTGTTATCTCGGATTCTCCAGCATCTGCAATACCTATTATCTCTGCAACTATATAAAACCCTTGTTAGGCCGATTTTGGAGAGCTGCGTGCAGTTTTGGTCGCCACACTACCAGAAGGATGTGGAAACTCCGGAGAGAGTGCAGAGAAGATTCACCAGGACGTTGCCTGGTCTTGAGGGCATTGGCTCTGAGTGAAAGTTTAAAAGACTAGGATTGTTTTCACTGCAAAGACAGAGGCTGAGAGGAGACCTGATAGAGGTCTACAAAATTATGAGAGGCATACATAGGGTGGATAGTCAGAGGCTTTTTCCTAGGGTTGAAGTTTCAATTACAAGAGGGCACAGATTCAAGTGTGAGCGGGGTAAAGTTTAAGGGAGACGTGTGAGGTAAGAGTTTCACGCAGGGAGTGATAGGAACCTGGAATGCTCTGCCAGAAGAGGTGGTGGAAGCAGGCACATTGGCGGCATTTAAGAGGCATCTGGATGGTTACATAAATAGGGTGGGAATAGAGGGATATGGACTGAATAAGGACAGAAGGTCTTTTTTTTAGTTTTAGTTAGGGCATGATGATTGGCACAGGCCTGGAGGGCCAAAGGGCTTGTTCCTGCACTGTACTTCTCTTTTGCTCTTTTGTTCACCCCATCAATGCTGGATGAGTGGGTTCACATTCAACTTCACTTTCAAAAATGACTCTATTGTTGATTTTCACTTAGGATCCACATTAAAATCCACCTCTGTGGCCAAAACTCTGGTCTCTCCTAGCCACTGCAGATACTATGTGTTGGCTTCCTTCCTTCTGAGCTATAAGAATTCTGTGACACCTCCTACTCGCTCTTTCTTCCTTCCCTCAACCTTCTGAAAAAGTCGCACTGGACTCAAAATGTTAAACTTGTTTCTTTCTCCACAGACATTGCCAGAATGCTCAATTCCTCCAGCATTTTGTGTTTAATACATTCCTACCTATCTTGTTTCTTCAATAAATGTAGCCAGCATGCATTTGGTCCCTTCATCCACGTCATTGAAACAGTTTGTAAGTATCTCTGGTTCCAACACTGATCCCTATGGCACTCCAATACTTAACAGTCTGCCAACTTGAAAGAGTCTACCGTTTCCCATTAGCTAACAATCCTCTATCCATCGTAAAACATTACCTTGAATGCCACAAGCTCTTATGTTCAGTAATGTTTTAATGTGGTGACCCATCAAATACTTGTGAGAACCTAAAAGTTGCTCATTCACACATGGTCCATGCTGTCACTTGCTTCCTCAAAGAACTTCAGTAAATTAGTCAGACATAATTTCTCTGTCATTAAACTATGCTGACTCTGCTTGATGTCACGGAGACTTACTAAGTGCCCTGTCATAACCTTAACATCAGATTCCAGCATTTTCCCGATTACAGATGTTAAGCCCAATTGGGCTGCAGTTTCATTTTATCTGGAATAGAAGAGTCTCTTTCGCTATTTTCAACCTGAAGGTTATCAGTTTGGAAAATAAGGATGATCTTGTAAATGGAACACACTGCTGTTATTGTGGCGCCAGTGGTGGAGGAATGGATGTTGATGGTGATGGATGGGGAGCCAATCAAGTGACTGCTTTGTTCTGAATGGTGTTGAGGTTCAAGTGTTGATGGAGCTGCACTCATCCAGGCAAGTGAGGAGTGTTCTTTCATGCTCTTGACTTGTTCCTTGTAGGTGGCGGGCAGGTTTTGAGGAATCAGGCAGTGAGTTACTTACCACTGAATTCCCAGCCTCAGGTGTGTCTTGTGTCTTGTATCCACTATACTTATATGGTTAGTCAAGTTCAGCTTCTGGTCAATGGTAATCCCCAGGATGTTGATAGTGGGAGATTCAGCAATGTTAATGTCACTGAATATCAAAGGGAGGTGGTTAGATCCTATCACATTGGAGACTGTCATTGCCTGGCACTTGTGTTGTTTTAAAGTGCCTTTAATGAAATTAAAAATGTTCCATGAGATTTTACTTTGTGTTAGGAAATTAAAAAAAAGGGCCTCAAAGACAATATTTGGGCAACCTTGTTAGAAAGTTATGTTTTTAAGGACCATCTTAAAAGAGAAAAGTGAGGTGGTGAGACAAAGGTTGGGGAGGATATTCCAGAGTTTCAGGGTCACATCATCTGAAGATGTAGCCTCCAATGATGGTTTGATTAAAATCAGGATTGTTGTGAAGTAAGAATTAGAGGAACACTGAGATCTTGAAGTGTTGTGGGGCTGGAGGAACGTATACAGATAAAAGGAGGGGTGAGGCACCAGATGGATTTGAAAAGGGATGGGATTCTCAAATTGAGATATTGCTCAGCTGGGTAAGGATGTTTCTCCTGAATTCCCTGCTGAATTTACAAATGGGTGTCTCATATTAATGACTCCCGGATCTAGTATTCTCTGCAAGTGAATAAGGTGTTTGGTATATTTACCTTTATTGGTCAGTGCATTGAGTATAACAGTTAGGAGGTCATGTTTTGGTTGTACAGGACATGGATGAGGCCACTTCTGGAATACTGTGTTCAGTTCTGGTCTCCTTGCTTTAGGGAAGATGCTATTAAACTTCAAAGGACGCAGAAAAGATTTACGAGAATGTTGCCAGGATTGCAGGGTTCGAGCTATAGGGAGACAGTGAATAGACTGGGACTATTTTCCCTGGAGCATCAGAGGATGAGGAGTGACCTTATAGTGGTTTATAAAATCATGAGGGGCATGGATAGGGTGAATAACCACAGTGTTTTTCCTAGGGTGGAGGAGTCCAAAACTAGAGGGTATAGGTTTAAGGTGAGAGGGGAAAGATTTAAAAGGGACGGGAGGGGAAACATTTTCACGCAGAGGGTGCTGGGTGTGTGGAATGAGCTGCCAGAGGAAGTGGTGGAGGCTGGTACAATGACAACATTTAAAAGGCATCTGGATGGGTACATGAATAGGAAGGGTTTAGAGGGATATGGGCCAAATGCTGGCAAATGGGACTAGACTAATTCAGGATATCTGGTCAGTACAGACGAATTGGACTGAAGGGTCTGTTTCCGTGCTGTACAACTCTATGACTCGAAGCTGAAACATCTTTGCTACATATTCCCAATGAAATAGTTTAGTGTTTTTTCAAATGCCTGCTCATTTTTTTGCCAAGTTCACAATGGACTGTTGCTGTGTTACCATGACGAACTGGCAGCATACCTGGATCGCCTGCCGCGGCTGCGGGAGCTGACATATCGCATCCTGTCGGCTGAGCGAGACTGCGAGCGCGAGCAGCGGCGCCCGTCCCGGGAACACCCCCTGCCATACCGCCCGTGGGACCCGGAGTAGTGCCTGTTGCGCGAACGGGAGCGTGAGTAGCGGCTTGACCGCCGATGCCTGCGGGAATGGTGGTTACGAGAACCGGACCGAGATCTGGAAGACCTGGAAGAGGAAGAGGAACGACGCCTGTGGAAGTAAACAAAGAGAGAAAGCAGAGAGGGGGAGAAAATGAAAATCAACAGAATACACTACATTTCAGAATACACTACATCTCGCAAGCACCGAGACCAAACATGCTGCAACTTTCTTATACTGAAACCTCTCGTGACCTTTGAATCACAAATGTAAAAACCAGCACGCTGGAGGTGAAATTCAAGAACGCCCTGCCCTGGGCGTGAAATTTCACTAACATAAAAAAAAATACAATGCAAGTTGGAAAATTATAATAAACACAGAAGATGTTGGAAGTACTCAGGTCTGGCAGATCCCTGAAGTGAGGTGGGGGGAGGGGAATTAAAAAAAAAGACTTCACGTTTCAGGTTGATGACCTATCATAACCAAGAAACGTTAGAAAGTGAGCAACATAAGCAAGACATGAGTGGGAAAAATGGCAAAAGAGAATGCTTGTGATAGGGTGGAAGACAGACATCACATCTCTAACTGTTCCCAGTTGCAACGACAGGTCACTGACCTGAAGCACTAACTTTTTGGCTTCCATGTCTCCACAGACGCTGCCTGACCTGAGTATTTCCAGCATTTTCTGTCTTGATCTCTCAATTTAAGGGTCAGCTTGGTCTAAGTAGTTCTGCTGAGCTGAGGAATTTTTGTCTGGGAACTCACCACATTCTAGGCTGACACTCCACTGCAGTGTCAGTGGACTGTTGTATTGAATGGGGTGGGGGGGTGGGGGAAGAGAAGGGAGTTGTCAGAAAGTGGTGTTGTGATGGGGCAGAAGGATGTCAAAGAAATCCACCACCGCCAGAGGAGGATTATCAGGTTACATAACTCGATTGTTTGGTGGGATCTCACTGTGCGCAAAATAGCCCTCGTTTGCCTGCACAATAATCACAGCGCCTCAAATTAACTGCCCTGAAAAGTTGAGGTGCTTTGCTTGATGAGGAGCTTAACACGGACAAGTCTTACCATGTGAAAACAGCCACAGCCTCCCATTAATCCCTAGCCAGAAAAACTTCCTATAACACAGAAGCATTGCTGCCAAAATTGCTTGGGTATGGCTTGCCATCATGCCCGCTTGCATTTATATAGTGACATTAACATGGAAGAACACTAATGTTGCTTAATGCCTGTCAACATGCAGCATAAGCATCCGCTTGCTACTCAGGAGAAAATGCGGTCCAACTCAGAGTCATAGAATCATAGACCTGTCCAGCACAGAAACAGACCCTTCAGTACAACTCATCCATCCCGACCAGGTATCCTAAATTAATCTAGTGCCATTTGCCAGCATTTGGCCCATATCCCTCGTCCTATTCATATATTCAACCAGATGCCTTTTAAAATGTTGTCATTGTACCAGCCTCCACCACTTCCTCTGGCAGCTCATTCCATACACGCACCACCCTTTGTATGAAAAAGTTGCCCCTCGGTTCTCTTTTAAGTCTTCACCCTCTCCCCTTAAACCTATGCCCTCTAGCTTTAGGCAACCCCTACTGCAGAAAAGACCTTGTCTATTCACCCTATCCATTCCCCTGCTGATTTTATAAACTTCTATAAAGGTCACCCCTCAGCCTCTAACACTCCAGGGAAAATAGCCCCAGCCTATTCAGCCTCTCCCCATAGCTCAAACCCTGCAATCCTGGCAATATCCTCGTAAATCTTTTCTGAACCCTTTCAAGCTTCACAACTTCCGTATAGCAGGGAGACCAGAATTACAAACTTCTGACGAATATTCTCCTGATCAATAACATATACCCTGGAGGCAATAACACGGCTTAACACTTTGACAAAATATTGTATCCAGCCAGGGGCTATCATGGTCCACATCCTTAATTTTTAAAAATCAAACCTTTTGTGCCTCCATATCAAAAACTCAGTCTGCCTTCTTGTATTTCATCTCTTTTTGCTCTCTTGCCCATTGCTCTTTACCCAAGCACTTAATTAAATGATTTAAGCAGTTAGCCCTCATCAAAACTATCACTACTGCATCCCAACCCCTGAAAATTCCCAATCGAACCAGTCCAAAAACATGCAAATTAGGTGGACTGGCCATATTAAATTGCCCATAGCATCTAGGAATGTATAGGTTAGGTGGAATACCCATGGGAAATGCAGGTTTACACAAATAGTGTAGGGGTTGGGTCTGGGTGGGAAGCTCTTCGGAGAGTCGGTGTGGACTCGCTGGGCTGAATGGCCGCCATCCACACTGTAGGGATTCTATGATTCTTTCATTGCTTGCTCCCTATCCAAACTTCACTCTTTCAGGACTCATGGGAAACCACTTCATCAAAATATGCCAACTGAAATTCTTTTCAATCTGGTTTGATTCAGCAGCAAGTGAGCAGCTTGGCAGGTTATTCCTTGCTTGTCTCCACAACATCATCTGACCCTTTTCTTTGTGGTTCACTTCATGCAGGTGATACAGCACCAGCCACAGTAAACCTACACATGGTTCGTATTCCTCTGTTCCCTGTCTGTTCATGTGCCTTTTAAATGCCTCTTAAAATTTACTGGCATATCTGCTTCTACCACCTCTCCTGGCAGTACGCTCCAGGCACCTACCACGCTCTGTGTAAAAAAAAAACTTTCCTCGCGCATCTCCTTTGAACTTTTCCCCTCTCACCCTATACCTGTCTCCACTGGTATTTGACATTTCCACTCCGGGAAAATGACTCAGACTACCCATTCCGCTTGTTGTTTTATAGACTTCTAAACAAGTCGCCCCTCAGCCCCCATTGCTCTAGCAAAAACAATCCACGTTTACCCAACCTCCCTTCTTGGCTAATATACTCCAAATCCAGGCGACATCCTGATAAACCTCTCTTGCACCCTCTCCGAAGCCCTACATCCTTCCCATTTTGTGTGGGGACCAGAACTGCACACAGTACTCCAAATGCGGACTAACTAAAGTCTTATACAGCTGCGACACTACTTGGCAACTTTTATACTCAATACCCCGAACAATGAAGGTAGGCACGCTGAATGTCTTCTTTACCACTTATTCACCTGAGTTACCACTAGGAAGCTATGGACTTGGGTCCCAAGATCCCTCTGTATATCAATTGTTCTCAGTGTCCTACAATTAACTGTGTATTTACCTCTTGCATTTGACCTCCCAAAATGAATCACTTCACACTAGTTCAGATTAAATTCCATCTACCATTTCTCCATCCAACATTCCAACCGATCTGTATCCTGTTTATCCTCTGATAACCATCCTCACCATCCACAACTCCAACAATTTTTTTAGTCACCTGCCAACTGCGTAGTCAGACCACTTACATTTTCATCTGGGTTATTTAAAACCATTACAAACAGAGGTCCCAGCACTGATCCTTGCAGAACACCAATGGTCACAGACCTCCAGTCAGAAAAATACCTCTCCACAATTACCCCCCCGTCTCCTATGACCAAGCCAATTTTGCATCCAATTTGCCAACTCAGCATGGATCCATGCAACTTAAATCAACTAGAGCAGCCTACCATGGGGGACCTTGTCAAATGTTTTGGTAAAGTCTATGTAGACTACATCCACTGCCTGCCTTCACCAATCATCATCACTTTTTCAAAAAATTCAATCAAGTCTGAGAGACAAGACCTCCCCTGCATAAAGCCATACTGACTTATCTCTATTAAGGTCATTTTTTTTATTGGAGAGTAAATTCTGTACCTAAATATCTTTCCATATATTTGATGCAAAGCTCACTGGCCTAAAATTTCCTGGATTATCCCTTTTGCCCTTCTTAAACAAAGAAACAACATTGGTTATTCTCCCATCTTCTGGAACCTCAGCAATTGCTAAAGATGAAACAAAGATCTCTGTCAAGGTCCCAGCAATCTCCTCCTTTGCACTCCTTAGTATCCTGGGATAGATATCATCACGCTCTACAGACTCATCTACCTTAGTGTTTCTCAAGTTCCAACACCATCACCTTTTTAATATTGACATGCCCTTGAACATCACTATACCCTTCCCTAATCTTACCATCGACCATAACCTTTTCCTCAGTGAATGCTGATGTGAAGTTCTCATTAAAGACCTCACCCACTTACTCTGGCTTCACATAAATTCCCTCTGTCCTTCAGCAGACCTATCCTTTCCCTGATACCCTCTTGCTCCTAATATGTGTATAAAATGCCTTGGGATTTTTCTTAATTCTACTTGCCAAGGACATTTTGCAATGTCTTCCATACCTCCAATTTTTTTAAAGCTCTTTTCTGCTTCTTTTATATTCCTTAAGGGTCTTATTTGCTTTCCGTTTTCTTAACCGTACACATGCTTCCTTTTCGACCAAACTTTCAATATCCTTTTGTCATCCAAGGTTCCTAAATCTTGCCATCCTTATGTTTTATCCTCACAGCAACAGTCCTGAACTCTGATCAACTGGTCTTTAAAAAATTCTTATACATCAGATCTACCCTCAAACATCTGCCCTCAATCTAAATTCTCCAGTTCCTGCCTAATACTGTTGTAATGAGCCTTCCCCCAATTTAGCACTTTCACCAGAGTCTTATCTTTACCCATGACTATCTTAAAACTTATGATCACTGCTCCCAAAGTGCTCTTCTAACTGAAACTTTAATCACCTGGCCAGGCTTATTCCACAATACCAGGTCTAGTGCAGCCCCTTCCCTAGTTCAACTATGTATTGTTTCAAGAAAACCCTCCTGGGTGCACCCAATAAATTCTGTCCCATCTAAGCCCCTGGGCATCAAGGGAGTCCCAGTCATTGTTGGGTAAGTTAAAAATCACCCACTACACCAACCCAGTTGTTTTTATATCTTTCCCTGATCTGCCTACATATCTGTTCCTCTATCTCCCACTGGTTATTGGGCAGACCACAGTGAAAAGCTACTGGGAGGCCCAAGGGATATACGCAAGGAAATCTGTTGTTTTTATGCAGTCTGACCTAAATGTGACTACGGATTCTCAGATGTTCTCAAACTCCTGCTGCACCCCGACCCCAGTCAGGTCAGGTCAGGTCATGACAGCAAACTAATTCCCAAGCTCCCCACCAACAGCAGAAGTCTGCAGCCCCCGCCCACTTAACAACTCTTGCATCCCCACAAATGTTCACTTTAGGGTCTCACTGCAGAAAAGTTTGGGAAGCACTGCTTCAGGGTCAAGAAGGTATAATTAAGGCTCTAAAATCTTTTTTTCCTGACTTAGAGAGCAGTGCTATTCTGCCCATGCCAATTTATCTCCATGCAGAGATATGCTACAACATGGTGGGTGAAAATGATCTGCTCATTATGTGCTTTAATCCTTTCTAGAGTATAACATGATTGGAAGCTGTCACTGTACTGAATAATTTGTCCAGTTACCTGCATTAGTTTATAACTCCCATGGTGGGACTCTTGCAGTGCAGTGGTAGCGTCCCTGCCTCTGAACCAGGAGGACGGATTCAAGTCCCACCTGCTCCAGAGGTGTGTCATAACATCTCTGAACAAGTTGATTAGAAAATTTCTAGGATTGATCGAGTGAAAGAGACGATCATTCCAAACCTCCTGACCCAGCTCATATTTACCGCAGTAAACAGGGCTAGTGGGAATGGTTGCGTGGGACAAAGAGAGGGGCAGCACTCAGACTCTGTCAGGGTTTAAAGTGGCCCAAACCTGCAACTTCAAGCCAAAGCCCTGTATATCACAGTCAGAATGTCCGCCAGACATAGAGTGTCACACTCATTTGCGATGTTGGCCTCCCCAACTACCCTGGCTTCCAGGGGCTTTCAAAATCCAGGTTAGTGTCAGTTCCCTGCTTTCTGATTGATCTCCGCTTCAGTATGACCTCTCTCCAACAACGGCAATGTGCTCTCTACTGCGCAAGCCCCTGGCTGCTCTCAGAATTAAACTAAATACCAGATGGTTAAAATGTGAAAACTCCCCTCTTTTGGACGCTCCAACCTTTCACCCTAGAAGCACAAGCAGCGTCTTTGGGAACGGTAAAGGAATGATTTTGAAAATTACCGACCGGGAAGAGCTGGTATGACCTGTGCCAGAGCTTTGCAGCGAATTGGAAGTCCGGTGCCTGCTTAGTGGGGTCTTGGCTGTGGCCACTCCAGCCTGTGCAGCTGATGCACCCTCATCCTCACTGCCCCCAAAACTTGTGATGTAAGTGATCTTCTCCTCGTGGGCCGGGGAGTTCGAGCGTGACCGTGATCTCGTCCCTGAGCTGGATTCAGACTGTGACCTGAAAGATCCACAAACAATACTGCATGTTACAATGAGACTAGGGCAGCAAAGTGCCCAAAGAACCACCCATCAAACAAACACCGTAAACGTTAATAAGGCAGAGTAAAGCTCCTTTCCTGAGCCATCAATAAAGCCCAGTTTACTAAACAAGGTTCCCGCTGGACTGTCCAAATTCTGACATTAGCATGCCTGACCAGACACTGTCCTAGAGTTTTCTCCAGATTTAGGGGAAGTTTTATGCTGTGCAAACTGACTTATCAGACTGAAAAGACTAATTGCAGCAAGCTTGTAAAAAAATATCAAACAGACATTGGTGTAGTGTAGCATGAGACTAATAACTCAAAGGCTCAAAAAACTCTGGGGAAGTGGGTTCAAACTCTTTGTGGACCATAAGTTCAATTACTTAACAATAAAGAAAGGAATTATCCATGACATTCCCTGTGACTACATACGACTCCAGACACATGGCAATGTGGATGACTCTAACCCACCCTCTGAAATGGTCAAGCAAGCCACTCAGTTCAAAGGCAGTTCAGGATCGTCAATAAATGCAGGCCTTGTCAGTGCTCCCACATCCCACAAAAAAATAAAGAAAGTTGCCCTTGCACAAGTACAATTCGGCATGAAGTCAGCTGGAACCAGCAAGACAGTAACAGCATTTGCATGCAGACAGCTGTATTACTGTTCAATGTCATATTTGTAACATGCACAATATTTTTCACTAACAGGTGACAAGATAATCTTGCTGTGCGCATTCCTGTACAAACTGCATCATTTGAGTCATTAAGACTGTACCACAAACTTGGAAGGTTTTGGAACCTGAAAACTTCCAACAAAGTGATTTCACTGGAAGTCTTAACTTGTTCAATACGATAACCCGCTATCGCCTGTTCCTTGGGTTCAAAAAGGTGTGGCCAACTTGGAGAAATGGGAGACAGCTGTCCAGTACATCACATTCTATTTGATAGGGCCAGCTGGAACAAGTGGTCACATTCTGAAAAGACTGGTCCAATCTGTGCGTCTTAAAAAAAATAATGGTGGGTCATTCAAAAAGTACTCAGGAGACATTTCTTCCCCTAACAGAAAGGGCAGTGGGAATCTAGAACACTCTTCCTCACGAGGTGGGCACGTCAATTCAGATTTCTGAGATTGATACATATTTGTTCGAAAATGAAGCAAAGGATGGCATATGGATCTAAGAGATTAATGGAACAGGCTTTCAGGTCCGGATGGTTTTCTACTGTTCTTACCCCCTCAGATTGGGGCACATCAATTTCATTAGTTAGTAGTGCTGCTTGTGTGTTGCAGTTCACTCAGGGAGCCTGAGCTGCTGCGACAACATGCACTTTTTAACATCTGTAGTCTGGAATTATGGCTAGTGGCGGCTTCTCAAAGTGAGAGTCGTGACCCTGAGCGGAATTGTGAACTGAAATTTGAGGGTCACGAGCTGTTGGGTAACAATGGCTGCCATGGAACTCTGATGGACCTGCAAGCTCACCTTAAATCCTTGCGGGTTAATGTTAGCATTAATTTCAAGAGGGCTAGGACACAACAGCAGAAGTACTGCTGAGGTGGTATAGGGTTCTGGTCAGCATTTGGAATATTATGATAAGTTTTGGCCCTGTACCTAAGAAGGATGTTCTAGCGTTAGAAGGGATCCAGGGGAGGTTTTACAAGAATGATCCTGGGGATAAAGGGCTTGTCACATGAGTAGGAGTTGAGGACTCTGGGTCTGTATTCGATCAAGCTCAGAAGAATGAGGGAGGATCTGATTGAAACTTACAGGATACTGAGAAGCCTGGATAGACTGGACGTGGAGAAGGTGTTTCCACCAGTAGGAGAGACTAGGACCTGAGGGAAGAGCCTCAGAGCGAAAGGATGACACTTTAGAACTGAGATGAGGAGGAATTTCTTCAGCCACAGGGTGGTGAATCTGTGGAATTCATTACCCAGAAGGCTGTGGAGGTCAAGTCACTGACTACCTTTAACATCGTGATAAATAGGCTCTTGAATGGTAAGGGGCTCAAAGGTCAATCTCTTGGCTCAGACTCCAGGAGACAGGAGAATGGGATTGACAAACATATCAGCCATGATTGAACGATGAAGCAGACTTGATGGGCCGAATGGCCTAAACCAGCTCCTATGTCTTATGGTTTTTTTTTTATTGGTGGTTTAAATAGCCAATGTTTCAAAGCTGCTTATTGTCAAAAAGTCCCAGTGAAAAAGCAGCTACTTTTGAATTAAAAATCTGGCAGTTTAAACGACCCACTGCTCTCCCAGCACTTCCTCACACCCTCCCCGCTCTGCTTCTCCATTGCACAGCTCTCTCGACTCTCCCTCTAAACCTTTCCTAATCATGTATCTGAACAATGTCTTTTTAAATGTTGTAACTGTGTATCCCCCTTAAACCTCTCTATTCAAGTACCTACCCAGATGCCTTTTAAATGGTGTAATTGTACCATCATCCACCACTTCCTTTGGCAGCTCATTCCATACACCACCCTCTGTGTGAAGACGATGCCTCTCAGGTTCCTTTTAAATCTTTCCCCTCTTGCCTTAAACCTATGCCCTCTAGTTTTGAACTTCCCTACCCTGTGGAAAAGACCTTGGCTATTCACCCCATACATGCCCCTCATGATTTGATAAACATCTATAAAGGTCACCCCTCAGCATCAAGGACCCAGGTTTGATCCCACCCTCAGGCGACTGCCTGTGTGGAGTTTGCACATTCTCCCTGTGTTTGTGTGGGTTTCCTCTGGGGGCTCTGATTTCCTCCCACAGTCCAAAGATGTGCAGGCTAGGGTAAACTGGCCGTGCTAAATTGCCCCGTAGTGTTCAGGGATGTGTAGATTAGATGGGTTATAGGGGGATGGGTCTGGGTGGGATGTTCTGAGGGTTGGTGTGGACTTGTTGGGCTGAATGGCCTGTTTCCGCACTGTGGGGATTCTGCGATTCTACACTGCCTCTTTCCCAAACACCACTCCGCAAAGTATTTACAAGTCAATTATGTTGATCCCTCAGGAGTGGATTGAGAGTTGGAATTCTCTTCTCCATACTTCAGACGAAGGTTATACATTTACCTTTTATACGGATCATATGTTGGGCTGTCCCTCCTTGCATAACTGAAAAGGAAAGTAAACAACATCAAACAAAAGATTCTTACTTGCATCTGCTCACCCTGCCTCATCCCTTAGGAGATGCTTGCTGCTTGTAGGATGAGTCAAACATGTTTGCCTGATGTAGCAGCAACACATTTCATGGAATGGCGAGACAGTTTCAATCCTTTACACCTCCAGTGCCTTAATCACTCCCCACCACCGTGGGCCAACGACCGCTACCCTTCGAACACACAGTGTCCTTAAGCACTTGCTGCTCAGTCAATAAACCTTATGCCTCTGAATGCAAGGTTGTGGGTTCGTGTCCCACACACCACAGGCTTGAGCACAACACCCAGGCCAACAGTCCCAGTACTGAGGGAACGTGGAACAGCTGGGAGATGACATCTTTCAGCGGAGATGTCAAACCCAATGTCTCATCTGCCTCTCAGGTGGATGCAGAAGATTGTTGTAATTTCTTTCGAAGAACAACAGTTTTCTCCGGAGCCCTGGACAATCATTATCTCTCACTTATCTCTCAGATTGTTACTACACTGCTGGCTGTGGTATCTTGCAGTGTAAAAAGATTGAATGCCTTTTTTTTAAAAAACATTAGTGCCATACTTCGAAAAGTACTTCATTAGCTGCAAAGTGCTTTAGGACAGCTGGTGCTGTGAAAAATGAATGCATCTAGTGCAGAGCTCAGTCCACACAGCAGCACAACTTCCAGTTTGAATCTTGGGATGTGCTGATCTTAGCCGAGATGGCATTTGGGGACTAAAACTTATCTCATTCCCCCTTGATGGAGCACAGACATGTCAATGTTAGGCAAGTACAGTTGTCTTTAGCTGTGATGCTCTCTGCAGTTGAATACCTGGACCCCATTAACTCAGCACATATATGAAGGACGAACACTTGGTTGAGGTATCAGAAATTGACTAAGCTAAGTGGAACCAGCCCTAACCATCAGTATGCTTTGGATAGAAGGGAAGAGGCGAATCTAAAGGACATTTTGAAAACCACAGCGTGAATCTTCACCCATGACAGTGTGACACTGACAGAGAGGCCATGTTGAGGTAAAATGGTACATACTCTTTTTCTAAAAAGGGTGGAATTGAAGAGAGGAGGCTTTTCAATGATTGAAGAAACCGGGAAGAATGGGCTGTACCTGGGTGGGCTGATTTTCCTCCCCTTCAAACGCTTTTCTCTGAATTCTCTTCTTTGCCGTCGCGACCTTCGTCCCTATAAACAGAAAACGTAGCAAAATAATTGCACTGCTCACCTGCACCAACCCCTGGCACCATCAGTAACACTCGACAGACATGCTCTCACCAGCTGGCACGTGAAGAATAATGAAAATCCTTACTGAGTACATCGCCTTCTCCTCCTCCAGGGCCTTGGCGTGTTTAATTGCCTCTACCTCCTCTTTGTCCTTACGCAGCATCCTTCAAACAGAAACGAGGATCTTACTGTAAAAATCTGACAACAGGTTGGTGCATTGCACCTTCCATTATACTGTACCAGGTGGTGAAGCAGAAGATGTGGTACCCCCGCCCAGAAAAAAACAAACTCCACTGTCTGACTTGGCAGGAGGAGATACGAAATGGAGGAACTCCTCTTGTCCGATAAACTCTTCTCCCAGACAATCGTCCTTCAGTTAACATCCCCAAACAGAGTCTACAGCAGTTCTTTAACCCAAGTCCAAAGTATAAGCCCTCTGCCGGTAGAAGGCCCATTAATGTAGCACACACTAGCCTGAGTCAGGAATTTTTCAGCTGAATAAGGGGTCTTCCATTTAAGACAGTGATGAGGAAGGATTTCTTCTCCCAGGGGATTGTTTGTATTTGGAATTCCACTGCCACCAGCAGTGGAGGATGAGACACTGAATATACTCAAGGCTGAATCAGACAGGTTTTTAATCAATGGAATCAAGGGTTACGGATAATAGATGGGAAAAGTGAATTTGAGGCTACAATAGACCAGTCATTTGGTGGTCAGTTAGCTGGATGGCTGGTTTGTGATGTAGGTGCCAACAGCACCAGTTCAATTCCCTGCAGCGGCTGAGATCACTGTGACGTCTTCTCAACCTTGTCCCTCAGCCGAGGCATGGTAAGCCTCAGGTTCGAATCACGGTAAGTCACCTCTTTCTAATGAGAGGGCAGCCAATGGTCTTCGGGGGCTGTGGCAATTTATTTACACTTTTCACTCCAGCCCTATGATCTTATCAAGTGGTAATTTAGCTTGAGAGACCAAATGGCCTTCTCTTTCTTATGTTCTCACGACTGACAGGAGATGGGATACTTGCTGGTCGAATAACAGATAAGTTGCAACCTCACCTGACAAAGTCACCCTCAGACATTCCGTAAGTGGTAGCGAGTTTGTTCAGCTCCAAAGTTTGTTCAGAGTTTAATTCATCAACATCCACTTCAACATCTTAAAAGTAGGAAGTAAACATTCAGAAAACTTTACAGAAGAATGATTGAGACTAGCAGCAAAAAAGCAGCTAAACCATGTACTGCCTTCAAAGATAAAGAAGGAAAAAAGTAACAGATACGCAACAAGATCTCTGTATGAGCTAGAATACAGTCACCTCCAAGATGTTCGCACAGTCTATTGCTCCGCAGTTTCTTGTGATGGATTTGCAAGATTACTTTGTTTAACAGATTCTTTCAAGAAGCAAAACTAATCTTCTACTAAAATATGCTCATGGGATGTAGAATCATTGGCAAGGCCAGTATTTGTTACCCATCCCCAATTACCGTTGGGAGCAGTTAAGAGTTCTCTGCCCTCTGTCATTGAGAGCATATTTAAAAGAGAATAATTACAACTGAGAACTCCAGTCCATTTCTCATCCCCTAGTCATTTCTTGCTTTATTCCTTCACAGGACGGGAGTGTCGCTGGCAAAACCAGCATCTGTCAGCCCTCTCTAAATTACCTTGGACCAAGTGGCTTTCTAGAACCATTTCAGAGGGCAGTGAAGAGTCAGCTATATCACAATGCACCTGGAGGCCAAAGCGGATAAGGTCAGCAGATTTCTTTCCAGTTGATGGCTGTTTCCTGGTCACCATTATTTGTCGAGACTTTTCATAGTTTTAGAAAATTAATTAATTGAACATAAATTCCACCAACGCACTCCTGTTCCCAAAGCATTAGTCTAGATCTCTGGATTACTAGTCCAGTGACATTACCATTACATCACGATCTCCATCTCTTCTCATACTTTGCCTCGCTTAACACGCTGCTATTCTGAAATCACCAGTTGGTTCTGTCTTTATTATTTCACTGGTTAGGTAGCTAGAAATGTTTATCATGGAGTGGAGAATTTACTTCCACTGTGCAAATTAACTGAACCAAGCTGACATGTTTAATGTAACAAGAACCATGAAGTGACAGGTTTGATCTTGACTCCCAAGACAGGAGCACGACACTTCAGTGGAGTGCTGCACTATCAGACGTGCAGACGAAAAGTCAAACCTGACATTAAAAGGTCCCATGGTAACACTTAAGGAGTTCTCCCTCCAACACAATGAAAACAGAATTGTTTTGTTTGTTCACCTCAGATATCAATGGACTGCTATGCATTTCAAAACATCTCAAAACTGACTAACTTTTGAAGTTCTGTTACATGAGTCAGTCTTACCTTAAAATAACACCCTTACTTCAACTCAGCTGTATCATAATAGCAATTTATATAAATGACTACAGCACCCACTTAACCTTGAAATGTACTGCAGGCTGACTTGCAAGTCCAAGGGTACCTAAACTAAAATTTTACTCAGGATGCAGATGCACTGTCAGAATGGAATTCCTTTGACGCACGTGCATCTAAAACATTAAGCATTCTTTTCTCGTGTCTGTCCTATTCTGTATTTTCAGTAACTTTCTAATTTATTTCAGATCACCCAGTTTCATTATCATATTTCTAAGCCCATTAAATTTCCCTCTCAAATTACTTTGCTTCTGAAAGCCAGGTGAAGTGCTGTTCAAATCTCATGAAAACCCCACTAGGGTCAGAAATTTGACCTTGAAATATTAAGAGGTGATGGCCTAGTGGTATTATTGCTAGACCGTTAACCCAGAAAGCCAGGTAGGGGACCTGAGTTCGAATCCCACTATGGAAGATGGTGGAATTTGAATTCAATAATAATCTGGAAATAACAGTCTAATGATGACCATCAAACCATTGTCAATTGTCAGGAAAAACCCATCTAATGTCCTTTAGGGAAGGAAATCTGCCATCCTTTTGGTCCCAACTACTCCAGACCCACAGCAATGTGGTTGACTCTTAGGCAATTAGGGATGGGCAATAAATGCTGGTCCAGCCAGTGACGCCCACATCCATGGATGAATAAAAATTAAAAGAAACAACTAAGTAACCTTCTTGTTTACGATATTTGACATTGTCCCTTTCTACTACAAAGTTTTCGGGAACAGTTTTCAAAAACATCGCAGTCTCACCTATGTCTGGGATCTCTTCATCCGAGTCACTCTTCTCATCTGAATCTTCCTCTTCATCTTCGTCCCTCTCCTCGATCTTTTCATCTGTGGTTACTGAGCTGTCATCGTAAGTGTAGCCAATGGAAGCTTTCTTTTCTGCCAGTCTGTTATGGAGGAAGATGGACAGATGATTAATTGGATTGGAGTGAGAAAGGAGAAAGAGTTGGATCTGGCTGTCATCAAATCGTTGCTGCAGAAAACTCATAGCACAGGATCATAGTTCGTTACACATGGAGATCTTTTGCACACTTCTTTCTGCAAGTTGTTGTGAGGGTGTTGAACTTGCTACCACATCGAGTAGTTGAGGTAAATAGCACTGATGCATTTAAGAGTTTAAACAGATAAAGGAAACAGAAATTGAAGGGTAAGCTGAGGGAGTTGGGGGAGTGGGGGGAAATGATGCTCGGAAGGTGGGAGGCTCACGTAGAACATAAACACCAGTACGGAGTAGTTGGGGTCAAATGGCCTTTTCTGGTGCTGCAAGATTTACCTAACGTTGTTATACATAATTTCTAAGAGACTGTGATAAGCCACTGGATAAATTAAAGATAATTCTTTGAAGGGACCCTCAGCATCTAAACAGCAATCAACAAACAGTTAAAGATTTACAGATTCCAGTCAGCTGAGGAAAATGTTTTATACCTGTTACCAAAGTGATGGCATTCAACGCCCGAGGCAAAAGGTGACAGGAAAGGAGACTTTGCCCCCAGTCTGTTCCACCTGGAATGCCATTCTGCTGTTTGAGATAAAAGCCATAGAATTCAAAGCAAATCCCTACTGCTGTTAATCTGCTGTTAACCGTGTTATAGAATTCAGATGTGTTGAAAACGCAAGTTACTTCACACAAACTAGTCAGTGTCATATTGGAATGAATTCTTAACACGCTCTTAATTTTTATAGTTTGTGCTTCTGAATACGCAGTATTTCGCAGGCACATTTTATTTGGGTGTCTCAAAACTAGTCTGCTGTAAGGGTATTGCAGCTGAGTAGCACCTCAGAGGAAATGCAGGGTTATGTGGATGTCCGGGTGGGATGCTCTATTGAGCATCATTGTGGACTTGATGGGCCGTGTGGCCTGGTCCCACACTGTAAGGATTCCATGATCTCCAATCTCAGCAGATAGCCAGCAAGAATAGGAATGCTGGCAGATGCCAGATGTGAGACAATTTGGGTTTCCAAAAAAAAAAGTGAACAGGTTGGGGCTCTTTTCTCTACAAGAGGAATTGCAGAGGGGCTGATCTGAGAGGTGCTTAAGAGTATGAAAGGCTAGATGCAGAGAAGCTGTTTCCATTTGAAAGCAACATCAGAATTAGGGGCCATAACGGCAAGACTGTAATTAATAAATGCCAATGGGGAATTCAGGAGAAAAGTCTTCACCCCAAAGGGAGTGGGTGAGGCGAACAGCATTGGACACAATTAAGTGAAAGATGAATAAACATGCTGAAAAAAGGAATGAGAAGGGTGAGATGCAGAGGGATGGGATCAGGCTCAAGTGGGAGTGTTAAACACCACCACTGACCAGTTGGACCAAATGGACTGTTCCTGAGCTATAAATACACTTTTCTTCTTTGCCTTTATCACCCATCCCTTTAAGAGGGCAACACTGCCACCAGCAGTAGCCCTGATTAACATCAATTCACTCAACACAAACCTGGTCCATTTGGGCACTAAGGTATCAGAGAGTCTGGACAACAAAAGAGAGGGATAATGCATAGCTACATCCTGTTGCATCCTTTCACCCTCCCTCCCCCTGGATTCTGCACATACTTCTTCTTCTCATCGTCGTTGGGTTTCTGCATGCCCCCGTACAGTTCATCGATGTAGATCTGGTACAGACACTGCTCCTCAGCAACTGAAATACAGAAATAAGATCCCAGAAGGTTTAATACTTTGAAAGAAGGAATCTCCCACTTCGGACAGATGAACAGCAGTACCTTTTTTTCGGAGAGCTGTTTACCTTCGAAATTCTCTAAAGCTAGGTCATTCAGTTTACTCAAGGAAGAGGCAGCCAGATTTCTGATCACCAAGGGAGTTAAGTAGTGGGGGTCAGACAGGAAAGTGGAGCTGAGACCACTGTCATATCATCCATGATCTTATTGAATGAGAGACCATGATTAATGGGCTGAATAGCCTACCCATGCTCTTATCTTTTGATGTAATAGATGTGTTAATGCATCAATTCTGACACACTTCAAACACTGGCCAAGCTGGACAGTTGGGCAGCTGAGATACAAATAAACAATGATCTAACTGGATGGTGGAACAGGTTTGAATGGCTAATTGGCTTCTGGCCTTGCTCCTAGATTTCTATACTTTTCTTCCTTCAGGTGGCTGTTGTATATTCCAATATTGTTCCGACTTCTTTCATCAAGTGATGGCTCAACAGCTGTAATGGAGGAGCTGCAACCATCAATGGTTCCAATAAAAATTCATCTGTATTTTTGGGAAACAGAAAACAAAATTGATCTCCATGGAACTGCCCGTGGACCAACAAGGCGAACTGACAGAGTATATCATCACGAGAAATTGAAAAGGTCAGGTTTCTTTTTTAAAAAAAGATTAGGACAACCACCAGTTTGGCCAATTTGCCAGCTGATCTATTGCAACAGCTCCACAGACAGAAATTTGGCAAGGGTTACAGATAAGGCGATTCAAGAAACAACCTCGAAACTTACTGCCTGCAAAATCATTCTGCACCAGACCTCTGTACCGCTCGTAATTACACTTCCGTTCATCATTGTCATGTTCTGGAGAGCTGAAGAAGAAAAATTAAACTTTCATCACAAGTTTAAGTGTAAAATGTTTGAATTAGACACACGGTCTGTTCTTCAAACAACTACAAAGTGGTCTAATTAAGAGATATTACTTGAGCTTGCAACTTTCAGGTCAACAATAAGCTGGTGTGAAGCTCTGACTGTTTAGATTAACATAAATACCAAGGAGAAGTTGAGTACAGGAAAGGGGTCAGCTGTTTCAGACAGGCATGAAGATGAATCCTTTCATCTCAGGACTGTGGATTGCTGGATTCTCTGCCCAAAACGTGTAATCAGGAGCGAGAGCTCCATCTCATTTCTTGTTCAGTCATAGAGTTGTACAGCACGGAAACAAATCCTTCAGGCCAACTTGTCCAGATATCCCAAATTAATCTAGTACCATTTGACAGCATTTGGCCCTCAGCCCTCTAAGCCCTTCCTATTCATATCCTCACCAGTTGTGTTTTCTTTCTTCTTTCATGGGATGTGGGTGTCACTAGCAAGGCTGGCACTTGCTGCCCATCTCTAATTGCCCCTGAAACAGAGTGGTTTGCTCAATCATTTCACAGGGCAGTTAAAGTCAACCACATTGCTGTGGGTCTGGAAAAAACCTATAGGCCAGAACAGGTAAAGGACATCAGTAAACCGAATGTGATTTTATGATAAGACTGACAAGTTTCATGATCACCATCACTTTTCCAGTCTTTTATTCTTTAAAGAAATTATTGATTTTAAATTTCTCTAGATGCTGTGATTGAATTTGAAGCAGTGGTCCCAGGGCATTTTCCTGGGCCTGTGGATTACTAGTCTAGTGACTTTATCACTACACCAATGTCTCTCCTACGGACAGAGGTCAACGTTAATACTCTGTTGTCGCATTTAAGGGAAGCGAATGCAACAGAGCCTGACGCAGCTACGGAAGCAACCCAATCAGATGGTCGGCTAGATCACCAGGAAGGGTGTGTGCTCAGCAGGTCAGTGGGAAGTGTGGTGATGACCTGGATTAAGGGCACCCTGTGTAATGGCAGGCTGTTCCTTTACAGATGTAATTCTATGCAAACTCGAGCAACACACACCAATACGGGACCAACGTGGATTGTATTGTATTATGAGGAAAGATTGGGGTAGGCTAGGCTGGAGTTTAGAGGAATAAGAAGTGACTTGGAATCTTGTGGTATATTGATAGTGTCCTTATCTCTGAAACTGGAAGGCCCAAGTTCCACCTGCTCCTGAGATGTGTCATACAGTGTCTGGACAAGTACTTTAGAACGCACTAAATTCTAAATTAGACACGTCATTGTTCAAAAACAAGGGGCTGCTCTAAAACAGAGGAGGATATTTTTTCTCACAGGTTGGGTGCCTTTGGAATTGTTTTCCTCACTGGGCAGGAAGGCTTAAGTTTAGAACAATTTTAAGACAGAGGTAGATAGATTCTTGATAAGCAAAGGAATTTTTAAAAATTCACTCACAGGATGTATAAATCACTGTCTGGGCCACCAATTATTGTCTTCCTCTAATTGCTCTTGAAAAGGTAGCATTAAGTTGCCTACAACTTCTGCAGTCTGTTTGGCGCAGGTACACCGACAGTGCTTGGGGAGGGGAGTTTCCATGATTTTGACCCAGCGACACCAAAGAAACGATGATATATTTCCCAAGCCAGGATGGTGAGTGGCTTGGAGGGGAACATGCAGGCGGTGGTGTTCCGATGTTTCTCCTGTCTTTGTACCTCTAGATGGTTAACTTGTGGGTTTTCAAGTTTCTGTCTAAGGAAAAGTTATTAGGACCAGGCAGAACTATGGAGTTGAGACCATAATCAGATCTGCCATGATCTTACTGAATGGTGGAGCAGGTTTGAAGGATGAAGGGCCTATTCCTGTTATTAATTGCTCTGCACGTATGTATTTTCGTAATCCCCATTAGTTTAGGTCATTGTGGATAGGCATTTGGGTAAAACTGTGTGGAGGTCTGCAGTTTTCAGGATCTTTTGGCAATTAGAGGAAGCCAAAAGGAGAGGAATTTTACTTGACCAGGGTCGATATGAGTTTCCCCTTCTTCCATCATGTTGATACTCACAGAGCGCTCAGGAAAGGTGGGGTGTACTCCAGGATGTAATCCAGATGAGCCCGAACATCAAACCGATCAATCATGTTGTTTGTGTCACCCTGCCAGGGCATCCTTGAGAAATAAAAACACAAAACCATTAGTTTGGCTGACCAAATCAGGAGCAGACAGTGTACAGGGAATAATTCAGCACTGACAATGGGAGTGCCCACATGAATTACGTACATAAGTCTCCGAAGGGGGAAGTGAATTCACAACTTGCAATGCTACCCATAGAGCCAGGATATTAGAAATAATGTGTGCAAATTCATAAATGCTGGCCTAGCCAAAGTGGCCCGCGTTGTATGCGTGAATTTTTAAAAAAACTTCCTTCATATTTCAGCACCTTTTAATGTTGGAAGAGCCAAGAAGTTTATGACAGAAACCTGGTATGTAAATGAAAATCTATAACAAAAACAGTTGGGACTTCAGTCAGCAGGATAAGCTAAAGAATTACTCTTAATCAGTCCTTCAACTGAAATTATTAATATGGAGAGAAACTGCACAACTGTTGGAAGCAGCTAGTGTGGGTGCTAGTGTGGGTGCCACGCAATTCTCTAATAACACCCTATAACTGTGACCTAAGCTGACATGTCAGCAATGAAGCCTTCTCAGCTCAGGAAGTACAGAAGCTCAACAACATGTGGCAATTTCATCCAAACCCGCAGTGTTCAATTTATCTGTCCACTCCTGTTCCCAACTCTTCTTATTGTTACTGACAGAAGACTGCCCATTAACTTTGTGTCACCGGGCATACTAAGCACCGAGAAGGTAACAGCGCCAAAACATATCTTGGCAACAGACAGGACACCGCGCATTACTGGAAAGTGGAGGGGACTGGCAGCCATAGCTCTGTGGGTAGCATGCTTGCCTTACGGTCTGAAGGTTGTAGATTAAAGTCTCGCTCCAGGACCTTAGCACACGTATTAACGCTGACACTGCAGGGTGATGCTGGAGGAGTACTGCACTGTCAGAGATGCATATTCCCGATGAGATGCTAAGTCCCCAGCTGTCGTTGTGAATAGATGGCACTCTTTCAAAAACAGCAGCTGGCATTCCGGCCAATCTTTATCTTGACTCACAAAGTCAGAGCTTTACAGCAGAGAAAGCTGCCCATTGTCTAGACGGTGATGACCAAACATCCTTTATTCTAATCCCATTTTCTAGCACTTGGCTCATAACTTCGTATGCTATTGCATTTCAAGTGCTCATCTAAGTAGTTCTTACATGTCTTGAGTGTTCCCAACTCTATCACTCTTTTAGGCACTGAGTTCCAGATACCTACAAAAAATTATTTCCTCAAATCCCCTCCAAACCTCCTGCTCTAAGTAAAGACTGTGCCCTCTAGTTACTGAGAGGTTATTGTAAAGTTTCACCCTATCTATTTCATCCACAACCCTCATAACTTTGTATGCACCAATCACAGCTTCCCCTCAGCCTTCTCTGCACTAAGGAAAACGACCCCAACCTATCAAATCTATCTCTTCATAACAGAATCACTCTGGGCCAGGCAACATCCCAGTAAATGCTTTTCAAACCCTCTTTAGTGTAATCACATCATAGCAACAGTAATAGGTCATTCAGTCTCTTGAGCCTGTTCTGCCATTCAATTCGATCATGGTTGTTCTGTGACCTAACCCCATATACCTGCCTTTAGCCCACATCCCTTAATACCTTTGCTGAACAAAAATATATCTATCTCAGATTTAAAATGAACTGATCTAGCATCCACTGGTATTTGTGGAAGCGAGCCTCTACTACTCTGTGTGTGTCTAAGTGCTTCCTAACATCTCTCCTAAACAGTCTGGCCCTAATTCTCAGATTATGCCCACTAGTTATAGAATCCCCAACCGTGGAAATAATTTCTCTTTATCTATATCATATTTTCCTGTTAATATCATGAAGACTTCAATCAGATCCTCTATATTCGAGGGAAAAATAAAAACAGGCCTGATTTGTACAATCTCCCCTCATTACATAACCCAACCCTGAAGTCCAAGAACAATTCTTGCAAATCTGCATTATACTGCTTCCATAGCCAATATATCTTTCATAAAGTATGGTGCCCAAATCTGCTCACAGTACGCCAAGGTCTAACCAGGGTTTTTACAGCTGCAGCTAGTACTCTAGTTCACTAGATATCAAGGCCAGTATTCCATTAGCTTTCTTGATTATTTTCTGCACCTGTTTGTGACATTTTAAAGATCTGTGCACGTGAACCCCGAAGTCTCAGGTGGGAGTGACTCCACCTGAACAGGGCTGGGTCCAGTGTTCTGGCGAAAAGGGTAAATAGGGTGGTCAATAGGACTTTAAACTAGTAAGTGGAGGGGGGGTAGAGGAGTGAGCATACAGAGAGTATAAAAATTAACGGAAGGCAAAGCAGCAGGTTAGCAGGTGACGAGGAAGCTTCAACTCCATTGAAAATTAGGAAAAAAGTTGAAGGGAAGGAGAACTCAAGGGCTGCTAGTAATGGAGGCGACAGGACTCAAAAAGAAGGTGCAAAAACTGGCATAAGGGCACTTTATCTGAATGCTCGGAGCTTTCAAAACAAAGTGGATGAGTTGACAGCGCAAACCATGGCAAATGGGTATGATTTAGTGGCCATTACAGAGACATGGTTGCAGGATGGTCATGACTGGGAGTTAAATATCCAGGGGTATCAAACTGTTCGGAAGGACAGACAGGAAGGTAAGGGAGGTGGTGTCGCTCTGATTTTTAAGGTTGATATCAGGGCGGTAGTGAGAGATGACATAGGTTCTACTGAACAAAAGGGTGAATCCAAGATAACAAGGTGTGGAGCTGGATGAACACAGCAGGCCAAGCAGCATCATAGGAGCAGGAAAGCTTGATGTTTCGGGCCTAGACCCTTCATCAGACCATTTGGGTGGAAATTAGGAATATCAGGGAGAAGAAGTCACTGATAGGTGTGGTATACAGGCCACCAAATAATGACATCATGGTGGGGCGGGCAACAAACGTAGAAAATGCACGTAAAAATGGTACAGCAATTATCATGGGGGATTTTAATCTACATATTGATTGGTCAAACCAGATCGGTCATGGCAGCCTTGAGGAGGGGTTCATAAAATGCATCTGCGATAATTTCCTTGAACAATATGTAATGGAACCTATGAGGGAGCAAGCTATCCTAGATCTAGTCCTGGGTAATGAGGCAGGAATAATTAATGATCTCACAGTTAGGGAGCTTCTCGGAAGGAGCAATCACAGAATGGTTAAATTTAAAATACAGATGGAGCGTGAGAAGGTTAAATCCAGTACCTACGTCCTGTGCTTAAACAAAGGAGACTATGATGGGATGAGGGATGAGGGATGAGGGATGAGTTAGCTAAGGTAGAATTGAAGCAAAAACTTTCTGGTGAGTCAATTGAGGAACAGTGGAGGACTTTCAAAACGATTTTTCAGCGCTCAGCAGGAGTATATTCCAGCGATAAGGCAGAACTGTAGGAAAAGAGAGAACCAGCCATGGATGTTTAAGGAAATAAAGGAAAGTATCAGATTGAAAAAAAAACATACAAAAGCACAAAGAGTTCTGGGAAACTAGTAGACTGGGAAATCTTTAAAGGCCAACAGAAAGCCATAAAAAAAATTATAATGAAAAGTAAGATAGATTATGAGTAAACTAGCTCAGAATATAAAAACAAAAGCAAAAGTTTCTATAAATATGTAAATGGTAAAACAGTGGCGAAGGTAAACACTGGTCCTTTAGAGGATGAGAAGGCCAATTTAATAACTGGGAAGGAGGAAACAGCTGAGGTGTTAAACAGTTATTTTGTGTCTGTCTTCACAGTGGAAGGCTCAAATAACATGCTGAAAACTGATGGCAAGTAGATTATAGCAGGTGAAGACCTAGAAACTATCATTATCCCTAAGGAGGCAGTGCTGGGCAAGCTAATGGGGCTAAAGGTAGACAAGTCTCCTGGCCCTGATGAAATGCATTCCAGGGTACTAAAAAAGGTGATGGGGGAAATAGCAAATGCACTAGTAATTATTTACCAAAATTCACTGGAATCTGGGGTGGTTCCCACAGACTGGAACACAGCCAATGTGACGCCACTGTTTAAAAAGGAAGTAGACAAAAAGCAGGTAACTATAGGCCAGTTAGGTTAACTTTGGTAGTGGGGAAAATGCTTGAATCTATCATTAAGTTAGAAATAGCAAGACATCTGGATATAAATTGTCCCATTGGGAACACCCACCATGGTTTCATGAAGGGTACGTCATGTTTAACTAATTTGGTAGAATTCTTTGAGGACATTACTTGCATGGTGGACAATGGGGAACCTGTGGATGTGGTGTATCTGGATTTCCAGCAGGCATTTGACAAGGTGCCACACCAAAGGCTGCTACATAAGATAAAGTTGCACGGTATTACAGGTAAGGTATTAGCATGGATAGAGGATTGGTTGACTAGTAGAAAACAAAGAGTAGGGGTAAATGGGTGTTTTTCTGGTTGGCGGTCAGTAGCTAGTGGTGTGCCTCAGGGATCAGTGTTGGGACTGCAATTGTTTACAATTTACACAGATGATTTGGAGTTGGGGACTAAGTGTGGTGTGTCAAAATTTGCAGATGACACTAAGATGAGTGGTAGAGCAAAGTGTGCAGAAGACACTGAACGTCTGCAGAGGGATATAGATAGTCTAAGTGAGTTGGCAAAGGTCTGGCAGATGGAGTACAATGTTGATAAGTGTGAGGTCATCCATTTTGGTAGGAATAACAGCAAAACGGACTATGTTTTAAATGGAAAAAATTGCAGCACGCTGCTGTGCAGAGGGACTTGGGTGTCCTTGTGCATGAATCTCTAAAAGTAGGATTGCAGGGGCAGCAGGTAATTAAAGAGGTAAATGGAATTTTGTCTGTCATTGCTAGGGGGATGGAGTTTAAAAACAGGGAGGCTATGCTACAGCTGTATAGGGTCCTCGTGAGGCCACACCTGGAGTACTGTGTGCAGTTTTGGTCTCCTTACTTGAGAAGGGATATATGGGCACTGGAGGGGGTGCTGAGGAGATTCACTCGGTTGATTCCAGAGTTGAGAGGGTTGGATTATGAGGAGAGACTGAGTAGACCGGGCTTATACTCATTGGAATTCAGAAGAGTGAGGGAAGATCTTATAGAAGGGAATTTAGGCTAAATTGATTTAGCTAAGATCAATGTTGGGTTACAAGGATCGGTGCAGACTCGATAGGCCAAATGGCCTCTATCTACACTGTAGGGACTCTACGAAGGGAATAGATAAGGTGGAGGCAGGGAGGTTGTTTCCGCTAGCAGGTGAAACTAGGGCTAGAGGGCATCGCCTCAAAATAAAGGGAAGCAGATGTAGGACTGAGGTCAGGAGGAACTTCTTCACCCAAAGGGTTGTGAATCTGTGGAATTCCCTGCCCAGTGAAGCAGTTGAAGCTACCTCACTGAATGTTTCTAAGGCAAGGCTAAATAAATTTTTGAACAGGAAAGGAATTAAGGGTTATGGTGAGCAGGCGGGTAAGTGGAGCTCAGTCTCAAAAAGATCAGCCATGATCTTATTGAATGGCGGGGCAGGCTCAAGGGGCCAGATGGCCTACTCCTGCTCCTAGTTCTTATGTTATGATATCCACTGTATTTAACTTCATGCCATCTACAAAGTACTCGGATCTATCCTTTCTCGGTCCAAAATGGGTAACCTCACACTTGCTTACATTAACCTCCATTTGTCACAGTTTTGCCCATTCACCTGGTCTTTCTATACCTCTTTGTAATTTTATCCTAATATCTACACTGACTACAATGCTACCTAATTTGGACAAGACTTTTTTTGCCATTATCTGAGTCGTTAATAATGTGAATAATTAAGACCCTAACACAGATCGTGTGACACTGGTGACATCCTGCCAAATTGAGTATCTACACATTATCTCCACTTTCTGTTGCCTGCCACACAACCAAATTCCCAGCCATCCCATAATATGGCAACCAGAACTGCACACAGTATTCCAGTTGTGGCGTAACATTACATATAGCTCCATCATAACCACCTTTTCTTGTACTCAATACTTTGACAAATGAAGGCAAGAATCACACATGCCTTCTTCTATAACCTTATCTACTTGTTACACTGCCTTCAAGGATCTATGAACATGCACACTAAGGCCCCTCTGACTACCTGTACTTAGAATCATAGAATCCCTACAGTGCAGATAGAGGCCGTTTGGCCTATCGAGTCTGCACCCATCCTTGTAACCCAACATTGATCTTAGCTACATCAATGTAGCCTAAAATTCCCTTGACACCATGGGGCAATTTAGCATGGCCAATCCACCTAACCTGTATGTCTGTGGACTGCGGAAAGAAGCTGGAGTGCTAAGCTGAAACTCATGCAGATACGGGGAGATTGTACAAACTTCACGCAGACAGTCATCTGAGATTAGAATTGTACCCAGGACCCTGGTGCTGTGAGGTTTTTAGGATCCCTTGGATTCTACCATTCAACGTGTACTCCCTTGCCTGGACAGTCCTCCTAAAATAAATCACCTCACATTTTTCAGGATTAAATTCTACTTGGCAATGGCCAGTCCATCTGTATTGCCCTACTGCTGTTTGTGGGACCTTGCTTTGCGCAAATTGTTGTAATGTGGCAGCCAGTGGCTACACTTCAAAATTATTTCATTGGCAGTATGGCATCCTATGCTCTTGGAAGATGCTATGTAAATGCAAATCTTTCTTAACAGCCTGACACTGGTCTGTCTATCATCATTAATAATATCGACCCCAAGACAGTGGGTGAAGCATAAATCTGCATAGAAGTCCTCATCAACATAGTTTATTCACAGAATGCAGCATCACACATATTAGCCTCCTGCTGACTAACCAACTCAGTGACCCAGCAATGCCTTTTCAAAGCGGGGTCAAACAAATAGAGTCACAGAGATATATAGCACGAAAACAGACTCTTTGGTCCATTTTGTCCATGATGGCCAGATATCCTATACAAATCTAGTCCCATCTGCCAGCATTTGACCCATATCTCTCCAAACCCCTCCCATTCATATTCCCATCCAGATGCCTTAAACGTCTAACTACTGCTCCAACTGATCCATGCGATCTGATAGGATTCACAACCAAGCACACTTCCTGCAGACATAATCATCTGTAACATGGAAACTCCCTACTCTCCCACATCCAACAGGAAGAGCACATCACTCTACTAAAGACCATCTCTGTACTTTCCACCATGTGATCACTGCCTTTGTCTCTCGTCCTCCTTTTTTAAAGTGCCGTTAACTTTGATCTTTTTTCCCCAAAGTTCCAAAACAATGCAACAGCCTATAAAACAGTAATTACTACTCCTAGAATTTGAGGAAATCGGCTCCAACACTGATAATACCTCAAAAAAGCAGCAGCTCTTACAGCCACAATTCTTTCCCGTCCTCCATCTTGGACTACCAGAGATAACAAATTTACTAAGGAATCTCTCAAAGCGGAACTTTAACAATGAGCAGCTTTAATAGTCTCTTTATATAATATTGAAACAATAAAACAAATTAAATATACTGATGAACAACCCCTTTGAAAAGGGGTCTCATATACACTTTTGAGCAAACAATTAAAAATGAACTAACTAGATGATAGCCTCTTAAAGGGAAAGGCCCCTTTTTACACATTTTGAACATGAGGGAATTAACTAATATTCAGCCTCTTAAAGCATCTTTCCGGGGCGAAGTCTATTTTTATAATTACTTAATCAAATTCTTTTGACACCTCAGGTCACACTTCAGTGGGACATGAACTGGATCTTTTGGCCCAGAGGGAGGGGCACTGTAAAGACCTTTTAAAATCCAGGAACTTCAGCTGCATTGAAAGTCCATGAGCATGATGAGATTTGAACACGGGTCTCTTCACTTCGGCTCTGATGAAGTCATCGAAACTTGAAACGTTAGCTTGCCTTCCATCCATGGATGCTGCCTGACCTGCTGGGAGCTCCAGCATCTTTTGCTTTCAGTATGCATCCTTCATACATGGCCTAGGTATTGAAATACTGCCACTACATCACAAGATTTTAATTCTTTAGATATTAAAGTCATCAAGGGGTGTGGAGAGAAAGCAGGAATATGGCATTGTGATTCAGGATCTGCCATGATCGTACTGAAGGCCGGAGCATGCTCAAGAGCTGAACTCCTGTGCACTGATTCTATGTTTGACCCTCATTTTTATTATCACCCCGATTTTGACAGGTTATGACATTACTCCAAGGCACGTGGACCTTCAACCCAAAATCTTCTCATTTAGGGGTTGGGACGCTAACTACCACTGTGTCACAAGACCCAAATCCATTTTGATTAAAAAAAAATCATCTTTAATCAGCCTGTCTGAACAAATTAGAACACATCTCCTGTCACAGGTCAAGAAATAGAGGCATGACCCCTGCACCACAAGAGCTGTGCTCAAGATGCTTAATTGATCAGCAGCCTCCATTCGTGTTCTTTACAAAACTATTAACTTTAACAGTCCAGCGGTTCAGGTATGGTATCACTCACATGTTGAGAGGACTCTCTGCAGCAAGGGCCACGGCAGAATCCAGGTGAATTTTACATGCTCGACCGTGCACCTGCAGAAACTGCGCTGGATCTTTTTTCTGGAAATCAAAGTTGGCAGAATGTTGTTTACATTGGGAAAAGAATTTTCAAAGCCATGTTTTAACGTCAACTAACCCCGACGTTATAGAATCATACAGCAAGGAAGCAGACCAGTCAGTCAAACAAGTCTACCCTAACCATGCTCCCAAACTAAACTAGTCCCATTTGCCTGCATTTGGTCCATATTCCCCCAAACCTTTCCTATCCATGTACTTATCCAAATGTCTTTTAAAATGTTGTAACCGTACCTGCATCCTTCACTTCCTCTGGCAGGTCATTTCACACATGAACCACTGTATAAAAAAAGTTGCACCTCATGCCCTTTTTAAAGCTTTCTCCTCTCACCTTAAAAATATGCCCCTTGGTTTTGAACTCCCCCGCACGAGGAAAAATACCTTGACTATTCACCTTATCTACACCCCTCATGATTTTATGAACCTCTATATGGTCACCCCTCAACCTCCTACGGTTATCCAAATTGGAAGAGTGGATGTTACAACATGGTGGCAAACTCACTATCTTCTCGTAGTACTCCCTGCGTCGCTCAGCCCGTTTCTTGTAATCCACCATCATCCCGCGCAGTTTCCGCTCATGTTTCCGAGCCTCGTGCCACATCCTGGATTCTTAACGTGACACAAGTTACACAAAATAGCAAGTCTGAAGAGAAACAGAAAGTGATTCCAATTGAACAGGCCAGCTTTCAACAACATGCCGTATTTAATTAGAACCTAGAATGCAGTAAAGCAACCCAAGGCATTTCACAGGCGTCACCAAACATAATGTGACACTAAGCTACAGGATGGTGAGAGACAGACAGGCAGATTAGGCCAAAATCTTGGCCAAAGAGGAAGCTTATAAGGAATGCCTTAAAAGAGAGTTAGAAAGGCAGAGGATTAATGGGGGAGTAGAATTTTGAAACTTAGGGACCAGACAGCTGAAGGCACAGTTGCCAATTAAAATTGGAGATATTCAAGAGGCCAGAATTGGAGGAATACAGAAATTGTGGAAGGCTTCAGAGATTGGGAGGGGTCAAATCCATGGAGATTTTTGAAAACAAGGACGGAAATATTAAAATCAAGGTACTGCTGGATCAGGGATCAATGTAGGACATGTGAAACCTGGTGCAAAACTACAGTGAGGCTAGCAGACTGATTTTTCCTTTTAGAGACAAAAAAAACTGCAGATGCTGGAATTCAAGGTACACAAAAAGGAGGCTGGAAGAACAAGCAAGCCAGGCAGCATCTGGAGGAAAGGAGAAGTCAACAGTGACTTCTCCTTTCCTCCAGATGCTGCCTGATTTTTCCTTTTGTTGTTTACACAGGTTGACTTCTGGCATGTGCCTAAAAAAAAACACATCGGATTTGTCCTCACATTTCAAAGTCCAAAGGATTAGCGTATAGGTTCAACATCAAGGAAAAGATATGACCACACTTTCCTTCACAGCATGACAGGAAACTGATCTGCAAGTGTGGTACAGAGCCATAAACAACAAGTTTGATTCCCAATCAGCTTCAAAACACTAACACTGGAAGTGTGTATAGATGTATGTCATTTAATACATGGAAGCTCATCGATATATGTGCTGGCAATCTCCTGAGAAATTGCTCAGTGACTCAGAGAATATGCTGGCCACCAAGTGAAGCCAGTTCTTCAATGTCATACCAATTCTGGGGATAATGAATGCAGGTTGAATCCTGACACTGAAGCTCATGGGACAAAGAGAACTGCACACACAGCTGCCACCTACATTTATCTCTGATTCCATCCTCTCACAGGACATGGGCAAAGGTAATACTTCCTTATTAACTTGAAGTTTTACAAGCTTCTCTCTCTGTAAAAGTGATTCCAACATTTTCTGTCCTCTGTTCCAATTGTGTATACATTTAAAAAGGCAGGATTTATTGGCCATTCCTAATTACCCTTGAACTGAGTGGATCAGACAGATAAGAGTCCAACACATCACTGTGAGTCTGGAGTCACGTGTAGGTCAGATTGGTTAAGGATGGCAGATTACATTACACTAAAGAACATTAATGAACCAGATGGGTTTTTATGACACCTGACGAAAGTTTCACAGTCACCTTTACTGAGGCTAGCACATAATTCAAGATTTATCATTGATTGAATTTAAAATCTGCCTGCTTCTGTGCTGGATGCGAATCTATAGCCAGGGCCTCTGGATTATAATTCCAGAAACATCAAAATCTCAAAAACAGACTGTTAACTGTAAATAAATGATCGCCAATAGAGGACCAAATGCTGGATAGTTGTGCATTTGGAAATGCACTTAGTTTTATAATCTTGATTCAGATGCAAAAAAAAGTGATGTTGGAAGCTGGTATGGATAAGAGTCAAGGGCAGTAAACTAACTCAACAGATGCCAGTGAACATATGTGGTTCTTACAGGGGTCAAATTTGAGGAGGACAGTGAATCCAAAACAGGTAAAATGGAACGTGCAGAGAACAGCTTGAGAATCTCCAAAGATGAGGACACAGCATCTTCAGCTTTGAACAACATCCCAAGGCATTTCGATGGGGGACAAAGAACATGGACGCTCTATCAGGGTTTGGGTTTTAAGGAACAAGGGCACATCATAGCTTTCAGGTCCCTTCTGTGACACATGACACCTTGAATACTTAACACTGTTCTATTGTTATTGCTGAATCAAAACCATGAAACACCTTGGAAGTTTCTTTGTGACATCAATTTCAGCATTTTGAGTAGAAAAGTAGTATGCTAGTACAGCAGGTATTAAGGAAGGTGTATGGAATTATGGCATTTATTGTTAAAGGAATAAAGTGTAAAAGTAGGGAAGTATCGCTGCAACCGTACAAGGCATTAGTGAGACTGCATAGAATTTTGTTAGCCTTGAGGGATAGTTGTCATGGAGACAGTTAAGAGGACGCTCACTAGATTGATTCCAGAAATGAGGTGCTTATCTTATGAAGACAGTTTGAGTAGTTTAGGCCTATATTTCTGGAGTTTAGAAGAATGAGGGGAGATCTAACTGAAGGGACTGACAGAGTAAATGTAGAAAGAGCATTTCCTCGCTGGGCAATCTAGAACTATAGGTCATAATTTTAAAATGAGGGTTAGCAGATTTAAAACAGAGATAAGAAGAAATTATTTTTATTCATTCACATGATGAGGGCAATGCTGGCTTTTATTGCCCATCCGAGAAGGCAGTTGAGGGTCAATCATATTGTCGTGGGTCTGGAGTCATATGTAGTCCAGACCAGATGGCAGCTTCCTTCCCTAAAGGACATGCGATAACTAGATGGGTTTTTCCAACAATCAGCAATGGTTTCAGGGTCATCATTAGATTGCTAATTCCATGAATTTATTGAATTCAAATTCTACCATCTGCTGCGGCAGGTTTCGGAGCCAGGTCCCAAAACATCACCTGGGTCTCTGGATTAACAGTCCAGCAATAATATCGCTAAGCCATCACCTCCCCAAAGCATTGTGAATCTGTGGAGTTCACTACCCCGGAGTTCAATGGACGCTGGCATATTAAATAAATTTAAGGAGGTGATAAGACAAATGTTTAAAAATAATGGGTTGAAGCGTTATGGAGAGCGGGCAGGGAAGTGGAGTTGAGGCTGAGAAGAGATCAGTCATGACCTTATCAAATGGCGAATCAGGTACAAGGGGCTGAATGGCCTCCTCCTGCTCTTAGTTTTCATGGAAGGTGGGGATGGACGATGAGGTTGATCAAATTTATGGAAATATACCAGTTCAGTGGAATTTAAGCTGAAGACACAATGACAAAAAACGGAATACATACCGTCCCAATCCCTTAAACGTTTGTGTGTCCTTGTAAAAACATTACTCACTCACTTCACTTGTACAAGAGGCACAGAGCAGCTCTGCTGAAGGTGAAAAGACAGGTAGTGAGTAGTGGCATTCAACCTGGAGAGAGAGAGAATAGACCTGTCAGATGTTAGGAGGTCATAAAAACACGCCCCTCTGGGATCTTACACAGAGGGGTCAACAGAGGTCTTTCAATACCATTCTGAAATTTTAACTTGGATTCTCTCCTGCTCTGCAGTTGATGCTCAGACATTTTTGTCATTTTTTTCCAACTGGTTGTACAAAATGCACCCTGCCGCATATCACTTAAATTACATTGCTTCAAGGTATTCGAGATGATTCCCTGGATCAGATGATCCATCCATTGCCCTCCCACCTCTACCAACCACCTTGCCTCCCTTGCACCTGTCCCGACTCCTGCCATCTCCCAACCCTTCCCTTACATCTCTTCACCCACTCTTCCTACCCTCGACCACACTCCTCCTCACCCTCTCCCCGTACCTCTTCCCCCTCTCATCCCATCCCTCTCATCTTCAACCTTCCTTCCATAACCCCTCACCCTCGCCCCTCCCATTCACCTTCAATTCACTTCCCTCCATTCGCCCTGATCTCCTCCCTCATCTTTCCCTCCCCTATTCTTTCCCCACACCACTCACCCAGTCCTCTCCTCCCGACTCATAATACCTCTCCACCCATCCATCACTCCCCAGCAACCTCATACCCTCCACCTCCTCATTCATCCTCAACTTGTTACCCCCCACTTACTCCTGCACCCCCATGTATCTCCTCCTGTCCCACCCTAACCCCCATCTGCCCCCCATTTATACCCCTAACCCCCACTCCTCCAATGCATACCCATTACCCCTGTCTTCCCCCATTTATTCTCCTAACCCCCACTTCCCCAGTGCGTACCCATTACCCCTGTCTTTCCCCCCACCATTTACAGCCCTAGCCCCATCACCCCTTCCCCCCAATTTACACCCCTAAACTCTGCTCCCCCCAATTTATACCCGTAACCCCCATACCTTTAATTTACACCCCCATCCTGTTCTTTCCTCACCCCGCCTTCAGCAGCACCCCGCCGTACACTTTTCTCCGACACGACTGATCCTTTCGCAATTCCCCGTCAGCCTCAGACCTTACTTTCCGAGCTCCTCTCAGCCTTGTAAGTAAGGTGCCTTTCCTTCCAGTTTCCCTCCCCCCCCCCAGCGTTTACCTGGTGTAAAGCTCTACCAACTGTCCGCCATCTTTTCTCCTCTCCTCCCCCCTTGTGTTTGACCGCGCAGACATCTTCCGCCCCGCACTGTCCGCTGCCACCCGCTTCCTCCCGGCCACTTCCGCCCCGCTCCAGGTACTACAGGAAAAGACGTTCAACGGCAATTCAGCTACATTATCAGTTCCGCGGAGAGTCTATTACATACATTTTGAGCGCTTTTCAATCATTTGTTTTGTTTCGGCTTCAATCGTATCGGCATCACAAACTGATATCCACATTAATTTTTAATTAATTCACAGGAAAGGAGGGAAACAGACATAGATGTAATGTGGGCGTTGTTGGCTGTCTCATTGTTTATTGTCCGTTCTAGCTGCCCCTTGAGAAGATTGCAGTGCAATTCGTGTTGTGTAGGTAACCTCAATATTACTGGGGAGGAAATTCAAAGACTTTGACCCAGCGACGCCAAAGGAATGCCGACATATTTCCAAGTGTGTGGTTTGGAGGGAACCTGCAGGGCAGTAACGTTTCCATATTTCTGCTGCCCCTTGTCTTTCTAGATGGTAGAGATCACAGATTTGGAAGGTAACAAGCATGGGGCTGGATGAACACTGCAGGTCAAGCAGCATCATAGGAGCAGGAAAACTTGACGTTTCGGGCCTAAACCCTTCATCAGAAAAATTTGGAAGGTGCTGTTGTGCATCTTGTAGATGGTACACTGCTGCTACTGAGCTTCAGTGTTGGATGGAGTGAATGTTGAAGGTGTGGGGTGGGGGGAGCAGGTGGGGGTTGACCTGGGACTGCTTTGGCCTGAATTCTGTTGAGCTTCTTGAGTTTTGTTGGCAAAGTGGGTGCTGCTTGCTAAACCAGGCCTGAGCTGCTGGGATGATCATCCTGATGAAAACATTTAAGTGGAAATAATGTAAAGATGGGTATTGGTGCACTTAAAATGATGGGCTTGATGCCACATTACTTCATGATAGAATTCCTACAGCGTTGAAGCATACCATTTGGCACATCAAGTCCTCACTGACACTCTGAAAAGCATCCCACTCCCCTACCCTATAACTGTGCATTACCCAGGGCTAATCCACCTGGCCTGCACATCCCTGGACGCTATCAGCAATTTCCCATGACCAATCCACCCTAACCTGCACATCTTTGGACTATGGGAGGAAACCGGAGCACCCAGAGGAAACCCATGTAGACGTGGGAAGAATGTGCAAACTCCACAGACAGTTGCCTGAGGGTGGAATTGAATCTGTGACTTGAGTGCTATGAGGCAGCAGGTTAACCACTGAGCCACTGTCCTCAATACTCAATACTAGATCATATGAAGATCTAACTGAGTCATAACTGGAATACTATTTTGCAAGTTTTCCTTAATCATGATTTCCCTCACATTCTCAAATCCTTTCTCCAATAACAGTGATTGAATATTGAATTCATTACATATACATAAGAATGTAGGAACAGGAGTAGGCCATTTAGCCCCTTAGGCCTGACCTGCCATTCATTGAGATCACAGTTGATCCATAGCCTAACTGCATATACCTGCCTTTGGCCCATATTCCTTAATTTTTTTGTTAAGCAAAGGTATGATCTATCTCAGATTTAAATTTAACACTTTCTTTTTCCTCTTCTGTCACATGTTCTATAGATATTTAATTAGGTTTCATTCTTCCAGTCCTAAATTTGAATTGATAAGCTTCAGGGATAAGCTTGAAAGTGTTCAGCGATAATAGGAACTGCAGATGCTGGAGAATCCGAGATAACAAGGTGTAGAGCTGGATGAACACAGCAGGATCATAGGTGCAGGAAAGCTTGACATTTCGGGCCTAGACCCTTCATCTTTTTCTGACCAAGGGTCTAGGCCCAAAACGTCAAGCTTTCCTGCTCCTATGATGCTGCTTGGCCTGCTGTGTTCATCCAGCTCTACATCTTGTTATCTTGAAAGTGTTTAGTGTTGCTTTTTAATATCAGTCTGCAGACTGCTCTTCTAGCAGACAGATGTGCATGTTAATAGTTGTACCTATTAGAGCATACTGACATATAAAGAACATAGCATCTTCTAGCCACTTTGATTTCGCAACTGTCTTTTCAAATGAGAAAAACCTCAGACAATTGTCTTTCTCCACTGTACCTTGGCAGCAGCTGCTCCAAGTTTTTTTTTCATTTTCAAGATGGCGGCAGCGGCACAGGCAGTGTCTGGGCTCAGCCTGGGGCTCGTCCTTTCTGTCCACTTCTCTTTTTTCCCCTTTTTAAAAAAAATTTTTTCAGTTATTTTTAACCTACCTCGTCTCACGAAGACAGCGGTGGTGCTGCTGCAGCTGACGGCCTGGTGTGGAGCAGGGTAGCCAGCAGTCGACAGGCTGGGGTAGGGCGGGATGGCCAATGATCGACGGACCAGAGAGGAGCTGCCAACAGGCTGGGAACCCAGAGGGGTTGCCTGGCAGAGTGGGACCCAGTGCAGTCAGCCTGTCACAGACCTCAATCTTGGCAGTGCAGGGAGCGTGAGACCACATGTGGAAAGCCCACAATCTGGAGAGACTGTAGGCTATACAGGACTGTAACATTTAACTTTATTTCTTTACATTCCTAATTTATACTATGAAGAACTGTAATGTAGAACTTTTAGCTTTCCTGTGTATTTCTCAATTTTTGTACCCAGGTACATTGCATCTAAGATGGCACCTTGTGTGGTGAGATTGTATGCATCTCATTGGACTCCTGTACTTTGTACTTAAGTACATGTGACAATCAATCTGACTCTAGTTCTTACTGTATCCCTCAGCATGTAGTCCTGAACCTTGGAATGTGCCAGTCTGCAACACTCGGTTGAGGTCAACTCTTTGCATTGGAAGACCAAGTTTTGGGCAGAGCAAAGAGCATGTTTCACTGAGTTCATGGTTCTCCAGGTGCAGTCGATCCTTGGTGTGCATCCCAGGGAACAGCCTGTACGGCACAGAGTCCAGACCCTAAATGACATATTCAATATCTGCCTCTATGAGGCTGGTTAGGTCTCCCCTAACCTGCCCCTCTCTGAAGCCCCTCTCCTCTCTTTTCAAGCAAAACATGTGTGTGAAGGTTTTCACTCCGTTTACAAGACATAGACTGTTACACAAAGAACTCCTGCATAAAAACCATTTAATTGGAAACTTTTAACTTTGAATCTAATTAATCTTAATTTTCAATGATCAATTAGTGTGAAAAAAGAAACAGGTTTTGAACACCAAGTGTTTATATGAACATTCTCAACCAATCTGAACAATGTACGTATTACAAGAGCATATCCCTTGGGTCTCAATTAACAGCATATCAAGGAATCACACCCTCTGGTTAAACTGTGGGATTAAAAAATAAACCAGACATCTCATGGTGGTTTCCGTCTCAGAACTGCTCAACTTTTCTTTTGTGATGACTCCTTTAAGGTCCATGGGGAATCTGAGGTCCAGAGATGGGTCTGCAGAACTGTCTTTCGTAGACTTGGACTAGTCTATATATGTCATGAGTAATGGCTCTATTTTGGTGTTCAACAATAAATGGTGCTCCTTTCCAGACAGGCTTCTTGAGATATTATGTTGGCACTGAAAGTAAAGTTTCAGACAGCCTTGCCTTTCAATAAAGCCGGAAATGCAGTTATTTGGGAAATTGGACATTACGGTGATGGTGTGGAGGATTAGCCCCAGTACGCCAAAAGAATTAGATACTCTTTTCAGGCAAACAGGATACGAGGGGATCATCGATAAAAAATGTCATTCCCCTGGCCACTGACTTTCAGCATCATAAAGAGTTTAGTCTTACAGCAACCGTGGGGTCAAAATCCTTTGGTGAACTAAAACAAAAATCGCTGGAGAAACTCAGCAGTTTTGGGTCCGTGTGGGAAGAAATCAGAGTTGATGTTTTGAGTCTGGTGACTTCATCAGAATACCCACCAGATGAAGAGTTACCAGAATTGAAAAGCCGACTCTGCTTATTTTGCACAGATGCTGCCAGATCTGGTAGGCTTCTCCAGTGTTTTCTGTTTTGTTTTTCAGACCTTCAGCATCCACAGTTCCTTGTTTCATTTCCATTGATAAATTGATAAGTGTGGTTGCAGACCACTACAACTCCAAACCATCTGTTAAATTACAGGGTTACAGGTTTAACATAGTAAATAAACTTCCTGAGGAACCATTTACGGAGTTCTTGACAAGACTGCTGAAATTGGCGAAACAGTGTGAGTACAGATCAGCCCTTTGGGAAATGTTAACGTTGGTGGAATTAACAATTCTGTGACCCAAAGAAAGCTACTGACCAAATCATAGCAGGACCCCAAGAAAGCCATAGAACTTTCCCATGAAGACACAGAAAAAGAGGCTCAGCAGATTCAGGAGTCCATAGGCAGTACCATCCTCAGCCTTTGACTAGCCCCACACTGCAGAGCCATGTTTCCAGCAGATAGTACTCACAGCTCCCATTGGTTGCCAAAGAAAGGTGATAGGAGTCAGAGACCACAAGGTTAACCAGGCAGGAAGTTTCTCCAGCAAGGAGCAAGAGTGTCCATTCTGCACTTGTAGTCAAGAGGGTCCACCCCAGATAAGACTACTGAAACAGGCAAAACATGTACTGTCCAGGCCAGAGAGTGATGTCACCTCCAGACAGGGCTTGATTTGACTTGATTCATTGTTGTCACACGTGCCCAAGTACAGTGAAAAGCTCTGTTTTGCGAGCGGTACAGGCAGATCATAGCAAACAAGGACATACAGATTCTAGGGTGCTTAGACAGAGCAAAGCATACAAGGTCACAGGAGGTATGCATCAACATTACTTGAAGTTAGCAAGGTCCATTCAGCAGCCTAAAAACGGCAGGGAAGAAGCTGTTCTTGACCCTGATCTTAAACCTGTTGGTGTGTGCGCTCAAGCTTCTGTATCTTCTGCCTCATGGAAGAGGTTGTAGGAGAGCATTGCTGGGGTGGGAGGGGTCTTTGATGTGAGGAGCCTTTCTGCGGCAACGAGAAGTGTAAATGGAGTCCATGGATGGTAGGTTGGCTTCCGTAATGGTCTGGGCAACACGCAGAAATTTCTGTAGTTTCTTAACGGTCCTCAGCAGAGCAGTTGGCGTACCAAGCCCTTATGCACCCAGATAGAGTGCTTTTTTGGTGCATCTGTAAAGGTTGGAGAGGGTCCTTATGGACATGCCGAATTTCCTATGCTGCCTGAGGAAGAAGAAGTGTTGTTATGCTTTCTTGACCATTGCATCCACATAGAACATAGAACAGTACAGCACAGTGTAGGCCCTTCGGCCCACGACGTTGTGCTGACCTATTATCCTACTAAGATCAAACTATCCTGCATACCCAACATTGTACTATCATCCACGCGCCTATCCAAGAGTCGCTTAAACATCTCCAATGTATCTACGTGGGAAGTCCAGGACAGATTGTCAGTTATTGTCATTCCTAGGCCTTGCAAATAAAACAGCCCGAGGAAGAGGAATTGATATTGCTAAATTACACAGCTGCTTCCAAAGTGGCTCCAATTAAGATAAAACTCCAAGTAAATGGCTACATCCTAAGCACTGAGGTAGACACACTGTATCTGTTGTCGGGAAACAAACCTTTAGAAAATTCCTTGAAGCCGGCGAGACACCAAGGCTAGGTTGGCCACACGGTTGTGAATCAGGATATATTTACGAAGCATTGAAGAAACGCTTTTGCTGCAAAACCATCATCGTTACATGCTTGACAGCAAGCTGCCACAACTGCAGGAAATCTCAAATTGAGGCACAAAATGCTGAAAATACTCACATCAGGCATTATCTGTGGAGAGAACCTAAGCAATAGTGTAATCTAGTGAAAGGATAGGGGGCAGGTTGGATAAAGGTAAAAAGGGGGTTTAATCTCTCATTGTCCACCCGACCACAAAACCTGCTTTTTATACATTTCCCACTCATCCTCACTCCCTTTGCTTAAAGCCTATTACTGACTTTTCTCAGTTTTGACAAAATGTCGTTAACCTGAAAATAAAATGTATAAAGTACATTCAAAACTGACAGCCTTAGGCCTTCTGGATGTTGCCAGATTTTGAGCCAAATGCTTTGGGCACTGGGCAGGTTGGGCCAAACTGGATCTTTGGTAGGGTCAATGGTCGCTTGGAGCAAGGACTAGCTCAAACTTGACAAAACTACCAACAATTCTGGTGCCAGACAACACCTTGCCTAATTTTCCAGGTAGTTTTTTTCAATTGAGTAAAATTTGAGAAAAAACACAAGTATGGTACTTTTGGAAAATGTCTGTTTTTGGACAACTTGCACTTTTTAGGCAGCCAATTTTGAGAGTGTATATCTATATTTCTCTAGTCATAGACTCTATCAGACCTACATTTAGAGTCAGAGTCATACAGCATGGAAACAGACTTTTTGGTCCAACCAGTCCTTGCCGAACACAATCCAAACTAAACAAGTCTCACCTGCCTCCTCCTGACCCATAACCCTCCACACCTTTCCTATTCACATACTTATCCAAACATCTTTTAAACATTGTAATTGTACCCGCATCCTATGGAAGTTCATTCTACACACAAACCACTGTCTGTCTAAAAAGTTTGCCTGAGGTTGTAGACTTGCTCACCGAGCCGGTGTGTTTGATTGCAGACATTTCGTCACCCTGCTTGGTAACATCGTCAGTGTGCGTCCAGTGAAGCGTTGGAGTTCTGTCCCACTTGTTATTTATATGCCTCGGTTTGCTGGGGTGATTGGTATTACTTCCAGTTCTGTCTTTCAGTGGTTTGTATGTCGGGTCCAGTTCAATGTGTTTGTTGACGGTTGTTCCGGTTGGAATACCAGGCCTCCAGGAATTCCCTGGCACAACTCTGTTTGCCTTGTGCAATTATGGATGTGTTGTCCCAGTCGAATTTGTGTCCTTCTTTGTCCGTGTGTACTGAGACCACTGAGAATCGATCGTGCCAACCACCCCAGCAAACAGTGGCATATAAATAACAAGTGGGACAGAACACCAGCGCTTCACTGGAGGCGCACTGACAATGTTACCTAGCATGGTGATGAAATGTTTGCAACCAAGCCCACCTGCTAGGCAAGCAAGTCTACAACCTCATCCACAACCCGAGCTACAAATTATCTCAAAAACTTTAAAAAATTTGCCTTCTGTGTCTTTTTCAAATCTCTCTCTTCTCACCCAGAAAATGTGTCCCCTAGTCTTGAAATTGCCCACCCTAGGGGGGAAGACAACTACCATTAACTCTATTTCCCAGTATTTTCTGCCTGTGTTAAAACCATGTGGTTTTTTAAAATTTGTTCATGGGGTAAGAGCAGCACTGGCTGGGGCAGCGTTTATTGTCTATCTCCATTTGACAAGAGGGCAGTTACAAGTTAACCGCATTCCCATAGGTCTGGAGTCACACGTAGGTCAGACAGGATGAGGATGGCAGATCTTCCTCCTTAAAGGCTATTAGTTTTTAAAACAACAATTGATACCGGTTACATCATCACCGTTAGACTGGCTTCTTATTTCAGATTTTTATTAAATTAAAATGTTAACCATCTGCCATGGTGGAATTGAAATCCACGTCCCATTAGTCTGAACCCATGCCAACCATCAGCGCCACAAAACAGGATGAATTATTACAGAGGCCCAAGTCAGACAATGCTGGATACTCCCCAGTCACCATCCTTGATGTTATTGCTAGCCAATGGAGAAAGGCAACTATGAAGTCAAGTCGAAACAGAGCATTTAAGTCTTTGCTGGCTAAGGCAATTATGAAGCCAAGGCTGAAAAATGGTTCTAGGATGTAGATCAGAATAATGTAATTGAATGATGGAACAGGTGTACCAGGCTGAATGGCATACTCCCTGTCACAGGCAGACCCCAGTTGTGACTGGGCTCCATTCTGGAGCCTGCTTGAAAGTCAATTTGCAGGCAAGTTGGAACACAATGCAGGACGACAGAAAGCAACTGTTTGTTCGGGAAATGTTTGTGTGTTCTTTCTTTAAAATTGCAGCGAAATATGGTATCGGGTTCATAAGTCAGGGACTCCCTGTACTATGTAGCTAAACAGCAAGGTCAGAAATCACGTGACACCAGGTCATAGTTCAACAGTTTAATTTGAAATCACAAGCTTTCAGAGTCTTACTCCTTCTTTACACTCCGAAAGCTTGTGTTTAAAAATAAACCTGTTGTCGTGTGATTTCTGACCTTGTCCACCCCTGTCCAACACTGGCACTTGCACATCATGATTAAACAACACGCAATGAGCTGAAGTAGTGAATATCTGAGACACACACTGGGCAACCGTAACCTGACACAATCTATTGTGAGCTTTGCAGATGGATCAGTTGAAATGTCTACAGACTAACAAACCAGCTCAGCGAGCGAAGCAACCACAGCACCAGTGACCTTTTCTTGAAGTAGTCACACGTGAATGTAGGGTAAGAAGTAACTGAGTTCATTTTTGATATGTTCTTTAAAGGAGGGACTTAAAGAATTTAGCACCCCACAAGTTCTTCATGTCCTAAACTATTATACAGTCAAAATGTTGGGCAGCGCAGTAGCTAGTATGGTTACCTGACAGTGCCAGGGACCAAAAATTCGATTCCACGATTAGGCAACTGTCTGTGTGCAGTTTGCATGCTTTCCCAGCTTCTGCATGGATTTCCTCCAGGTGCTCCGGTTTCCTTTCCCAGTCCAAATATGTGCAGGTTAGCTGAATTGACATGCTAAATTGCCCAGTGTCCAGGGATGTGCAGGCTGGGTGGGTTAGCCATGGGAAATGCAGGGTTACAGGAATGGGGTGGGTGTGGGTAGAATGCTCTGCAGAGGGTCGGTGTGAACTCGATGGGCTCAATGGTCTATTTCCACACTGAAGGGATTCTATGATGCTAAGGGGTGGGTTAGCTTACAGTTTATATACAGGCTCACACAAGTGAAGATTTTTTAAAAATTCATCCATGGAATATGGGTGTCCCCTGAGACACCAACATTTATTGTCCATCTCTAGTTGCCCAGAAGAAGGTGGTGGTGGTGGTGGTGGTGATGGTGATGGTGATGAGCTGCCTTCTTGAACCACTGCAGTCCATGTGGTGTAGAGTCACACACAAATGATATTAGGAGGGATGCTCCAGGGTTTTGAACCACAGACAATGAAAGAATCGGCAAGATAGTTCCAAGTGAGGATGGTGTGTGCCATGGAGGGGAACTTGCAGGTGGTGGTGTTCCCATATACCTGCTACCTTTATCCTTGTGGCTGGTAGAGGTGGAAAAGGAGCCTTGGATAGTTGCAGTGCACCTTGCACCCCATGAAGCATTGCCTGTGGAAACACCACCTTTAAAAGAGAGGAAAAAAATGGGCAGGAAGAGGAGGAATATATCAAAACTTTCCTTATTAGATGTCATATACAGTGGCAAAGGAAGCTGTTTAGCAAAAATGCAACAACCTGCAGCACATGCTCTTGTTGAAGAAGGGTCACCGTATGTTTCAGATAGAGAAGAGTTCCAGAAAACAGCAAGAGAAACACAAAACAGACGTGGTATAATTTAAGAAATTTTTTTTATTTTTAATTATTAACCAAGATTCTGAATAAACCCAAAGATGCTGTAAAACTCACATAATTGCACTAGGCTCATTTCAGAGCCTCGGGAGGCTCAGTGGAAATATGCCCACTTACCCAGAATCAACAGATTAATCAAGTATTTTGTACAAGTGCAGGTACTTGAGGAGGCATCAACATACATTGATCGTGGGCAGAGATGCATGCTCCATCATTCATGGGTACAAAAGCAACACCGACTCTGGGGGCACCATCTCATCCTCTTTAAAAAAAGCTTATACTATTAGCAACAAAAGAAATTGGAAATTTTGGGCAACGTACCAGGCTCCAGGAATTAGGTAAAATGAAAGGGAGTCTGCCCTGCATAACAGCAAACTCACTACAAAGCAGAGATCAGCTTTGCAGCATTAAGCAGTCGGATAGTCAACAGAAAAACATAGGAAGGGGCAGATTGAATTCCTGTCAGTCTTACTGGCTGAGAAAGTCAACAATAACGAGAGCAAACTGTCTGCTGCTTTGGTCTTACCCGGCAGAGAAATGGTTGGGCAACTTACGTTGAAATTAAATTGGAGAAGTCGGGGAGTTTTAGCAAAACCAGTGAATAAAGGGGTGCTATGAAAGAAAAGTAGAGAGGGAGCTATAGAGAGAGAGGGTCAGACAGACAAATAAATGGGGGGGGTGCATTATGGAGGAGCAAGAGTGATAGACAGGGGAAGGAGCAGTGGAGAGAGAGTGGGAGAGACAGAAGGGGGAAGGAGAAACAGAGAGGCAAGAGGAAGGGGAGACAGTATGCAGGCACATAGGGGATGGGAAAAGAGGAGACAGACCAAAGTGATGGCTATTTTAATTTCTTAAAAATGAGTGTTGTCATTTTGCAGCTATTTTTCATCTCATTGGGCTCCCATAAAACAATTTTCCTAAGGCGCTCTCAGCAATTCTCTTCTAAAGAGTCATATTCAAGTTAAAACTTAGGGTCTCTCTCCATAAATGTTGCCCGAGTTTCTCCAGCACTTTGTTATATTTTGAATTACCAAGTATCTGCAATATTTTGCTTTTATTTTATGATGTACCTTGTCTCCACAGACTGTTTGATTGTGTCCTTTTACTCTAACAGTATGAGACTGTCACGAGTCAATTTTGAACATAGCACTTTAAAAACAGCTGATACTTTGGTGAGCTGAACTTTCAATTAACTAATTGCAATTCACCTCTTCCCTACTCTTGTAACTTTAGCAAACAAAACGGATGTGTAATAACAAATATGAATGTCTCCTCTTTCATGTACCAAAAGACCTAGAAATCCACCAACAATGAGTGGTGCACTGTGTTGATATGAAAGTGTTATCTGCCTATAGTGCATTAACTGCTGTTGGAATTGCAAGGACAAAAGCAAGGTTTTAAATTACATTACCAAATAGTTCCATGTAAAATATTTGACTATTCTGCTGTGTATTACATAGGAGGTTTAACATCCACAAACAAAACTGGACAACTTCTCCAGCACTGCTACAATGTCAGGTACTGCAGGTGTGAAAAGTGGCAAAATCTATGAAATCTTGGCCATCCTACAGAGAGATGGGTGTTTTTATTTAACCTCACAAAGGGGCAGGGTGATGGAGGTGAGGGAGGGGTGGGAAAAAAAGAGAGAGAGAGAGAGGGAGAGGGAGGGACAGAGAGAGAGGGAGAGGGAGGGA
>JAHRHZ010000001.1:5892672-5919161 GCA_024137785.1 Ginglymostoma cirratum
AGAGAGAGAGGGAGAGGGAGGGACAAGTAAACAGCAGCTGGAAATCATTTTAACCTGGCTTCCTAAGCAGGTTTAACCTTAACATCAGTCACACTCATAACATGTTCCTCTGATCTGGAGTTGGAGGGGGGTGCAAAAAAAAAAAAAAAGGAGGAATTACTGGATCAGGCTCAATTGGAATTCTAAGGAGTTATCAATCCCCTTTTTTTATTGTCAAAATTATTTCGACTTGTGCAGAATCGATACCTTTGTCTTTTTAAAAAAAATCTGTACCATTCTGCAGACAGGGAGATGGCTGTTCGCAGGTCACACCACATTCCTGCATCTTTTCACCATGTTTTGAGAAACCTCTACTGCCATTCATTTGGCCAGAAATAGATCCTGCAAGAAAGTCACTGGCAGAGCAAAAGGCCATTTAAATTGGAAGCACAAGCCAATTACTTACTGGTGAATTAGAAGAGAACAGAGTCCCAAATCTTATATAGGGCCAGGAACATGAGGATGGAGCCGGCGTTGCCTTTTGCCCAGAGTAAGTACTGGACCAGGTTGCTTGGTAGGAAAGGGACAGGGAACACACAACTCTGCTCAGAATCTGCTGGGCACAGCTTCACATCTGATGCACTCCCCAGTGGGAGGGCCAACCTGACTGCTCAATAATTCTTACATGGTATAACAGTCATTTTAAAAGCAGTATTCTCAGAAATCACTCCCTCCACCCAAACAGTCCCTCACCAGTCCCAGCAATAGTCATCATTATTCTCACAGAAAATCTTTGTTCTTCTCCATGACTCCCATCCAGGCATTTCACATTAGCACGATTTCTGATCATACAACCACTGTGTGAAATCTCAATATATTAGTGTCCCATGTCACCATCACACCCTCTCCTATTCATTTCAGTGGTGCTGACTGGATATATCCACTATGCTTACAGCTTAGCAAGTCTCTCTTTCTCACCTCCAGGAACAAGCGTCTGGTGTCACTCAGCCCAAACATTCAAGATAAATGAATCATTAACAGCTGGTAAACAACAGATTGTTTCTCCTTTCCTCACTCTGTTGACCAATGCTGCTGACCCTTACTCATACGTATGCCCAATGTCACCTTACATCATTTCTGGCTGAGCATTACAGTACTCTGAGGGCAATCCTCATTCCTGCTTTCACCCAGTGTATGCTTCCAGACACTGGCTGCTGAGACAGATTCAGGTACCATGTCTGACATTTCTGTGCCCTAGCCTTGAGACACTGAAACCAATTACAGCTCAGCTGTGAATGATGCAGTTTCCCGACCTTGAAACAAGCTTTTAATGTGTAGATTTAAACATTTGACCCAATCCTAATAGCTGAATTGCAGAATAAATTAGTATCTCTTCCAAAAGATAAACTGCCTCACTTATAACTAATGGCTGCTTTGTTCACTTAAAGGGAAAGGGCACAGTTTTCCCCAAAAGGTGTTATGTCCGAAAAATCTACATTAGTGTCATTCACGGATCAGATCTTGAAAGACATTAATCTCCTGAAATTTACAACAGATTACGAGTTGCATTGACCAACTATAGACAGGTTCAAATAAACAGGGACCTTGTCATAAGGAGTCTGTTAAAGAGTACTCCATTTACACAGTATGTCAGGGTTTGGATCTGCTGCTCAATTTCTAATTGGGTTGACAAATTTCAGAGACCAGATTCGCATTTCTGTTCCTGTGAACAGGGACATGTTTCCGCAGAGGCGGTGGTGTTTACTACCACGATCACGGACTCATTCTCATCAGTCACAGCAACCAACTCTGATTTTGCATCATCATTCTATTTCAGTCGTGGGTCCCCAAGGGGGACAGCTTTGAGAACTGGCTACAATAGCAATTAACTCGGGTTCTACAAGGATATGTTCCGGCCGAATGTGAACTTTGCGTGTGCGCGCATGCGCAAGAGAGAACGATGGCGAGACAGAGAGAACGACGGAGACAGTGAGAAAGAGTGCGAGGGAGAAAGTGCGAGAGAGAGAAGAAGACAGAAGAGGAAGAGAGTGCGGCAGAGAGAGAGAGAGAGAGAGCGCGCGCAGCGAGAAACAGTGCAAGGGAGAGTGAAAGAGAACGCGAGGGAGAGAGAGTGTGAGTGCGAGAGATAGAGAGAGAGCAAGCAAGAGCGAGCAAGAATCCAGCACTGCAGTCAATTCCTTTGATATTTCTCTGAAAACAAAAACAGAAACCCACTGAAATGAAAAGGAATCAATGTCCAGGATCCAACTATTCAGTGACAAATTGCCAGGACATGAACATGACAATTATCCAAACCAACCCTATACCACCCCCCCAACTCCTCCAAGACAGCCAAAGTGTACAACAGTTGCCACAACAAACAAAGACTGCAAAAAAAAACAATTATTACAACAAACTCCCCACTAGAGGAAACATCAGGAAACAAAAAAAATGAAGAAGCCCAGCAACACCATTTCACACTCATTTTTAAACATAGTGTTAGACTAGAAATCAAATCTTCAGCATTTGGAAGTTACAGAATCAATTTATACATATCCTGCTGTAACTTGCATGCAGTTAAGTCTTGATGCACTGCCCTGAAACATTTATTGCACTTCTTAAAAGATCCTCTGGAATCTGACACCCAGCCCTTCAGGGCTGATGCCAACGTCCTGTTTAATTTGGATTAATTGTGGAGAGACACCCTCACCCGCTCTTCCGACCTTCTTTCCCACAAAAGTTTTTTTTAAATATATAATCTTTTCTAAAATGAGAAGGTGCTTGCACACCTTAAGCTCTCCCCTTCTCTGCTCACTCCTATCCTCTCTCGGTCATTCATCACTGTGACCTTTCAAACACTGGTCACATTTGCGAATGTGGGGTAGTCACAAAACATTGCATACCTTTGGCTTCACATCACAATCGCAGTCAGTCTTTGAGGCAGTTTGTATGTTACGTTCTCTCTTCAACTTCGCAAAAGATTGATCCACACTCTCCTGTGCTCGGAAGCAAGGATCAGGTCACCGTTTATCCGAGTGTGACAACCCCGTGGACAACAATAAATTGTGTTTCTGCTCCTCAGGTTTCTTACATTTGTCTCAAAAACAGAATGACGCATCTGGGATGACCTCAGTTGGCAGGCTGTTAACCATTGCCTCAGAATGCTTCATTGGCCTTTGCTGGACAGTCAGAAGAAATTGACCAGTACAGGAATCTACATTAAACATCAAACCTCAGGAGGCAGATGCCACTGTTTTCAAACGTGCACCCCATTTCCAGGATAAGGCTTTAGAAAAGGATGGTCCTTTCCCCTATATAACCTCAGTTGCGGCTCAGCTGGGTAAAATGTACAGACACAACAAATATTTACAGAATATGCTGTCATTACGTTCTCAAAACTCAAAAAAAGCCAATTTACATTTCTGAATAATGGGTAGCAGAAACATACACAAACAAATACCCTATCAGGTTCAGGTCATGACATAAATCACAAGAGAAAAAAGCCTGAATTACTTAATGCTGATTGGAATCCAGGTGACATGTGTCAAAGTGCTAATTTTCTTTTTGTATAATGAAGCTTTTCAAATAAAAAGTGTTCCAGCAAAGTTCACATCTTACTTTTTTCTTCCTGACTGCCACTTTTACAGATAAAAAAACCTCTCCCTGTGTAAGGGAGGAAATGTAACACAGTGTACCAAAACACCGAGGTAGAATTGGGAATAACTATCCCACTGACCTCACAGTGTCTAACTGAATCCGGCTACATGTCTTTCCATAATATTTCCTTTGCTGACAGGGCAACAAGGTATATTTTGATGACTACCATTTAAAGTGATGAACTTTTGTTCTTTCTGAGAGCTACTGATGCAAAGAAAATTTCTGAAAACTACTGGAATTGCAATTAGTTCTAAATGCTCCCCTCTCCCTTGCAAAATCAATTCTGAGGTAATACAATGGAGTACCCCCTACACAGGGACCACTGGATAAGATCGTCTTACTTTGTTATCAAGAAACCTCAAATGGACTTCTTGCACCCCCACTCATCTTGTGCAACAGGGGGAGCAACCAAGACCACGTATTGCTTCAGTTCAGTTACCCTGTCTCAGTGAGACAATCTTCCCAGGCTTCACAGTGAAAATTTGGTGTTGGAGGGAGATGGGTGAAGTGTGATTCTACAAAGTATGATTTCCTATCCCAGGGGCAGCTTCAAACAACAGTAAAGGAAGTAGTCCTTTCTTATTTTCTCCCCCAGGCCCATCCAAGAAGAGGAAAACAGCTTTTTCTTCTGTTAATGCTCATGTTCACGGCTTTCAGTTAGTTAGTGCGTAAATAGGTTGGGGGGGGACGGGGGAGGAAGAGAACGAGACAAAGTTAGAGACAGAGAGTCAGACAGAGAAACAGATATTTACATGTGTGCGTGCGCGCGTGTGTGTGTGTGTGTGTGAGAGAGACAGACAGACAGAATTTAAAAAGTTGGAATTTAACACAAATTGCTGATTGCAGCTTCAAAAAATCTGCACAGGGGATCTTGACCAGTGGAGATTACCGCTGTTTGACTGCTATTCTCAGGAAACAAGAAATTGCAGTGAGATTGTGCAGAAGTATATCAGATTGGAAATTTAAAAAACACGTTGGAAATGAAACAGCTGATCAGTCAGCATCTGTCCTGGTTGATGATGGGTTTGAAATGGAAATTCATAATCTTCCTGTTCTATTTAGGAATATGGTCTGGTATGCAGGGATTCTTTCCCCAGTATTTTCTGCATTATTTCACACCATGTCAATTTAATTGATTCCGAATCAATTACCCGTGTGATCAGACAGAAGGAAAAGGGTGGGTTCACTCCACACAGCTCCAATAGCAGCGTAGATTGCAGGTGCGGGTTTGCGGGAAGAAAGGAGGCTATTACAATGCTAGGTTCTGAGCAGTCACCAGTTCAGAAGTGACAGCCTCTGCACCTTTGATTAAAGAAAGTGTAGGTAGGAAAATGGTGCACAGCAAAGTGAATAAAGAGCTATGAAGAGCAAAGTAACCCATTTATTGGTGTCAAATTTCAGTTTTGCTGCCAACTCTGTGGGTTATTTCTGCTGAAAAGGACGGAGATTATGATTTATCTGCTGCACCACAGATCAAACTGTGAAAAACAAAAGTGTTTTGGCCACTGGGGAAGATTTTGCACATTGTCAAACATCATTGTGCAGGTCTGGCAGTTTAATGGGAATAATTATTGAAGACGTATCCATAATTTTTAACCTCCCACAACCCTCCACCCCCCTCAAAGATTCACAAGTGCAATACAGAAAGCCCCTAGGTGATCAATCTACTTTTAACAAATGGTTGGGGACTTGACTCATGTCACTGACCAGATTAACTAACATTCAGCGAGTTCAATTAGTGTTAACATCTAGTTGCCGAAGTCAGTAATCCTATGTGTGGCTAAGTAGTTTTGAATAGTCTTAACCGTCCTGCTAACTCAAAAGTTGCATTAAAATTGGAGCATTCAAACTGCAACTCCTCAGGCAAACTCCACACTGCCAATTTTTAAAACATTAACCAGACATCAATAAACATCAACGCTAAAAATAAATAGCATCTAATCCAAAATTAAAAACAAAATCTCACTGGTAAACTAGAACACAAACAGTACCAAGCTGAAAATTATCTTTTGAGTGTTTCTGATTTTCTCCCTGGCATTTCCTCAGTGCAAATCCTTTCACTATCATCAGGAGAGAAGATGGACCAACAATCAGGATTAAGCAGGAAGGGGCTGGTTTCTTGAATAGTGGATCTGCCCCTTGCTAGGGCTGAGACTGCTAGCAAAAAACATGGAGAGTGGTGGGAAATCCTACTTGAAGTTCACCGTGAATGCCCTGATGGCATGATACACGCACTGTCAGGGCAAATGTCCATTGCCTGAGTCACGCTGTTAGCAGTCTCTTCCAGACTCTATGGTCCCAGGCACATCTCTCATGTTCGAATGGTCTCCGTTTCCACAAACAAGACACAACTTCCCCCAGCAGATAGGGTTGGACAGACTTCCTCAGGTGGCGCTTTCTTTGGTTTGTATTCCAAGCATATCTGGGTCACAGAAATCCCTTTTCTGGAGGCAAGATGGAATGACATGAAGAGCAAGGCGAATTGACAGTGGATAGTCCGATGGCCCCTGCTCCGAGACAGAGAGAGTGAGAGCAATGAGGAGAGGGCAAGAGAGAAAATACATCTTTTGTTTGGTGCTGAAGGGGCTTGGGAATCTTCAAGGACAGTCTCGGTACATTCAGCAAGACCCAAAAGACACTGTGGAATAATGCGAGTGAATATCTGAGTTAATACTGATACATCAATAGGCGAGAGTCAAAAGTGACAAGAATCAAAAGCGACAAGTGACGAGAAATCACAAGCAAAATATTTGGATGTGAAGTACTTCCTTACTTGCTCACACTCCTGATGTTTCACGACATGTCTCTTGACTTGCTTCCAGCAACAACTCCTCCAGCTCCTTTTCAGTTTTGGGAGATGTAAACTCTTCAAAAATAAATGAAAACTATTCATAGAAAGGGCAAGGACCAGGCTTTGTCAAAACAGTACATAACAAAAATAATTTTAAAACACTGGGGATCATAAGGCTTTTTACTGATTGTTATTTTGAAAAAAAGGAAAACTTTGTTCTTTGCTGGAAGTGCTGCTTCCTCCTGTGAAATGTCTCACATTCACCAGGAACCCTTTTTAAACTCTGAACCAAAGTGCCTGTATTTCATGATTGTGTGTGGACGTCAGGTGCTGTCAGGGTTTATAATCTTGGGAAAGTGTGTGCATGGGCTGCTCAGAATCAGCAGAGTCAAGACACAGTGAAGCTTGTTGCAGTACCTCCATGAGGGCTTTGGCTCTAATTGTTAACTTAGCCAAGACCTTCAGGTCTTGTGGGACAATATTAGCAACCACCTTTACTGAGCCATATGTCTTACGGAGCACGGAAGGAACGGAGACGAAGTTTGGACAACTTTAATCAATTGTACATGATGAACTGTTGATAGGGAAATTATGTCTCCGTCTAATTAACTGCACAAGGAACATCAATTATAAAGTGCATTCTGCCTAACTTAATTTTAAACGTCCAAGAGAAAGATATTTAAAAATTGCTGGAAAGGGGGACTAGTTATCCAATTGTTATTGTTGTTTTTAAATACTGAATAATGCAGTAATTACAAGGATGTTGCCATTGTTGAGGGGTTTGAGCTAATAGAGAGAAGCTGAATAGGCTGGAGCTGTTTTGCTTGGCATGTCGGAGGCTGAGGGGTGACCTTATAGAACTGTATGGATAGGGTGAATAGCCAAGGTCTTTTCCCTTGGCTTCCCAGGGTAGGGCAGCCCAAAACTAAGGGGCATAGGTTTAAGGAGAGAGGGGAAAGATTTAAAAGGAACCCAAGGGGAAACATTTTCATGCAGAGGGTGCTGCACATATAGAATGAGCTGCCAGAGGAGGTGGTGAAGGCTGGTACAATTACAACACTTGGAGTGGCACAGTAGCTCAGTGGTTAGCAGTGCTGCCTCAAAGCATCAGGGACCAGAGTTCAATCCCAGTCTCGGGTGGTCTTTCTCCCCGTGTCTGCATGGGATTCATCCAGTTTCCTCCCACAGTCCAAGTATGTGCAGGTTAGGTGGATTGACCATGAGAAATACAGGGTTACAGGGATAGGTAGGAAGGTGAGTCTGGATGGTATGCTCTTTGGAGAGTGGGCGGAATGGCCTATTTCCGCACTGTAGGGATTCTGGAACATTTAAAAGGCATCGGTTGGGCATGAATAGGAAGGATTTACCGGGATATGGGCCAAAAAATGGTAAATACATTAATTTCAGATATCTGGTCAGCATGGATGAGTTGGACCAAACAGCTGTACAACTCTATGGCGCTAAGTGAAGGATCAAAGAAAGATAACTTCAAGGTCTGTGAAAATTGAGTTAGAGATTAGAATGTGATGCAAAAATTCTTGTTGGTATTGATATAGTAATGTGGTGGATTTGTAGAAGAGGGATTCATTTGCAGCTTATGAGGGGGACGTGGAGTACGATTTATTGAATTATTGCTTCAATCGAAGATCATTAGTGCTAATTTATTAGGAGTCAGATTTAATCTATCAGAACACATACTCACCATGCTCAATGCTGCAGCTCATTGCTTTACCATCCTTGCCTGTGGTCAGCACTGTCGTCTCAGGCAGCCTTTGTACAAGCTCTGCTTTCAGTCCATTTGGTAAGGCAGCCCCATGTATCATGTGATCGCAGTCTTTAGCACAAACTTTCTCAAAGTCGTGCCCAGGGTTATCTACCCCTCTGTCCAGGTCTGACAGGCTTTCAGTGTGGGAGCTACTATCTGGGGCAGGAGCTGGTACAGTCGAAGTTGTCAGAGGGTCTGATGCTGAACAAGGTAAAGGCTCTGATGGGGATTCTGTCTCTTTAGTGGAGATAGTATGCTTTCTGCTTTGCAGCGTTTCATTCTGCCATTGCATGTCCTGGTTGCTGGGGTTCTCTGGTGGGCTCTCCACTCTGGTTACAAAAAAAACTTTGTGTCCCCTGCCTGGACTGGACACCAGGCGCTCATTGTTTCTTGGTGTGATCTCGATTGGTGAGCTAACGATCACTGGACTTTCAGCCCCTGGAGATTTTAATTCAGTGGGAATCAGCATTGGCTGTTCACCAAAGGCGGCTGGGCTGCTTTTGTGACTCACATCACCTTCTATGACCGAGCCCTTTCCGCAATGTGTTTCCACAAGATCCTGCCGCTGAAGCTGCTGTTTCTCAGAGCTTGACGTTCCAACCACACTCACTTGTGCCTGGTTCTGGTCCAATTCCACCTGTGCTGCAGGCTGCAGATTTTGCTCCACAGAACAGGACGTTACAATCGATTCACTGGTGCCAACCAGCTCTTCAGCATTCCTGGGTATGGATGGTACTGTTTCTTGGGTAACTCCATTTTCCGAACCCTCTGGCATTTTCTGGGTCTTCGGACAGACCTGGCTTTTTTGGGGATCTTCCTTATTTTTGCACAATGTCACAGTGATCTCCGGCATCGACGCAGATTGCTGCATTTTCTGTTCTTTCTCCTCCTTCTCCTTTGCCAGGATGAAGTTCCTCTTGCAGCCATTTTGAATCTCTGTGAGAAGAGCCTTCTGAGTTTCAATGAAGCTCTTTACCTGCGGAGAAAGTAGAGTGGGTGGTCGGTTATACAGAAACAACTTTGGTTTATATAGCAACTTTATCGCAGTAAAGAGCCCCAAGTTGCTTCAGACAAGAATCAACAAAACTTGACACAGAACTACGAGGAGATATTAGGTCAGGGGACTAGCAGCTAGGTCAGAGAGGTATTGAGAAATGTCTTAAAGGAAGAGATATAGAGAAAGAGATATATATTTTAGAGAGAGCGAGTGAGCAAGATATATCATGTATATAGAGAGAGAGAGAGAGAGAGACGCGGAGTGCTTCCTAGGGAAGGATTTCCAGGGTTTAGGTCTCAGGCAACTGGCTGCTAATTTTGGAACAATTAAATCAGGGTGCACAGGAGGCTAAGATCACAGGAGTGCACAGATCTCCGAGGGTTGTAGGGCAGAGAGAGATTAGAAAGAGGGAGAAACCATGGAAACATTTAAAAACAAGAATGAGAATTTTAAAATCACAGCATTGACAAACTGAGTTGGGTGAATTCTAATCCACAGGCACTCTCAGCATACAGGGTGTAGCACCTCTCTCACAGGAGGCTGAGTCAAGTATCAAGGGGTGACAACATTACATCATGTCAAGCTTCAAAATGATGAAAAGCCAGAATTAGTTCTTGAGCGCTAACAATCACTTTTGCCAGAAGTTAACTAATCAATAATGTGAATAATTTTGCTAAAACAACATGGAAAGCTTTGAAAAACAAAAACTTAACTAAGAAGTATAGCCCGCATGTTAGGCATCAAACCAGAAATTTTGCACATAATTTTACATTACATATAGAGTTTGAAGAGCAGAAAAAGACAACCTTTTCCATCAAGGCTGCTCCAGTCCATGGTAGTTTGGACACCTCCATTAGATTTTTCCTTTCTTCCCACTATATTCTGCAATGATCAGTAGGAAGTCGAAATGATGTGCAGCAAAGTGAAGGTAAATTGCTTGTGTGGTTGTGTTTAAGAATTCTTTAAAATGGAAAAGGAAGGACGGGAGATGGATATCCGAAACATAAGACTAAGCCTTTCTATTTTTTAAATTCGTTCATGGGTTATGAGCATCACTATCTAAATTGTAGAATCACTGAATCACTACAGTGTGGAAGCAGGCCTTTTGGCCCATCAAGTCCACATGATCCTCTGAAAAGCATCACACCCAGAAGTACCCTGCTACCCTATCCCTGTAACCCTGCACTTTCCCCACAGTTTACCCACCTAGTGTGCACTTCCCTGGATGCTATGGGCAATATAGTATGGCCAATCGACTTAACTTACACATCTTTGAAATGTGGGAGGAAACCGGAGCACCTGGAGCAAACCCATGCAGACAAAGGGAGAATGTGCAAACTCCACATAGACAGACAGTCACCCGAGGATGGAATCGAACACAGGTCCCCCGTGCAGTGAGGCAGCAGTGCAAGCCACTGTGCCACTCAGGTCAACATCTACTGCCCATCTCTGAACATCCCATCAGAAGGTGGACTACTGCAGTCCATGTGGATATATCCAAGTTTTGTCAGAAAGGAAGCTGTAGGATTTTGACCCAATGGCAGTGAAGGAATGGCAGCATAATTCCAAGTCAGGGATAATGTTTGGCTGGGAAAGGAACTTGAAAGTGGGGTGTTCTCATGCATCTGCTGCCATTGTCCTTCTGGAAGGTAAGGGTCATAAGTTGGGATGGTATTGTCAAAAAGCCTTGGTGATATGCTGCAGTGCACCTTGTGGATGGTAAACACTGTTAACCACTGTGCGTCAGTGGCGAAGGGAGTGAATGTTGAAGGTGGATGGGGATCAATCAAGTGGGCTTTTCAAGCTTTGTTGGAGCTGTACTCATCTAGGCATGTGTCAAAGATAATAGGTACTGCAGATGCTGGAGAATCCAAGATAACAAGGTGTGGAGCTGGATGAACACAGCAGGCCAAGCAGCATCATAGGAGCAGGAAAGCTTGACGTTTCGGGCCTAGACCCTTCATCAGAAATGGGGGAGGGGAAGAGGGATCTGAAATAAATAGGGAGAGAGGGGGAGGCGGATAGAAGATGGATAGAGGAGAGGATATTCCTCTCCACCTATCCTCTCCTCTATCCATCTTCTATCCGCCTCCCCCTCTCTCCCTATTTATTTCAGTACCCTCTTCCCCTCCCCCATTTCTGATGAAGGGTCTAGGCCCGAAACGTCAAGCTTTCCTGCTCCTATGATGCTGCTTGGCCTGCTGTGTTCATCCAGCTCCACACCTTGTTATCTAGGCATGTGTCAAGTTTTCCATCTCACTCGATGTATGCCTTGTACATGGTGGGCAGGGACTGGGAGGCAGGAGGTAAATTACTTGCTGTGGAATCTCTAGCCTCTACTCCTGTAGTTATTGACGCAAGGAATATTCCATTTCAAAACAAGGAAGATAATGATTACTAACTGTTTCTTTCTTGGGTTCCCTGTCTAGGTCAAGCCTTAGCAGGGAATGGTTCACTTTAAGGGCTAGTGAGAGAGCCATAAGTCCACCAGTCTTGATCTCATTTTCACGCAGATCCAAGCGGAGCAGACGGGGACTGTCAGCAATGAATTCTGCCACAGCCACGGCGCCTAGTGGGAGAAAAAAAAACGCAGCAACATAATTCCATTCGCCATCATTAACACAGCAAGTTAAAAATGGTTCATGTCCACAACTGTAAATAATGTGCCAGAAACCTAATCATTAAATCCCTGGTATGGAATGTAGCCAGCAAATAACTTGAGAATGATAGTTGAGCTGTAAAGTTGCATAAATTCTCAGGTATATAGTGGGCCAGGGAATAAACCATTTAAACAAGTTTACAAACTTTTAAAGGAAAACACGCAATTTTATTTGTCCCCTTCCTACTCTTGAAAGGTACTGACTACTGTATAAATTGGTTCTGTGGATATTGATCGACCTTATTGAAGCGTGTACCCTGCCTGGGACGGGATGTAATAGCGGTGTTGTCACTAGTACGGCAATTCACATGCTCAGGCTGATGCTCTGGAGATATGGGTTTAAATCCTGCCAATGCAACTGGCTTTAAATTCAATTAATAAAATCAGGAACCGAAACCTAGTCTCAGGAATGGTGATCATCTATGGTGAGACTACCATCGAATGTCATGAAAATCCATCTACTGCACTGATGGAAATCTGCCACCCTTATCCGGACTGGCTTATGCAAGCGTCCACATCCACTGCAACGTGTTTGACACTTAACTGCCCTTGGAAGTGGCCTAGCAGCCACTCAATCCAAGGAAAATTATGGATGGTCAACACATGCTGGCCTTTCCAGCGATGCCCATGTTTCATGAAAGCATAAAGAGTCCAGCATGTTCATGTAGTATACATGAACGGCACCATACTGTAAATTCTACCCTCACTAGTGCAGGTACAACTCCAGCAAGGTTCATTGCATTGAGAATAGAATTAATCTTTTCTGACTTTTCTCCTCTTCGGGCCACCCCGTCAAATGAACTGATGTCAGCGTGCACCGTCACTTAAAACTCATATATGAATAACAAGTGCTCAAACAAGATGCTGGAAGATGCCAGAATGGCTCATTCAAGAGAGGTCACTGTTTTCAATAATGCAGAAAGAATTGGCGAGATTGGAATCATAATACATGATAATCATCACCCTGGGTGAATTACAGAACTCTGTCCAATCTTTCCTTCCTGCAAAGAAACAGTGTGCTCCTGAACATCTGAACCTGTAGTAGTTCACCTGGCTTTCTTCTTGCAGACAGTAAGAGCCACTTGGCTATTTGACTGTGGAGGGCATCACAATTGAGTCCAGTCCTATCTTCTGTGGGATAGTTTCCAGCATTGGTTCAAGGTGAGAGTGGGCTTTGGAGTTTGACCACAGAATAACAATCGCATGTGGGACAGCTGACTCTTACCCCTGACAACCACCCCATTGATAACATAGGTGCCGTTGAGACAATGGTAGCCTCCCCAGCTAACCTGTGATAGAGTTCAGCTAACCTAGACAGGGACAAAAAAGAAAAATCTCTCTGTTTGGACAGCCCTTTTGGATAGTCAGTCAGTTTTGAGACAAATTTAATCAATCAACAATGGACTTTAGTTGTATAGATCTTAAAACAGAGCAGTGCAATAAAAATTCTCCGAAAACTGGTCTGAAAGCTGCAGGATGCAGCAAGATGCACACTTGAATGTGAGTCATGTGTTTCATTCTTACCTTCACAGGTGAGTTTTGTAGATGCCAATCCCAAACGCAGAACCGATCGATTTGCAATCAGTCCATCTTTGAGTTTGTGTACGCCTTCATTGCCAATAGCATTATGGCCGAGATTTAACGTTTCCAGACTCAATGTGTAGGGCTGAGGAGATAAAAAGAGGAAGGGCGAGGATAGGTGAAAGAGAAGGGAGATTTATTTTTCAACGTAACTTGAATCAGTCTGTTGATTTTGCACTGAAGACATTTGCAGGTTCAGCCCCTCACAACAGCAGAGCAGTAGAAACCACCTGGTCTCAAATCACTAGTTCAATGCAAAATTTAATATGGATAGGTGTCATATTAAATTGTGACGTATAGTTGAGGAAATTTCTTTCACTTCTGAACACAACAGTTGGGAGTTCCGGAGATTGTGAAGGGACTCATAGAATGATGCGTTTTAGTTAGCGGGGGTGTAGTGTGCTGCGGTGCGGTGGCATGTCGCGCGTGGGGTGCGGTGCGGTGTGCGTGTGAGAGAATAAGAAGGCAATGGCGTAATAGGAAGGTAACTAGTTATCAAGAGCTCCCAGGCTAATGTTCTAAGGGTCTATTTCAAATCACATGTTTGCAGCTGGAAGAACTTAAATTCAATTAATGCTTCTTGGAGAATGAAATCTGCTATCCTTAGCCAGTCTGTCCTACATCTGACTCCATAGACACAACACCGAAGCTGGCTCTTAACTGCCCTCTCAAGTGGCCTCGCAACTCAGTCAGCTAAAGGGCAATTAGGGATGGACAACCCAAGGTGACACCTAAATTCCGAGAAAGAAATTTTTAAAAACTGAATATTTTTCTGTCAGTTTAAATGGCTTTATTCAGTAACTTGACCTATCTGCATCACTATTACATTTCCAGTGAAAAATTGTGCCCAACCTGTGTGAATGATAATTCCATCATATCTAAGCTGCCTACCCTGGTGTTTGAATCTTTAGGTGTATAGTTTGACTGGATCTGCTTTAAAAAATAGGAGGAAATTATTTTTCTAGCACATTTCACAACCACTTGATATCACAAGAGCTCTGCAGTTAATGAAGTCATTTTGAGGTGTAGTCACCGTCATAGGAAATGTTAAAGGTTATTGCACAGCAAGCAGCACTGCGATAATGACCAAATAATCTGTTTTGGGACGATGATTGAGAGATAAAAGTTCGTTAAGACACTAGGGAGAACTCCTTTGCTTGATCTGTGCCATGAGATCTTTAACAGTCAACCGAGAGGCACTCCCAACAGTTGGCACTTCCGAAAGAACAGCCCTCCCTCAGAATGCAGTGCAATGCAAAGTCAGATTTGTACACTTGTATCAGAGATAATAGGAACTGCAGATGCTGGAGAATCCGAGATAACAAGGAGTGGAGCTGGATGAACACAGCAGGCCGATCAGCATCATAGGAGCAGGAAAGCGTGACGCTTTGGGCCTAGACCCTTCATCAGAAAGATGAAGGGCCTAGGCCTGAAACGTCAAGCTTTCCTGCTCCTAGGATGCTACTCGGCCTGCTGTGTTCATCCAGCTCCACACCTTGTTATCTTTGTACACTTGTGTTTGGTTTGGGACTTGAACCCACAACTTTCTGGATTTGGAGGCATGTGGTTGTTTCAAATTCTTTTAAGTGATGTGGATCATCAGGAAAGGCTTATGAACGTCAGAAATAAAGCGGAGTTAAAATGAAGGTGCAGAAAGAAACAACAGGTAGCAATCAAAATTTTGAAGTGCTTTGTAGCTCAGCTCATTATGGGTCAGAATAAACACTGGGGCTACACAGTGTGACTGCAACCAATTACTTCAGAGTTATCTGGAATGTTTACATAGGGAATTCCATTATAAATGATTACATAGGAATTTTCAGCGTTAAATATTGACATAAGACATCTGAACAAATCTCATGACAACTGGAAGTCATATCTGTGGACAGGAAATGTCCAGATTTTGCACGGTAATGTTTAAAAATTACTAAAAGTACAGCCCACAGCAACGGAATATCTAGTTCCAAAACAGCGTGATTCAAAAGGCAATCGTGGTCACTCACTTACCAGTGCAGCTGCCATGTAGGTCATCCCATTGTGGGTCAGCTGATTGTTCCACAGAACCAGGGTCACTAAACCCTGTCTTTGCTCCTTCAACCCATCAGAAATATATGCCAAGCCTGTGAATAAAGCAAAGAACACCCTGGCAAACTCCTGAAAACCCATTCATGGTCAGATTTCTCCTTCCTCTCTGGAGGCACTAGTTATCACTGGTTAGAGACAAAAAACCTGCAGATGCTGGAATCCAAGGCAGACATAAACAGGAGGCAGGAAAAACACAGCAAGCCAGGCAGCATCTGGAGGAAAGGATCAGTCAACGTTTCGGATATAATCCTTCTTCAGTCCTGAAGGGTTATAGCCAAAACATTGACTGCAGTGTTCTTCCAGATGCTGCCTGGCTTGTAGTTATCACTCATGTCTGGGTTGGAACTCCGACTCTAGTACTTTGCTCATATGATCATGTTACCGGTGTGCACAGGCAATGTGTTTGTGGGAGAAGCCAACACATCACAGCTGCACGTGTCTTCACCCAACATCCAAAATTCTGAAGTAATTAAGCAGAAATAAGAATCTGTGGTCAGGTCTTCTCTATCCCTCCTCCCAGGCTATGGATGACAAAAGCCAAGCTGGCCTTCCTGTTGTTGCCTCAGCTGAGATCAATTGACTCAACTGGGTCAGAGGCTGGGATTGTCTGGCTAGTCTGAACGGCTCAATGCTACAACTGGAACCGCAAGGATCTTTTCTGAGTTCTCTGTCCAAAGACAAGTTTCATCCATGGCACCAAAATCTTCATCATGGGTAAGACTAGGGGGCAGGTCCTGAATCCAGCATAGCCAGAACAGAGATTGTAGATCATGCTACTGGCACCAATATGACCTATACTGGCCATCCAGCCGTTTGAGCTAACCAGCCCCTGAAAGGAGTCAAAGCTGCTGTCAGCTAATACTTTTATATGTATGTATTAGTCTGAAGCTATGGATTGTGACGGCAGAGACTCCAATTTCTTTCTATAAAAGAGCTGACCACAAATGTCTCCCACTGTTAAGGCGCATCACTGATATGTGATAGAAGGATTTGCAGGTTGATACTTAACCTGTGTGGCTGCATTGTAATGACTCCTCCCTTGGCCATTGAGTCCTGGAGCAGGACTTGAACCCAAAGCTTTGGCTCAGAGGCAAGGACTTTACCACTGTGCCACAAGACCTCCTGAAGGACATCTTAACCATTGGTAATGAAGCACTGGATGAATGAAATCTTATTCAATTGTTAAAGAGCTGGTTCACACACTGTAAAGAGACAGCCAACAATCTAAAGAGCCCATGGGTGTAGTCACATTAATGATAACTTAGAAACAAAGAGGGTTTTCTTCAAACCAAAGCTGTATTTACAGTCCAAACTCAGTCTGAAGATGAAGTCAGAATCTAACCAAACTACAGGATAGCTGAACTATTGCTAGCGCAAATCCATTACAAAATCCATCTCAATGGATATAATACAACATTGAAGCAAATTACTGCAGATGCTGGAACCAGTACTGAAAACAAAAAGTGCTGGAGATCACAACGGGTCAGGCAGCATATAACACTGGCATCGTTTTGGGAGGAGCCAACTGCCCTGCAGGGATGGGGAATTAAAAGAACTAAGATTACATTCTTCTAAATTGTAAGGAATATAAGATGATCTAACTGCGACAAAGATTTTAAATGGGCCTGACAGAGTAGACACTGAGAAAATGTTTTACCCCTGGCTGGGTGGTCTATAAAATGGGGTCAGAGTTGCAGAATAAGGGAACAACACATTTAGCACTGAGATGAGGAGATCCCTTCATTCAGAATGCTGTGAATATTTGGAATTCACTATTCCAAAGAGCTCTAGAAAGACATTCAATTATTGAATATACACAAGGCACAAAGGTTCACAAACGTTTGGATTTCAAAGGAATCAAGGGACAGGTCGATCGTTTGTGAAGAAGGCAGTGAGATAGATGATCAGCTACGATCAAACTGAATGGTGGAATAGGTTCAAAGAGCCAATGGGCCTATTCCTACTCGGGGATGCAGTGGTGTAAGTGTAATGTTACTGGACTAGTAACCGAGAATCCCAGACTAATGCTCTGGGGAGATAGGTTTAAATCCATGTGAAATTTTGGATTCAATAAAAAATTGCAATTGGAAGTCAGCCTAGTGCTTGACAATGTAACCACTACTGACTATAATAAAATCCGATTTGGTACACCAATATCTTTTAGGGAAGGAAATCGTCTGCCCTTACCTGGTTTGGCTGACAATGATTCCAGGCCCACAGCAGTGTGGTTAACTGTTAGCTGCCCCGTGAAATGGCCCTAGCAAGCTACTCAGAACTCAGATCAAGGGGCAATTAGGGGTGGATAGCAAGTGCCTATATCCCATAGATGAATGAAACTTTAAGTTTTCATGTTTGGCAAAGACTTAACAAGGATATACAATAAATGCCAGGTTTGTTGGCAACACACAGTTCCCTAGAATAAATCTGAACAATTTTATAAAATATTCTCATAGAAGCTAGTGATGCCCTGTCAATTTAATTCAATTATCCAGAAGGAAAACAACAAACCATGGCAATGAATTAAGTGCTCTGCATCGACTTGCATCACCTGCATTGCAAAATTGGAACCTAATTATTTAGATGTATGAAGGACATAGTAATAAGAAGATCTATAATAACACAGTCAACCTTAGAGAGATGAGCGCAGAAGGAAGAACAGTGTATACCTGAGTCCAGAATATGGTTGTTGCGCAAGTCCATTAGCTGGATGGTGCAGTTGAATTTTAGGAGGTTTCCCAGCTGTGCTGAGTCCTGCAGTCCATTCAATTTGTTATCGGCCAGAAACAGCTCTCGCAATGTCATGTTCATCTTCAATGCAGTTGCTGCCAGGTGGGATAACAGGCACATAGTAAGGTACAGGATGCGGGTACCACAACGCCCATGATGTTGGCACCACTCTACGTTACGAACCAGCTATCTACCCAACTGTGCTGACTGACCTCCAACAAAAGGGTAAAGTCACTATTGGCTTACCAGACCAGCCAGCTTGGCAATGGACTTGAAGGCTGAATAACTACCTTCTGTGCTATGACTATTCTAAAATCCAGGAAGTTAAACTATAACTGAATTTTACTTCTCTTACCCAAGAGCATGAGTGGTCGGCCAGATAAACTGGCATTTTCCAGATGCAGTACCACCAGACTGCTGCTGATTCTTAAAGCACGAGCAACAAAGGGTGCGGAATGGTCGAGGAGAGGGGTGTTCCTTGCATCCAAGTACTGCAGGCAACTGGTCTGCAAAGGAGAAAAACAATATTCATCAGGAGGAGATTGACAAGGGTAGTTTAAAGCAGTGAGAGATGCATAAGCCTACTGGTGTAATGCGAGAGGAGCATTGTAAACAGGGCACAATTACAAAGTTTAAAAGACATTTAAATAAGTACATGAATAAAAAAGGTTTGGAGGGATACAGGCCAGGAGCAAGCAGGTGGGACTAGTTTAGTATGAAATTATGTTTGGCATGGAATGGTTGTACTGAAGGGTTTGTTTCCATGCTGTATGATTGTACGCCTTCTCAGAGTTCAAGAGGAATCAAATCATTTACCATTTCACTCCCAGGGTAAACCATCCACCTTGTAGCCAATATAGCTCAGTACTACAGCAAGCAATAAACTTATCAAGTCGTCCATCAGGATTCACTCAAGCATTTAGTTTAATTGAGCCCATTTAATGCTGCAGATACAGTTCTCCCATTGTGTGATGTGGCAATGAGACAATAGGCTAGCCTACAGTCCAATGACTTGTGTGCACAATCTCCATGTGACACTTGCAGCACAGTGGTAGCATCCCTACCTCTGGGTCAGGAGGCACAAGTTCAAGTCACACCTTCCCCAGACATGCCACAATGCTTCTGAACAGGTCGACTAAAAATGTCTACAATCTTCACATGGTACTTCTTTTGCTTTTGACTTTGAACTGCAGAATGGCTGACTGTATTTGGCATTGAGAAATGATAAGATCCCTCAGTGAGCAGGTTCAAGTAACTGTGATGACAGAAGATGGCAGTATTGAAATTTAAATTAAGCAGATTAGCTCTGGTTGGGGTAACTGGAAGAGATGCAGTGGAACATTTTCACTGAAATTGAAAGGAAGAATCTACAGGACAGTCATGGGTCTAGTCTTGTTATATAGTGCAGAAACGTGAGCGTTATCAAGAGGAGAAGAACGACGACTGGATAGAAATAAGGTGTGAATACTGAGATGGAGCTATGGGGTAACAAGAAAGGATAAGATCAGAAACCAGCACATCAGGGGCCTCGTTAAGGCTGCAGATACGTTGTCGAAGATGACTGAGAAGAGATTGAAATGGCTGTCTGCTGTGACAAAGAGAGAGAAAATGTAGTGCTGCAAGTGATGGAGATAAGATTGCCAGTAGAAGACAGAATAGAAAGGCCCATGACCAGACGGAAATATGCAGTGGCAGGAAGGCCTTTTTTTAAAAAAAAAAGGAGAATTGGAAGGGTAATGGGTGACTGACAGGAGGAGATATAGAAGGATCATTGCAGCAACTCCAAGTAAAACAGGAGAATCTAAATGAAATGTGATTACTTAGTGAGTCCACGTACAAACTATACCAGTCACACAGATCAGAAGGTTCCAATTGCCAAATGATGAATTAGTGGGGCTTGGCTGTCGTTGCACTTGGATTGTCTTCAGCATCCCAGACTTGGGAGAAGACAGCAGCATAGTGAAAACGTTATGGGGCTAGTAATCCAGAGGCTTGGACTAATGCTCTAGAGACAAGTTCAATTCCGAGCAGAGACACCAAGGGAATTTAAATTCATTGGTGAACCTAGAACAAAATACCAGTCTCATTAATAATGCTGGTGAGATTGCTGGATCATCATAAAAATCCATCTGGGTCACTAATGTCCTTTAGAGAAGGAAATCTGCTGTCCTTATCTAGTCTTATATGGCCTATTTGCAACTGCAGACCCACAGCAATAAGTTTGACTCTTAATTGCTCTCTAAAATGGCCTAGCAAGCCAGTCAATTCTATTACACAACAGGAAAAAAAAGCACTGTGGGTTTACCTAAACCATATGGACTGCAATGATTCCAGAACAGAATTCACCACTATCTTCCTGTAGGAATGGGTAATAAATTCCAGCCTGGCCAGTGATGCTCAACACCCAGAGAACAATACAAAAAAAAGTTTCAGGGATATCCGGCCTTGTGCTACTCCAAGTGGTGCCATTATCCTTGGAATCCAAGCCCACAAATCCAATGACATAATAAGATGGATGCTTACCTTCCTCATCATGTGAGCTGCAGCCTGCCACCCTCGTGTCCCAATGTGTTTGTTAAATGAGATGTTCAGCTGTGTGGCTGATTCATAATATTCTATCATATCAAACAATGCTGATGCACCCTGTAGAAATAAAAGTTAACATTGCTTGGATAGCCTGTACAAATCTGAAAAAACACCTTCTATCATAAGGTTTTTCAAGGCATGTGCATTCATCAGCAGGGACTTGCCCTCTGTAGGCAAAAGGAACACATTCAGGCATTTTTTTAAAAATTAAAGCAGAGGTCACACATTCTCCATGGCAATGACTTAGCTGATCAGAGTGATGCTTCCTTTGAAATTTGGCATTCTTGCATTTGTCCTGATGACTGCAAGTTCAAAAGTTTCAATGTCTTTTTCTTTCACCACTACTCAGGTACTGACGTGTAAATATTAAGATAGCCAGTTTACATTACTGGAGCAGTGTTTTCAAAATACACTTAGTGTACGTGGCTATGACATAATAAACACGAAAACACACTCGCTATTAAATTTAAAATGGTTCTGATGGACCAGAAATGTGAACTCTTCCGTATCTTAAGCTGTTGATTCCAGGTTAGTCAAGTCCTCGGACCTTGCTCACTGGCAATCTGGGGAGGGTGAAAGCATCATCGATACTAATTAGCTGATAGCCCATAAAAAACTCATTGTCCAGCTGTTTGGCACACAGGACAACACTGCCAAGAACCAGGTACTGTCCATTATGTTGCTATCCAGCTGGAATCTCTCAATACAAGTGACTCATAGTATTTATAAGCACAAAGGGGGAAGTTTTATCCATGTTGCCAGCTGACAAGGCTGGGATAAATCCAAACTGGCACTTGCATAAACAATAATATCAAGATATGTTTTGTTTAAATTGGATCTAATTCAAATGTGGAAGTCAGCTGAAACCGAACCTCAAATATGCAGTATAACCAAGGCGTTGTTATATAATACACATGCAAGAACAACGTGAAGCAAAAAATATTAAAAATCTCAAATATACATCCAAAAATATGTAAGCAGCTCACATCTTCATCCAGGTTGGTTGCCTCCAAATCCACCAGCTTAAACTGGACACGTTTGAAAACCTCTTCCAAGGCTTCAGAAGCTTTGTAGTCCAGTTTCTCACCTGTAAAGCGAATAAAAACCTTTTCAATAAACTCAGGGCTACCTCTGTTCGGTCATCCACCTGGTTAATCTTACATTTAACTGGTTTACTTGTTAAAACTTCCAAGAAATATACATGCACAGCCATTCATCTGAAGCCTCTCTGTTTAAAATGTAACTTTACCCTTTGCTTTACAGATTACTGTGGAGTTATGGTCTGGCAGGCCCAGATTATCCTCTGCAATGTCCTCACATAGACTCAATTTGAAGAAGAGACACCACACAAGTTCAATTCCTACACTTGTACACCAATGGAAGATCTATTGTTAACTTTCAATCTGAGATTAATAAGAATTTTGTCAACCAAAGGCATTAACAAGAGATTTAAGTTAGGTGTATGAGGTTTGGTCACATATCAGCCATAGTCTAATGGAAGGGCAGAACAGGCTTAATGGTCTAAGTGGCCTCTTCCGAAAAAAAAAAATCATTCGCGAGTTGTGGACATCACTTGCAAGGCCAACATTCACTGTCCACCCCCACTTGTGTTTGGAGAAGATGGTGGTGATCTGCCTCCTTGAACTGCCGCAGTCCGTTTGGTGCAGGTAAACACACATCAGTGCCGTGTTCAGAAGGGAGCTCCAAGATGTTGGTCCAATGACAACGAAGGAACAGCGATATCGTTCCAAATGTGGAATTGATGCTGTGCAATCTGAAGGGAAACTTGCAAGAGGTAGTATCCCGAACTGTCTGGTTTCCCTGCCCATTCTAGGTGGTGCATGTCTCAGGTTTGGAAGGTGCTTTGGATGGAGCCTTGATGAGTTGCCGTTCCTTGGTTCCCTGCGGGTGTCACCCTATAGTAAATCTGCACAGGAAATCCTAGTTGAACCGTCTTTGCCAATCCAGATGCACTGGAATAGCAAAATTAACTTCCCAACTGATGTTTCCTCAAACTACTAACCCAGCCATCAATCCTCTAACATGGAGTTTGGCATTAACAGGCATTTTCCTTAGTTCTGGCACGTTGTACATCAGACTACCAGTGTTTCACACCAATAATGAACCTCATTGGGAGAAGAATTGCAACTTTCTCCAGAAAAGCATATGTGTTAGAAGAAGAAACTCAGACCAGCTTTCATCACAATGCAAATCCTCCCCCTGGTTTCTTGCAACCCTTTTGATAAAGGTGTTTTCAACAAAAAGGTGCTTTGGAGCTAACATCAGAAACAATACAAACAGTTCCTTCCAGTGTCTCAGCAAGCACCAATCAGTTTGGCAATAAGCCAAGGTAAACCAAAGGCCCCAAGATGAATTCTTGTCTGGGCCCAGTTTAGATTGCAGCTGGGATGTGCTGTTCAGAGTGAGCCGGGTTGGGGAAGGTGTGAAAACGTCAAACATCCTGCTCTGAATGCTAATTAATTTAGTCGTGCTGGACAGGACTGAGAGAACGTTTGGGAATGAATTTAGGATTGAACTCAGCTCTGATGCTTCCCAAAGTTGAATAACTGGCTGATGCTTGCTGCCTGGGATCACTTGCATGGAAATGACAAGTGAAACTGAAGGCAGGAAGAGACCAGCTACCTCGCACGTCATGAGGACTGGAACATGACTCCCAGTAGAGGCAAGCAAAACAGAGAAAAGGACTTAGACGATAAGGAGACAAGTACATTGCAAAATTCTTGTCCAAACTCCTCATGCGATTAAAACCAGTCCAGGAGATTGCAAAGACTAACTGTGTATATAAGATTTTCATAGATAACAATCTTTTGTATAGTTGTGAACCAGACAACTGGGTTCAGGTCCCTCTTGATGCATAGGGTGATGGGAGTCCAAAACTACATAGCATAGGTTTAAGGTGAGAGGGGAAAGATTTAAAAGGGAACCAAAGGGTAACTTTTTCATGCAGAGGATGTTGCATGCATGAGCTGCCAGAGGTGGTGGTGGAGATTGGTACAATTACAATATTTAAAAGGCATATAGATGGGCACACGAATAGGAAGGGTTTAGAACGATTTGGGCTAAATCCTGGTAAATGGGACTAGATTAATTTCGGATATTTGGTAGGCTTGGACAGGTTGGACCAAAGGGTCTGCTTCCATGCTGTACATTTCCATGGCTCACCACACCAGCTAGATACCTCAATCCCGAGGTTCACTATTCATTGGGAATAGACAAACCACACAATTATTGATTCATTCTGACACTTGCTGAATTTAAACCAGTGCTTTGACTCACCCCAAACAAAACAGGTGAGATGTTTGACGTCTGCTAGTATCAACAGCAGCATAAGTCAATGCAATAATGAAAATAATTATATACTATTCAGGACAAACAATCTAAGCTTCTACGACTGTGCTGTTTTAAAGTAATGTCCCTTGCAGCCTCCCCAACCTAGAACTTTTATTGCAGTTACTTCACATCCATGTGGTTTTTGTCAAAGAGAAGACTCTTCACTATCATCCCAGAGATGCAATAAACATTCTGGTATCAGCCTTACCTTTCAGATCCAGGCAGTCCAGCCTCTGTGAAAGTTCTTTAAACTCCTACAAAACAGGAAATATAACCTATAATTACCTGCAAAACCAGCACCAATATGCATTTATATAGTGCCTTCTTAAGGTGCTACACAGTCTCAATAAAATTTGACAAGAAGTCACAGAAGGAGATATCAGTACAGATGACCAAAAACTTGGTCAACGAAGCAAGGTATAAGGACATTGCAAAGGGTGCAAGTGAAATATAAATGCAGGGAGTGAAAGGAAAGAATTCCAAAGAATTATAGAAGGCATAGCTGCCAACAACAGTGCTATTAAAATCAGGCGCATTTAGGAGGTCAGAGTTGGATTTTGTAGGATGTTGGACAGGACAAGGCTAAGCGATAGGGAGAGTCATGGGTATAGAAAGATACGAGGTTGAGAACTTTAAATCAAGTATTAATGGAAGAGAAGCCAACATTGGTCAGCTACCACAAGAGGCAATGGCCAAATCAGACTTGAGATATACAGGTAAGAGACTTTCAGATGAGCTTATGTTTGTACAGGTTGCAAGACAGAAAGGTCAGAAAAATGTTGGAATATTCAAGTCTAAAAGGTAACAAAGGCAAAAATGAGCATTTTAGCAGCATACGAGATGAGACAGCATAGAGTTGGGTAATGTTATAGCGATGAAAGGAGGCAGACTAGTCAACATGGTTGCTTATAATGTTGTCATTTTCACTGCGTTGAGGGGTGTTAGCAGTATCACAACACTCCTATGTCAAGGTGAGTCTTCAGAAGGACCAAAATATATATTATTTGACAGGCAAATTTCAGCCTCAAACAAAAGCAGAGAGGATTAGTCATATAGGACCTAAAACATTAATTTTTTTTTTGTCTCCACAGATGCAGCTAGACTTGCTGAATTGTTCTAGCGCTTTCAGGTTTTATTTCAAATTTCCAATCCCTGCTTGGTATCTCCCCTTGTTGAACCAGTCAAATCAAGACACTCTACTTAAGGATACTGGAGGTACAAATTCGCCTCACACTGTATTATAGCCTTCTGAAGTACTTGGTCATAGTAAGGTTGCGCTAATATTATTTGGGTTTGTCATTACCAGACACAATACAGCACTTGGAGTTTAGTCCCCCATGACTCTGATTAAATTATTCATCGATCAAAGGCATTTGACAAAAGACAATGGCAGTGGTTTCACTAAATATACAAAGACGTGAAAGGATGAAGGCATTTATCTTTCAGTTCACAACCTCAAATCGTTATAAATAACCTCTCACTAATTATGTAGTTTTTAAAAGTGCAGTTATTTGTATGCAGCAAGGTCCGGCAAACTATGAAATTTCCCATTTTAGTGATGCTGCTTGAAGGGTAAACATCTGCCAGGATACCTGCTGTTCTTCAGAGTAAAACAGCTTCCTTTACGAGACAGCGGAGGCAGCTACAGTTTAACAAAAACAGAAATTGCTGGAAAAGCTCAGCAGGTCTGGCAGCATATGTGCAGAGAAATCAGAGCTAACGTTTTGGGTCAAGTGACCTTCCTCAGAACAGAGGAAGGCTCATTCAGGGATGCCAGCAGACTTGCTGAGCTTTAAATTTCTGTTTTTGTTTCTGCTTTACAGCATCCGCAGTTCTTTCGGCTTTTATTTAGCTACAGTTTAAAATCACCAACAGGACTGCAGTTTCAAACTGGATTGTGTGTTCAAGTATCTGAAGTAAGTATAAGTCTCAATCTCGTTAAATCAAGAATGGGGAGTTAAAATCTGGTCACAAGTCTAAAAGGGTCGACCTGAAATTTGCCCCTAGACAGACAACTACTTGCAAAACATGAGCTCCACCTCTTGGAGTGAAGGCAAGTTATGAAAGATGTGCTGGCTCACTAAAATATAAAAGCATTCTCACATGCTTTGCTGTTACTAGAGGAATATATTTCACAATCACCACCCTTGGTGTAACCACTGATCACAAACTGAACATGAAATAGGAACTAAAGTGGACCAGAGATAATAGGAACTGCAGATGCTGGAGAATCCGAGATAACAAGGTGTGGAGCTGGATGAACACAGCAGGCCAAGCAGCGTCATAGGAGCAGGAAAGCTTGACGTTTCGG
>JAHRHZ010000001.1:5919561-5955425 GCA_024137785.1 Ginglymostoma cirratum
ATTTCAGAACCCTCTTCCCCTCCCTCATTTCTGATGAAGGGTCTAGGACCGAAACGTCAAGCTTTCCTGCTCCTATGACGCTGCTTGGCCTGCTGTGTTCATCCAGCTCCACACCTTGTTATCTCACTAAAGTGGACCATTCAGCTCTTTCACCTTGCTCTGTCATTCAATAAGATCATATCCCATGCGGTTTGTGTTTCAAATGACACATTCCAGTGTACTCTGAATGACTTTTGATTCACTTGCCTAACAATAATTAATCTACGTGTGCCTTAAAAATATTTAATGAGCCTGCCTTGACAGTCTTCTGAGGCAGAGAGTTCTAAAGTCGCACAACCTTCAGAGAGAAAAACAAAATCATCTACATCCTAAATAAAGAAAAGGCTCTCATTTTAAAACAGTGCTCCATAATTTTGGGCGGACCCACAATCACTCAGCTGTATAAACACTGTGACTACAAAAGCAGGTCAAAGGCTGAGAATTCTGTGGTGAGTAACTCATCTCTGAAATCCCCAAAGCTGACCCACCATCAGCAAGGCACAAGTCAGGTATGTGATGCAAGAGAAATGTTTTGCCCTCAGGCTGTATGCCTGACATGGAAAATACATGGTAAATATTAAGAGTATTACAAGTGAATTGAGGGCGCTGAGAGTGGACAATTGCTGCATGGAGACACGTTGAATTTTACTGCATTTTCTGTAACCTACACGTTGAAATGTCTTGTAATGTACATTTACAAATTTTATGAATCAAGTAAATTTTTGGGAAAAGAAAGAATCAAGCCAGGAGTGTGACAGAATACCCTTCACTTGCCTGGATGAGTGTAGTTCCAACAACACTCGAAGGGTTCAACACCATCCAGGATAAAGCAGTCCACTTGATCTTCACCCTATTCATCACTTTCAACATTTACTCCTTCTACCACTGATACGGTTAGAATCCCTTGCACATCAAACATCCTGGACTGCAGCACTTCAAGTAGGCAGCTCATAACCACCTTCCCAAGGGCAACATGCAGGGTTATAGGTATAGGGTAAGGGGAATGGGTCTGGTTGGGATGCTCTTCAGAGGGATGGTGTGGACTCGATGGGCCAAGTGGCCTGCTTCCACACTGCAGGGATTCTGTGATTTGATCTATCTGCATTGAACATATTCAATGATCCAGATTCTTGTGTTTTCCAGGGAAGAAAATTACAAAGATTAATGACACTTAAAGAAATTCCTTGCTTCTATCTTAAATGGCTGTGGCCCTCAGCTCTAAACTGATCCATAAGAGGAAACGTGCTCTCAATATCCAATATTTCAGTACACGTCAGAACCTTGCACACTTTAATAAGCTCGTTTCTCAGCCTTCTCAACAAGTATAGGCCCAAACTGGTCAACCATTCCTCATAAGTCAAATCCCTTCGTTCCAAGAATTGATGTGGTCAACCTTCTCTGAATGGCCTTTAATGGCAAGTTTATCCTCCTTAAATAAGGTGGCCAAAGCCAGATGTGGCGTGAGAGATGTGGACTCACCAATGCCCTGTGGAGGGCAATATATCAGTGTGGTGAACAAGGGTGAGTCCAAGGCCATACACTCAGCTGTGCTACCTGCCTGTAATGCTATAACTTGTGAAAGGTGTAACATATAAAAGATGGCTTCTTGAATGAAACACCCAAGTCAGGCACCCGCCTGTTGGGACAACTGGGATAGGCACCAGCTGTAGATCTTCAGTCCTCAAGTGTTAATATCATCCCACTGTTCTGGCAAGGGAATGAAACAGTATGAAAATCACCTGTCAACAAAGGAGTATTTGACACTCGAGCGATGGAAACTCAGGGTTTTGGTTGTAGCATAAGCAGTCATGTCAGCGGACTGGAATTCAACAGTCTCTCATCAGCAGGATGCTGGAGCAAGAGGCAGAATGTCACACCACACTGTCAGAGTAACTACAATAGCTGTGCCCCTTTACAAAGTGGCTCCTAAATTCCACAGGAAACTGACGACAGGAACAGACAAGACTTTGCTGGTAAAAGGTAAGGAACGAGGAGAAAGAAAAAAAAACCTCAATATTTTACTGAGGAGCAAACATCAAAAAGAAATCTGTGATGGTGCGGCTTACAGATTGAGTCGTCAACCAGAATTTTGAAAACACTTCAGACATATTTATTCCAGAAATTCAGCTCTTGATGGATAGAGGAGCAGACTCAAGAGGTTGAATAGCCTTTTCCAGCTCTTTTTTTTTTTAATTAATTCAGGGGATGTGGGCATTGCCAACTGGGCCAGCATTTATTACCTGTCCCTAGTTGCCCTTGAGAAGGTGGTGGTGAACTGCCTTCTTGAACCACTGCAGTCCATGTTGTGATGTTCCCAAGTATCTGGTGCCCTTGTCCTTCTAGACAGAAGTAGTCATGGGTTTGGAAGGCGCTGTCTGAGGAACACCTGCAGTGCATCTTGTACACACTGCTGTTACTGAGCTTCTGTAGTGGAGGGAGTGGATGCTTGTCGATGTGGCACCAATCAAGCGGGCTGCTTTCTCCTGGATAGTGCTGAGCTTCTTGAGTGCTGTCGGGGCTGCACCCACCCAGGCAAGTGGAGAATATTCTATCACACTCCTGACTTTTGCCTGGTAGAGGATGGACACGCTTTGAGGAGTCAGGAGGGGAGTTACTTGCCACAGAATTCCAAGCACCTGGCCTGCTCCTGTAGCCACTGCATTTATGTGGCGAGTCCAGTTGTATTTCTGGTAAATGGCAATCCCAAGGATGTTGATTGTAGGGGATTCAGTGATGGTAGCACCATTGAATGTCAAGGGGTGGTGGTTAGATTGTCTCTTATTGGAGATGGCATTGCCTAGCATTTGCAAGGTGCGAACTTTACTTGCCACTTGTCAGCCCTCCTGTCTCCAGGAGGCCACAGCTGTGCTTTAGTGGATCCTTCATTTGTAATGTGCAGTGAGTTGCAGCAGTCTACAATTATTTTACAGTTTTGGTACCTGTATGTAGAAAAACATATACTGGCATTGAAGGCTGTTCAAAACAGAGACTGATTCTTGGGATGAAGGGCTTGACTCATCAAGAACCCTAATCAGGTTAGGCTTTTAGTCATAGATAACAAGGTGTAGAGCTGGATGAACACAGCAGGCCAAGCAGCAGAGGAGCAGGAAAGCTGACGTTTCGGGTCTGGACCCTTCTTCAGAAAGTCATTACAATTTAGAAGAATGAGTGATCTCATTGAAACATACAAGATTCTGAAGAGGCTTCAAAGGGTAGATGTTGAGATGATGTTTTCAGTAATGAATCTTGAAATGGGGACACATACACAGAAAATGGGGATACCCATTTAAACATAAGGAATTTCTTCTCCCAGAAGGCAGCGAATATCTGGAATTCTCTATCTCAGAGTTATGGACGCTAGATGACGGAAAACACTTAAAGGGGAGGTCGACAGATTTTTTAAATATCGGGGAACTGCCAAGCTGGGACAAAAGAAGAATTGGACCTGCAGCAGATCCGATATTATCTTGTTGAATGACAAAGCAGGTTTGAGGGGCTGAATACTTCCGCACCTATGTACATTCTTGTGTCTACTCAACTGTAGCAGCAAAGTTGAGCCTGGCCCTACCTTCCCAGTGTACTGGTAGTTCTGGCATAATGCATGCTTCATTAACACAAATTGGCTGTAATGTGATTGATGAATAGCGGATGATGTTTGTATAATGCAAACATTCTGCTGTACAGGTATAGCGATTTTCTATGGCAATTTTCCTATAACATAATTTTCTGTAGTGATTTTCTATAGCGTGAGGTCACACAAGAACACAACAATCATGTTTTAGGAGAACTACCTGTAAATACATTTAGACTTTCCACATGGATGACTGAACAATCAAGAGGAGCAGCCATCCAGATTCTTTCCTCCGTCCTGACCTAGAGTGGAAGTGGGCTGTGAGGCCTTCACATTTGCACAGTCTTAGTTGAGCAACTCTCCAGTCCAGTCATTAAACACTGTTGCTCTGTATGGCCATTAATAAATACCAGGTTATATTTACAAATTGAACTGCTGTGGGATCCAGCTGAAGGCCTTTCAGCCCATCACATATGTGCTTGTGTTTTGCTACTAAACTAATTCCACATCCCTGCTGTTTACTCACATACTTGTAGCTACCCATGCTACAAATATTTATCCAGCTATCCTTTGAAGGACTTTTATCTGAGCCACTCCCTATCGAACTCTGTGCTTCGATAACCATTTGCATTAAAGACATTTCTCCTAACTACTTCTTTATTGAACAAACGCCACAAGGTGGTGTTGCCATTGGTGGAGATAGACCCCAGCCAAAGTCAGTAATTTCAAGAGAATGTGGAGGGATCAAAATGGTGAAAACTCAACTGGAACAAGGGCAATTTGCACAAGATGGGCACTGAAACATGTAGTCCAGACCTTTTGGCTATGGCAGGGAGCAACCAGCCATATTAAGTACAATCCCAACAAGTACACAGCTTGGTTAGAGCTGGGACAAACTGATATTTACGGTTGTTATGTCAATAGAGGGCTCCAGAAACTTGTGACCACACGTAAACAACATTTTAGGTAGTTAGTGATAACATGTGAGTAGTAATCAAATGCCTGCTCTGTTAAGAACTGATAAGGGGAGAAAACAGCAAATCCGCATTGCCTCAAAACGCAACGCATTCACCAGCCAACAGATGGATAAGCAACCATTTTAGGTAGGTAGTAAAAGCCTGCCAAACTTAACCAAATCATGCCAAAAAAATTCTAATTAGCTCACTGGTCAAACCCAAAGCCTGAGCGTAGTAACAAGAAGGATCTCTTTAAAGGTTTGGATTTCACAGCTTGGCAAAGAACCAGAGATATGGAAGGGTGCCTCTGTATTAGTCAACTAGCACAATGCCATAGCAGAGTAGAGTGAGTGTTACACACTCTCTTTTGTCTGCGTCCTACATAATGGATTACAAATTCACAATGAAGTTCTCGTTCTATGTAGTGAGTATTCACTGCTATGGGCCACTTTAGGACTGACCATTTGATCAATGGGTAAATTCTCCAGTTACCAGCTTTCTCCCTGACCTCCTCTTCTCCTGGGGCTACAATTCCACTGGCTTCCACATCCCTCCATCTCTCAAAACTTCACCGTTCGACAATGGAGCAATACAGATAAATTCAATTCTGTCCTCCCTCAACCTGTTTCCCCCACTGAGATCAGATTTGGTACAAACCTGGGAGCTTATCAGTCCACACAACTGTTCATAGTCAATTTGTTCACAGAACTATCATGGGATCAGCTAGCCAAAATGTGGAACACTTGATCAGGCTAGATAAGTAAATTATGCAAGTTAAACCAACCCAAGGAGAATAGACGCCAAGTGCCTCGTTTGGAATTGAGCCTAATAAATGACAGATAAAATACAATGGGCTAAATCCCTACAACAGAATGTGCATCACTTGTCATTAATGTATTTTCAGTTTAATAAAAGCAGGACTCGTATCATGGGCGAGTTTACTCTGGAAGTCCAACCTTACTTGGATCTGTTTGAGCAGCTTGTTAATTGGTTTGCAGTTCAGCTTCTGGCAGGCCATCTTGTAGGCAGTAATGATCTCCTCCACTGTCACATTCTGGGCTGAAAGACAGCAAACATTTCTGAATCACAACAAAACTCAGCAACCAGTTCAACAGTTAAAGTAAATCATCCTTCTCCACCCATGTCCCGAGTGCATACATGCAAGTGTGAAGTAAGAATTGCTTAAATCCACAACCTAACTACAACACAGTTATACACACAAATGCCTAGCATTAACTGAAGGCACATTTATTTCTGATTATGACTAATTTTCTCTGCTAGGATTAATCTTCCACAGAATCATAGGGCAAAGAACAGTATTCCGTCTATCAAGTCTGTGCCAACTCTTTCACAGATCATTCCAGTTAGTTCTGCTCTCTTACTCATTCCCCACATTCCCGCAAATTGTTTCTCCAAGTACTTATCCAATTCCCTTTCGAAGGTTACTATTGAATCCATACCCACTATCCTAATCAGGTTCTGTACTCCAAAACACAACAATTCAATGTCACCTCCATATTTTTCCCCCAATCTAAACAGACCCTGTGCCACATCGCAACTACTCCCTTTTCTTTATACAGACTGATTTATTTTAGGAAAAGTTGTGGGATCATAACCCATCCTGTTAGTTAACCCTAGAGTTTGTTATTTGTATGTGAATTTTGACTGTAAGTGAGAGAAAAATATTTTAATTATTGTGCAACATCATAGCCAACCCAGTCATGTTCTTATTCTACACGTGCCTTCCAGGAGAACTCAACAGGCAGTGTTCGTCTTCCCAATCCATAGTAATTGCAGCAAATTTGACACTGCCCCTGTCTGAAAGCAGTTTGGTAGTCACGGATACCCTCAGTTATCAAAATTGGGTCTACTGAGCGAAACACCTCGGAGCTCTTGTGCATGCAATTAACCTAAGGCTCAAAGCAGTGCTTGTATAAAGAATTAGTTCTGCGATGTGACGCAACTGGCTCTGAAATGGTTATTGAAGCAGGTTGTAGATGCTTGGTGGCACAGATCTGCAGTATTCCTGCAAATAAGCAATTCCAAAACTTTTATCTTGCACTCATTGAACACAGTCACAAGAATTCCAAATCTCAAAGGGAAGGACAATTTGTGCAACAAGGAAAGTGAGCTCCAATTGGAAAGGCTGTTACCAACCAATCAGGGCCCCCTCTTATGTGGTGCAAGTTGTTGCTCTCTTTGAAATTTGGCATTCTAGTGCAATTGTCCTGATATGTATAACGCGAAAAACATGCTTTCTTTCTTCTGACAATAGTATGGTTTACACTGAGTTCTATCCGAGGTAATTTTTGGCCATGCGAACATTGGATGGGCGAGTGAAGATTCTGACTCTCCTAGAGACAGCCCACCACAATAAGAAGGATGGTCTTGGCATAAAGTAGCAACATGACAAGCTACAAGCAAAATATTGCAGATGCTAGAAATCTTGGATAAAAAAAGGTGGTACTGGAAATGCTAAGCAGGTCAAGCAACTCCTGTGGAGAAAGACAGTCAAAGTTTCCGGTTGTGAAGTCACATCAGAACATGACAATCTACTGTGGTGGTATTAGATACACTCAGGAACAGAGCACGAAGCCTTTAGAAGCCAAATTTGATCTGGTTCTGAATGTATGTAAAAGAACATAAATTATTCAATTTCCCAACTCCTCTGTCCAGCATATTCAAGGCACTTCAAATACGACACATTACTCTGCACTGTCACGATATTGCACTTGCACAGATTTTTCATCTACAAGGGAGTTGAGGGTTAAAAGTAGTAGAGTGGAAAGCGGAGTTACAGCCACAAACAGATCAACAATGCTCTTAACGAAAACACAGCAGGCTCGAAGGGTCAAATGCCTGATGATTATTTCTTAAGGCCATATGACGGTTCAATGTCTAACAAGAAGGAATTTTGCATACCAGATTCCTCAAATAAAAAGAAAGTGTGATTTTGGTGTTAAAGGCAGAATGCAGAGACAACTAATAAGCACCTTTGAATGATGCCATTGAGCTTTATCATCTTGATTACCTGGAACAGATCAGATAGGCCTTTGGTCAAAATCTCATTTGGACAGTGTTTGCAACAAGGCATGCATTTCTTTCATACATGCTCACAGTCTGGAGTGTACTTCGAACTCAGGTCAAAAAGACTCCTGACAGACGATATGAGTTGCAATGTAGTGAAAACAATAGAATTATAGAACCCCTCCAGTGCAGAAGGAGGCCATTCAGCAAACAAAGTCTGCACCAAGCATCGGAAGAGCATCACACACAAACCCAGCCCCCCACCATATCTTGTAATCCACCTAGCCTACCCATCCCTGAACACTATGATTTCAGTGTGGTCAATCCTCTTGGCCTGCACATCTTTGGACTGTGAAAGGAAACCAATAGCACCCAGAGGAAACTGACATAGACATATGGAGGATGTGCAAGCTCCGTATAGACAGTCACCCGAGACTGGAAACGAACCCAGGTCCCAGGAGCTGTGAAGCAGCAGTGTTAACAACTGAGCCACCGTGCCGCTCAATGCCAGACACTAAACTTTTTTTGGCTTTCTCAGAAGCTGGTTCCAGGGAAAGTCTCACACAGTGCACAGAAATAAGTTCCACGGATGTAGCTAAACTTTAGGGGGTCAGGCAGCTTAGGAGCATAAGAATAGGAGGCCGCTTAGCCCTGAACTTGCGCTTCCATTCTTACGGATGATCTGCAAGCTAACTCCACATATGAGCCTTTGCCCTATATCCTTTGATACCTTTAATTAGCAAAAATCCACCAATCGCAGTTTTAAAACTCACAACTGACTTAAGACCAATTCTCATTTGTGGAAAAATATTAAAAACTTCTACCATCCTATGCATGTAGAAGATTTTCCCCAATTTCACTCCTAAAAAAAAAAAAAAAAAAAAAAAAAAAAAAAAAAAAAAAAAAAAAAAATCAAAAACAGCTGGTTACCATGGTTCACTAGAAGGTGAGAATGTGGTTCCCTCTCTGGATGGATTCAGTAGTCCTTCAGGCCTGCCTTTTCATTTGTCTCCGTGATTTAGTATTACAATAAAAAGTAAGTCAGTCTAAAAATTAGAATCAGACTTGTACTCCTAGTTCAGGAGAAATGACTTGCCTCTATCAACCCTATTTGTTTCTCTTGATGTCTTGAAAACTTTGATCAAGTCATTTTAAATTCCAAGGAATACAACCCAAGTTTCTCCCTTCTTGCCCTCCTGGAGCCCAGCTACCATTTCGGTGAATCTATATTGCATTCCCCTCCAAGGCTAATTCTTCCGAAGGTATGGTGATTAGAACTGCTCACAGTACTGTAGGTTTGAATGACCAGGGCACTGTGTAACTGAAGCATGACTCCAATTCCTGTATTCTCTGTTCCTCTAGATATAAATCGAGGATGACAGCTCCTATTTGCAGGTGGCCTACTCCTGCTGAAACAGCACTTTCTGGCTCCCTGATTGAGGATTTGGTTGGATAGTCAAATCACCATGATCAAACTGTTTGGATATGTCCAATGTCAAGGATGTTGCTGAGGTGTATGTGAGGCTGATGGGTGAGTGAGTAGGGTGTATATGTGGGGGTGGCTGGGTGTGCATGCGTGTATGTTTTGTGGTGGTTTAAAGTGGGAGGGAAAATACTAGAGCTAAAGGCCATCAAGGCCCCTTGACCCATTGGGTTACATCCTGGGATATTAAAGGGAGTAGTTACAGAGATATTGGATGCACAGGTTCTGGCAAAGCCTCAGAGGATTGGAAAACTACCAATGTAGCAGCCTTATTCAAAAAGAGAGGGAAACAGAAAAAATAAACTAGAGGACAGCTAGGGTAAACATCTGTCATTGGGAAAATGTTACAGCCTATTATAAAGGACGTAATAGCAGAGCATTTTAGAAACATGTACGATCGAGTAGAGACAGCATTGCTTCATGAACGGAAATCATGCCTGACATATTTATTCCAGTTCTTTACAGAACTTTGTTAGAATTACTTGAGGTGGTAACAAGGATATATAAAGGGTAACTGGTAGATGAAATATATTTGGATTTCTAAAAGACATTCAGTAAGGGAGTTCTCACAATAAGACCACATGGCATTGAGCAGAGTATTTTAGCACGGATGGAGGATTGGCTAACTTTTAGAATAGTGCTGGTTAAAGGAGGCACTTTTAGGACGTTAACCTGTAACTACTGGAGTGCAACAGGGGTCAGCGCTGGGCCCACAATCATTTACAATGCATGTTATATGGTGATGAAAGTGAATGTACTATCTTCAAACTTGGCAATGACACAGAAAGGTGGGAAGGCAATTAGTGAAGAAGACACAAGAAATCCATAGAGTGATAGAGACAGGTTAAGTAAGTGAGCAAAAACTCAGCTAATGGAATATAATGTGAGAAAATGAGAGGTTATGATCTTCAGCAGGAAGAACAGAAGAGCTGAATGTAACTTGAATCAGGAAGGACTGCAGAAAGCTGAAGCATGGAGAAATTTGGGAGTCAAGGGCACAAATCACAATAACGCTTGCATCATCATTCAGCAGATTATAGGCAAGCGGAATGTTGGCCTTTATTTCAAAGGAAATGGAGTATAACTGGTAGGTCTTACTAAAACTATACAAGGCCGTAGCCAGACCACACATAGAACACAGGGAGTAGTTTTGGTCTCCTTATTCAAGGGAAGATACACTGGCATTGGAGGCAAAGAACGTTCACTAGATTAATTCTGGGCAGTGAGGGATTTTCATTAGGAGGGTTGAATAGGTTGGGTTTGTACTCATTGGAATTTAGAAGATTGAAAGGAGACTTTATTGGAATATCTTATTCTTGCGAGGGGGGCGCTTGACAGGGCAGATGCAGATACTTTGTAGAATACATCTTCTAAAGCATAATTTTCTTCCTTAAAGAACTGCATGGTATTGTCTCATTCATGCATTCATCTGATCACATCACTACATTCTTTTAATCCCCCCCACTAAGACTGCAGGTACAGTGAGTACAGTCTGTCCCAGTTTATGAATGTGTGCAATGTGCAGTTGATTGATTAAGATTTTCCATGCGATCCATTGTGTTTGCCTCACGCTACACAATCTCTCTAGAGCTACGTGGTTGAAAACAATTTCGCTACTAGCCAGACTCATAGAAAACTGCCCGAAGTACAAAAGGTCTGAGTGGGGTCACACGAGGAACCACATCTCTCCACATCAAGTGTTTTCACCCTCAGTGTCATGCTGCACACAGGCAGAAACTATTTGCTTTTATCTGAGGTCCAAACACAGGCCCATCCTAACACCTCAATCTTGAAATTGAAACAACTTATTCCTCATCCTGTGGAACTCCCTACTGTTCTGTCTCTGCTTCCTGGCACAGATCTACACTTCCAAGTGCAGAGTTACCTTAGCACTGGTTCATTTGCCTTATACTATCTCGTATCTATATCAGGCTTACAAACCTCCTGTACTGTGGGGCTCCAGGAAAGGCAAAAACTGAACAAATTTACGTAGGCAAACAGGAGGCTGGAAGAACACAGCAAGACAGGCAGCATCTAGAGGAAAGGAGAAGTCAACATTTTGGGTATCACCCTTCTTCAGGACTGGACGTGGGGGTAGAGGGAGCTTCAGAAAAAGAGAAGAGGGGGTTGGGGCTGGCGGAGTGGTGATGGTAGGTGGACACCAGTAGTAGGTATGACCTGGTTGGTAGCTGAAAGGGAGGGTCAGAAGATGGAATGGAGGGAGGTGGTGGGATTGGAAAGGGAGCCGGGGATGGGTTGGAAGGTTATGTGAAATTGGAGAACTCAATGTTGTGTCCATAGAGTTATAGAGTTGGAAGATAAGGTGCTGTTCCTCAAATTTGCATTCTGAGTCTTTACAACACTGGAGGACGCCAAGGATAAATATGTTAGAGACGGAGGGGGAGGGTGGTGGGAGTTGAAATGGACGGTGACCAGGAGATTAGGCTGGCTGTTATGGGCCAGGTGAAGATGCTCCATGAAATGGTCACCTAGTCTACGTTTGGTCTCACTGATGCAGAGAAGACCATACTGGGAGCACGTGATGCAACAGGCTAGGTTGGAGAAATTGCAGGTGAAGCTCTGTCTCATCTGGAAGGACTGTTTAGGGCCCTGGATGGAGGGGAGGGAGATGGTGCGTGGGCAGGTGTTGCAACTTCTACAGGGGAAGCTACCGGGAAGGTTGGAGCAGTTGGTGGGGAGTGTGGCAAAGGAAATGATTCTTGTGGAAGGCAGACAGCGGTGGTGAGTGGAAGACGTTCCGGTCGGTGGGGTCTAATTGGAGTTGGCAGAAGCGTTGGAGGATGATACATTGAATGCGGCGGCTGGTGGGGTGGAAAGTGAGGACAAGGGGGACCCTATCTTTATTATGCTTGGAGAAAGTGTGGTGGTTAAGAGCTGTGGAGCCGGCAATGGAGGAGGCGGGGTAGAAGGCTACCTAGATGATGGAGAGAAAACAGTGTTGTTTGAAAAAGGTGGACATCGGGGATGCTTGGGAGTGGAACGCCTCCTTGTCCAAGCAGATGCAATGGAGACAGAGGAATTGGGAAAAACGGTTTTTGCAGGATACAGGGTGGGAGGAGGTGTAGTCTAGGTAGCTATGTTGGTCCATAAACTGTCACCAGAAATGGAAATGGATAGGTCAGGAAAGGGGAGGGAGGTGTCTGAGGTAGACCAAGTGAATTTGACGGTGGGGTGGAAGTTGTTAGCGAAGTCGATGAACTGCTCCAGTTCAGCCTGGGTGCAGGATGCAGCACCGATGCAGTCATCGATGTAACGGTGGAAGAGTTGGGGAACACTGCCGGTGTACATACTGAAGAGGGATTGTTCGACAAACAGGCAGGCATAGCTGGGGCCCATTCAAGTGCCCATGGCAACCCCTTAGATTTGGAGAAAGTGGGAAGAATTGAAGGAAAAGTTATTGAGAGTGAGGACTAGTTCAGCGAAGCGGAGGAAGGTATTGGCAGGAGCGGAACTGGATGGGTCTGTAGGAGAGGAGAAAAACTGAGGGCCTGTAGGCAGTCCTTGTGGGGCATGGATATGGAAAGGAATTGCTCGTCCACAATAAAGGTGAAGTGCTGGGGGTGAGGGAACTGGGAGTCTCCAAAGACATAGAGGATGTAGTTTGTGTCCTGGATGTAGGTGGGGAGTGCCTGGACCAAGGGGGAAGAGAATGAAGTCGAGGCAGGAAGAGCAGAGTTTGGTTGGGCAGGAGCATGTGGAGATGATGGGTCGGCCAGGGTAGTTGCACTTGTGGATCTTGAGGAACAGGTAGAACTGGGCTGGGGGACTATAACGCTGGAGGCGGTGGAGGTTGGTCACTGGAAGCAATGAGGTCATGGACAGTGTGGGAGACAGTGGCTTGATGGGCTATGGTGGGATCATGGTCAAGGGGGAGGTAGGACTCTGTCGGTTACAAAGTGACAGCATTCAGAAAGGTGACTACTCATTCCACTGACCTCCAAACATAGGGTCCTGAAAGGATGGGGTCTAGGGTTACGAAATGAATGTGAAAGGAAATAGATAACTATTTTAAGAAAAAGAAATTGGGAAAGATTGCAATAAGCCCATTATAAAAAACATAAATTACACCCAAGGCTCCTTAGGAAGCACATCACAAACCTGTGAATTCTGCTACCTGGAAGGACAAGGGCAGCTAGTGCATGAGTACGCCACCACTTGCAAGTATCTCTCCAAGCTACACCTTATCCTGACTTTGAAATACATTACCGCTCCTTCAGCATCGCCGGATCAAAATCATGGAACTTTCTTTCTAATAGCACTGTAGGTGCATTTGGGCTATTGTGGTTAAAGAAGGTTTAACAGAGACCTATGGGGCAACTTTTTCACACAGAGGGTGGCGCCTGTATGGAATGAACTGCCAGAAGTGGTAGATGCAGGTACATTTAGAACATTTGGACAGATACATGCTAGGAAAGGTTTACAGGGACATGGGCCAAACGTAGGCAAATGACACTAGTTTAGTTTGAGAAACCTGGTCAGTACGGACAGGTTGGACTGAAGGATCTGTTTTCTTGCTGTATGACTCTATGGCAGTTCATCACTACCTTCTCAAAAGGCAATTAGCAATGGGCAATAAATGCTGGCAATGCCAGTGATGTCAACATTCTGTGAACGAATAATGTCAATGTGCAGAAAGATATTACAGTTGATCCCTCGTCTGTGCTGAGCTTTTTTGGGTTGGAGGGGCAAGCGTTTCTCAATATCTGTACTTGAGGAAAATCAGCTAGGCTAGTATCTTGCAGTATAAAGAGTGGATGTCAGCTAAGGACAGATTAACCTTGGCTGTGGCATCCTGCACACTCAAAATAACCTCTCATCTGCTAGACTCACATGCTAAAAATGTCCACTTGCATGAGAGTAGCCGTTGCCAGAGAAACAGTATTCCTGCAAGTCACGGAGTCACACAGCATGGGAACAAACCCTTCAGTCCAACTCGTCTGTTCTGACCTGGTTTCCCAAACTAAACTAGTCCGATTTGCCCAAGCTCGCCCCGTCTCTCTCTAAACTCTTCCAATTCATGCACTTGTCCAAACCTCTTTTAAATGGTGTAATTGCACCTGATCTAACACTTCCTCTGGCAGTTCACTCCACAGAGGAGCCACCCTCTGTACGAAAAAGTTGCACTTAGGGCCCTTTCAAACTTTTCTCCTCTCTCCTTAAAATTATGCCTTCTAATTTTGAATTTCCCTACCCTAGAGAGAAGACATTTGCTATTCACCTTATCTGTGGCTCTCGTGATTTTATAAACCTCTATAAGGTCACCCCTCAACCTCCTATGCTCCATGTAAAAATGTCCCAGCCTATCCAGGAGTGGCAATTTGTCAATATGGCTTGTTCCCGAATAAGCAATAGTAAAGCTAACTAAGGGCTGGTTGTGCAGCTACTTTTAAATTTGATCCTTAGTCTCTCCAGATGCACCGGATAATCTATCCTGTGCTAAGATGTCAAATCTACTAATGCGCCACTCAAACTAAAGCAACACTTTGTCCACACCCGACATCTGGCTGCACAATTCCACCTATTCAGCAGACTACTGTAACGTGAAATTCATTTGTCGCCAGCCAGTGCTAGGTAATACTAGTGAGCATTGTACCCGTAATTGTCTGTAAATTGAGAATACGTTTAGTATAAAGGGTAGGCAAAATCATTAAGCATATTCTTGTGTTGGTGTAGTACAGTTAGCTATCTGACATAGGAATGTGAAATCTACCTTGAGGCAGCACCACAAAAAACAAAGTTTATGAGCACTTCCATACCAACTTGTTTTAGCTCATTTGTGCTGAAACTCTGCATCCCTGCCTTTGTTACTTCTAGATTTCACTGTTTGCTGGCTGGCCTCTCATCCTGTAAACCCACAAAAAACCCACGCTCATCCAAACCTTAATCAGTGAGGAAAGCCTATTTTTTAAAAAAACTTTCTAATCAACCGGTTCAGAAATGTAATTACATGCCTCCGGAACAGGTGGGTTTTGAACCCAGGGCTTTCTAGTTCAGAGATCAGGATACTACCAGTGAACCACAACAGCCCCACGCACATTTCCTTCCAGGAAGTCAGCAGACAATCAGCTCACAAAAATGAGATGACAGTCAAAAGTGAAGCTCTATAATGTCTCAGGTTCAAGATCTAGCCTGTACCAGCTGCCTTGTATCAGATGACGTGGGAGTCCAGAGTAGGCCTGACAGTGACCAAAATGACAAAAAGGGCAAAAAAAAAAAAAAAAAATCAATCTGCTTGGTTACCTGCTCCTAATCACTGACTTGTAACCCTCTTCTTCCCCTGCTGAATGAATACTAAAAGTGGACAAATCACATTGAGGTAGCCATTGGGAAAAACTAAGTTGGGGAAGGCTTAGGCTCTCCCACTGTAGTACACCAAGGGGATGCAAACGACACAAAATCCCTTTGGCTGGTCATGAAATATCTATTGTAAAACAGAATCAGTAATTATAAGTTTAGTGAGGCACGTCTGCTGCGCTGCCACAAAACGGCCAAATGGCCTATTCCCAAACCCACTGTAAGAACTGGCTTTTTATTTAAACTGTGTGACTAAATAAAGAAAATCTGTGAATGAAGAACTACTCATGTAACAGCTCCACAAAATGTAAAACTTTCAGAATCTAATTTAAAACGTTTTTTTCTTTAAAAAGAAAAGTTTCACCAACTGTCAACCATTGTCATTAAAAAAAACACATCTGGTTCACAAATGACCAATGGGGAAGAACATCTGCCATCCATACCTCGTCTGGCGTATGTGTTACTCCTGACTTACAGCAATATGGCTGACTATGAAGTTGCCCTCTGAAACAGCCTAGCAAGCAATTCAGTTCAATGGCAATTAGGGCTGGACAATAAATACTGGCCTCACCAGTGATGCCCACATCTTTTGAAAAATTATTCACACACCTCTTCACAACATAGTGGTCCTACAGGAAGTACTGCATTACAGATAGTAGAATTCCAGAGCGGACAAACGGAACATTGTCATTTATTGCAAAAGGAATGGAATTCAAAAGATAGGAGCATTTTACTCCAATTGCATAGGGCATTAGTGAGACACATCTGGAGTACTGCAGAGAGTCTGGTCTCCTTATTCCACAACGGATATGTAGACAGTAGAATTGAGACCACATTTACTTCAGCCATGATCTTATCAAATGGCAGAGCACACACAATAAGCCATTTGGCATGCTCCTGCTCCCAAAAATCATATGTTTACATATACAACACAATTGGACTGGGTTATGAAAATCCCCTCTGTTTAACAGCACGTCAACACTCCCTGTCTAGACTCAAAAGTGCAGTGGGCAGTCAGAGGGTTGTTGGCTCTCATTATGTTGTATTGCAGAAATAAATCGAGCTCCTTGGACAAAACTGGGTGTGCACCTTTAAACAGATGTCAAATGTGGCTTAGTTAGCAACATTTTTGCCTGTGAGTCACAAGAATCTCAGTCCCAAGTCCCACTCCAATATTTAAACACAAAAAAAAAACAAGGCTGACACTCCAGTGCAGCGCTGAGGGAGTGAAGCGCTGTTGGAGGTGTTGTGTCTCATAAAAATTAAACTGGGTCATAGAATCCCTACAGTGTGGAAACAGGCCATTCAGCCTATCAAGTCCACTCCGATTCTCTAGATAGCATCCCACTTAGACGCGCCCTCCCTATCCTATATTTCCCATGGCTACTCCATATAGCCTGCACATCCCTGGAGGCAATGGGCAATTTAGCATGGCCAATCCACCTAACCCGCACATCTATGGACTGTTGGGGAAAACCAGAGCACCTGGAGGAAGCCCACATAGACACAGGGAGAATGTGCAAACTCCATACGGACAGTCACCCGAAGGTGGAATTGAACCTGGTCTCTGGTGTTGTGAGGCAGCAGTGCTAACCACTGAGCCACTGTGCTGTCATGAGTGGATGTCAAAGATCCTAGACATTATTTTGATGAAGAGTGGGACAGTTCTCCCCCATGTCCTGACCTTAAATTTACCCTTTGAACATCACAAAAACCAACGATCTTGTCATTACTACATTGTTATTTATGTCAGTTTGCTGTATATAAATTAGGTGCCGATGTTCCTACCTTATATCATGATTGGGCTCCAAAAGTATTTTGCTCATTGTAAAGAACTTTGGGACATCCAGGGATCCTGAAAGCTGCATATAAATCCAGGTTTTTCCTTTCCTTTTAACATTAGTGTCCCAAAGCATTTTACAGGTGCGCTACTGAACAGCTTGACATTGAATCATTTCAGGAGATATTATGGTAGGCGATCAAAAGATTGTTAAAAACAGTTCTAAGCAGCAACTTAAAAGGAAGACGGAGTGGTAGAAAGGTTTAGGGAAGGAATTCCAGATCTTGGGGCCCATGGCAGCTGAAAGCACAGTCACCAACGGTGGACTGATTAAAATTGGGAATGCTCAAGTGGTCAGAATCAGAGAAGCACAGAGATCTCAGAGTGTGGGACTGGGAAGGCTACATAGAAAAAGAGTGGGAAGTTAAGGCCATAGATAGGCTTGAAAACAAATATGGGAATTTTAAAATGGGGGCACTGCTTAACCAGGTGCCAATGCAGATCAACAAGCACAGGGCTGATGGATGAAGGAACTTGGTATACATTAGGATCAGGGCAACAGGGGTTTAGGTGACCTCTGGCTTCTGCAGGGTGGAAAGTGGGAGACAATAAGGATAGCATAATGGAATGGTCAACCAAAGGTTTGAAGGAGGGTAATAACAGGAGATGAGCTGAGGTGTTGTGGAGACCGCAGTGTTATGGAGATGGAATCTGCAGTCCTAGCAATAGAGGAAAAGCATCAAAAGCTCAACTCAGGGCCATGTTACACACCAGGTTGTGACAAGTCAAGGTTACGTTCAGACCAAAAGCATTACTTCCCTTTCCAGACACTAACTTATTGTGTGCATTTTCTGCTTTTATCCAGTAATCACGCTGTAATGCTTGCCACTGGAATTTGTGCAAGAACATATATCTGTCCAAGTGTGATGCTCCACATCCATAGTATTAACTCTATGGTAACAGAGTCTGGTCCCATTCATCAAGAGCAAGCACCAAGGGACCCCTAAGCCACCCAACATCTCAGAACTATACCCTGTAGGAAGCTTATATTTTCCAAGAAAGTAGAAATTCTGAACTCTCCAAAACCTCGAAATGCAGTTTGGATATTTCGACCTAGAAGGACAAGGGCAACAGATGCACGGGAAAGCCTGCAACGTGCCCTTCAAGGCATATACCATCCTAACTTGGAATTAGATTACCGTCCCTTCACTGTTGCTAAGTCAAAACTCTGAAACTTCCCAACAGGATTGTAGGTTCACCCACACAAGAAGGACTGCAGCGGCTCAAGGGGGCAGCTCCTCACCTCCTTCTCAAGGGTCAATTAGGAATAGGGCAATAAATGTTGGCCTAAGTACTGCCATCTGAATCCTGTGCAAGAAATTTTCTTAAAAAACTGTCTCAAAGTTTCCCAAACATCACACTGCATTTCCATTAGGAACCCCAGGAACGCTGCCTAAACCTTTAGATATCCTGCCCTAACAGCAAGTGAGATCAGGGCCATAACAAAGACGGCAGGAGTGAAAGGAACCAGGCTCCTGTTTTATGGCATTCTTTATAGTCCCACTTTCCCTCACACATACACTTATCAGTTTCTCACTGTTTAAATAGTAAGCACTGACATCAAGGTGACTTGATTCAGCCCAACAAAACAAACAGAAAAAGTTAACATTAAAACTAGTTAGTACCAATTAAAACAATGTTTCTGCCACGCACATCAACCTTATAGTAAGGGGATCAGATGGGGTCAATCAGTGTTTAACACCTGAGCAAAATCTTAGGTAGATTGTTGTCCTATTGATGCAGGCAGGAAGTAAACATTAAGTGAAAATTTCGACATTGGTCAGGGCAACCAATGCCAACCCCTTCCCCAACATCCTGCAGACACTTCTGTATACTAATGCATGCTCAATCCAGCTCCTGGCACCTCAGCCAAGCGTTTGCTTTCCATTCTCAACAGAAACAGTGACAACACAGCTCAACCATGGCAAGCATCACTTCAATCCTGCTCTCATTCGACTGCTATGGACATGGGGGACTGGGACCAACTACTCATGGGGAAGATCAAACACTGCCTGTTTCTGGCCCATAACATCCAGATACTTTCTAGTACAGATAGTGGTCACTGGTGTGAGAATTCAAGCTCCCTTTCTTAGGCCTCAGGCATTGAGGAAAATCAAAGCAAACCCTGCTGCCACTCCATCTTAGAACAGGCAATTCAGCATGGGACAATTAACGCAAACCTATTCTGACACAACTATTTAGCCCACAAGACATGTAAAAACAGAATCAAGAGATAAACGTAGAATAAAGATTTTGTCTTATATACAAAAATATATAGGCTTTACCATGTCTCCATGGGTCTTTTGGCTCCACAGCTCCAGAAACGATGGCTTCATCTGAGGGAAAGGTTACCCGCTTCACGCTTTGCTTTGCCCGGCTGTCCACTGAGGGCGAGAGCAAAGTGGCATCACCAGCCTGGTCCCGGGAGGAGGTGGTCAATGCAAGAGGATGGGAGATGTCGCCCACTGGGGAGAGCAAATCCAAACGCATTCGGGACGAAACAGAATGTTCAGTGCAAGCGTTGCTTGCTGAAGTGTTTATCTGTAACCTGGCAGTGCCTGCTGCCAGAGGTAATGGCCCCTCACCATCTGAATTAGTTGACCTACACTCCTCCCCCAACTGCTGGTCTGCAGAATTATCTGCTTCCAAAATCAATGTGCAGTTTGCCTTCTCCTGGTTTACACCTTGCTCCTCGCTGGCCTGTTGTGTCATGTTTGTATCCGCCTGCTGCATCGCAGTCAGTTCCAGATTTCGGCAGTTCCTCTCGCTGTCCATTTCTTTGCTGCTCTCACTGCTGCTGGTGTTTGGCTCCCATTTTTGCAGTGCTTCAATTTTCACTTCCTGCAGTCTTGTCTCTGTTGACACACACTGTGTGAATTTATCTGTCGTTTGTACAGTAGACATGTTCTGTCTCCTGTCCTTTTCTTCCACTGTCCCTGTCTCAAGGCAGTTTTCCTCTACCATGCTTTCTTTCACCACACAATTGGCTTCACGCACGCAGAGTTCCTGGTCTATCCCCTCCTCTTTACGCCTTCTTGCAGATTTCTCTGTCAGCAGATCTTTGTCTCTGGTATTGTTGCTCCCTCGTTCCTGGTGCACTCTTCCCTTCAATTCTCCTCCAAGTTTCTGTGTGGATTCACTGTTTCCTGCCTCATACTTCCCATCCTCTGACCCCAGTTTGTTTTTCCAACTCTCTGAACAGCTTCCCTTCTCGGCCTCTGAAATGAGTGTTCTCTCCTGCCTCCTCTCTTCCTCGGGATCTCCCTTCATCTCCTTATTTTCTAACAGGCAGTCACCAGTCGCTCCTCTCACACCTTTCCCATCATAAGGACGGACTACCTCTTCCTCAGTTGAGGATGCTCCCGACCCACTGTTAACCATTATCCCGGTCTGGTTACCATTTATCTCTATTCCCCTCTGGCGTGGATGGTCTCCACTTCCACTATAAGTACCCTGTTTTTGGACATCATTACGCTGATTGCTGCAGCTAACCTCTCCCAGATTATCACTATTCTCCTGATGACAGTGGTGCCCCCTGACAGAAGTATTATCAAAAGCCATGTCGCTTACAATATTAGCACTCTGACCATCATAGAAGCCCAAACTTTGATTAGGATTAATTACTTGGTGGATTTCCAGTCTATCAGCCTGACTGCAGCAGCTGCCCACTCTGAGTTCAATCTTACTCTCCAGCTGGTGGGTCTGGTCTCCCCATTCAGGGGTACTAACCTCTCTACTTCTCTGATGATCATCTACCAGGCTATTATCACACTGACTATGACAGTAGCCCTCTCCGAGGTCAGTATTATTCTCCTGCTGCTCTTCTGGGTCAGTATTATTATTTTGACTATGGTTAAAACAGCCTTGAAGCTGGGAATCAGCCTGTTGCAGGGAATTATTAGCCTTATTATAGCAATAATTATCTCTAAGGTGTATATTATTCACTTGCTGCTCTCCTGGGTCAGTATTATTACACTTAGTGTGGTTAAAACTTCCCTGAAGCAGGGGATCAGCCAGTCCTGGGGTATTACCACTCTGACCGTGACAGCAGCCTCCTCTTGGGTCAGTATTCTCTATATGGTGGCTTTGGTCTCCCCTGAGAGGGGTATTACCAACCTCCATCACTTCCGAGGTATTGCGATCCTGAATATACGAGTAAATCACTCCCAGTTCAGTATGATACTATTAGATCAATATTATAAGGCTGATAATGGTTAACGCCTTTTTGGAACTAGCGATCAGCCTGTCACACTGTATTACTAACCCAAATATGGCAACTGCCCTCTCCTAAGTCAGTATTATTGCTCTTAACTGTGAATGTTAAAGCTTCACTAGAGCTGGAATCACCCTGTTCTACAGAATTATGATTCCAATTATTGCAGTAATTCTCTCCTAGGTTAGTACTATCGCTCTGATTTAAGCATGGAGTTGGAAATTAGCCTGCCCAAGGGTAATGGTCCCCGAACTATAGCAATAATTCTCACGGTAGTGTTACCTGATTTTGCTGCTGTCCTAAGTCAGTACCATTATCGTGACTGTAGTTAAAGCTCCCTTGCAGCTGCTCTAGAGAATTATTACACGGATTAAGGCAGTAATTCTCTCCCAGGCCAGTATTATCCTCTCGCTGCTCCGACAGGTCGGTTTTACGACTGTGACTGTAGTTAAAAGCTGCGGATAGCAGCTCACTCCCAAGGACAGTATTGTTCTCTGGCTGGCGAGTTTGAGCTCTCCGTCACCTACATCCCTTCCCTGGAGCTGGGGATGGGGAGAGCTTGGAGACGATTCTTCCTCCCCACCCCCACCCCCCTCCCACCGCTGTCTGGAAAGGGGGGTGGTGGCGGTGGTTAAAGCTTGTTTCTTTCTCCTCCCTCCCCCCAACACCACCACCACCTCCTCCTCCTCCTCCTCCTCTCACCACCCCACGGGTCTCAGGGACTGACTCCTCCCACACACTCTAATTGATTATGTTTGCACCTCCGTCCCTCCCTTCACCCCCGGACTCCCGCTCACACCCCCGGAGTTCGTCTCACTACTTGAGGTCCTGGTCCCAAACGAGGCCTAATAAAAGCTCACTCGACAACCCCCCTACCAGCCCCAAATACTGGAGGAAGAAGAAAGGACCTCGAGTTAGCGTCTCCCGGGCGGCTGTTCCTGCTGCCTTCCACTGACTACTTCCATGTCCCCGGCTTCTTTTCTCCACAAAACCCCCTCCCCCTAACAATCCCGATGCTGTCTCCGCCGCGTCTGTGTCTAATCGAATCGATTGTTGTCGGAGGGAGGGCTGGAGGAGAAAACATAAATCGCGCACCTCTCCTCCCGTCGGCACTTTCGCCACCACCCGTGCGAACTAAAGATGACGAGAAAATGTATCAATCTTCTCCAGATCGCCCCCAACTCCGAATAACGGCATTTAATTCGCTTCTTTTTTTAATCTAAGGAAATGAAAGGTCCGCCTCTCTTTTGTTTCCGGCGGGAAAGGGCTTTCCAGCCCGAATCTGCCGACTGGATTTACCTCAATTATCGTCCGCCTCTCCCCGGCGGCCGCCATTTTGGAAAGTCCGGTGAACCCAGCGGGCGGTTACAAACCCTCCCCCTTTAAATGTCAACTTTTTATTTTCTCCAGGCACACACTTTCTCTGCTTTTCGTTTGCCCTTTCCTGAGCAATAACAAAAACAAACTGAGGTAAAGGGAACAGAATTGTTACGAAAGAGGCCGTTCGGCCCGACGTGCCCTGTTCCCCGCTCTCCTTATGAACCTTGGTGACTGGGCGGGTGCTGTCTCTCGCCTTTATACCATCTGCACATTTCCAGGAAGGGCGAATGGAAGAAAGGGGAGAATCCGGGGGGGAAAGCCGAAGGTTGAGGACGGGAAGGGAAAAGGGTTTGGGGGCGAAGCAGGTCGATCCTCAATTTCGTGGAGGCTGCAGGTCCATCGTGGAAGGTTGGTGGCTCTAATGCAGAGCTGGACTTTGTGTCCTGCCCCATCGGTGGAGTTCAGGTTCCTGCTGGGACAGAGAGAGTAAGCTAGCGGTCAAGAAATTTGGATCCAGCTACTGCTCTTGGGGTCTGGGCCCCAGCCTGAGCTCACTTCACGCAAAAGTTTCGGGCCCTATATATTGGTCCTTGTTGCATACACTTGACAAGCCAGTTCTGGGCCCACGATGAGGAAGCAGAAACCATAAGAAGGATGAGTTATGATCTATAAATATTTAAAATGAGTTGAGATAGTATGTGAAAGTTAAAGTTTTTTTATTATGATATATGATTTTTCATACTATTCTGTTGGTATCAGAAATGAGTTACAATGAAGAAAGGATAAGAGGTTCATAGACGAGGTAGTTCAGTGGTCATATTTTAGCGAAACACCATTTATGTGTGGACAACTTGGTGCCCATCGACAAGGGTTTACTAATAGCTGGGCCGGTTGCCTAGAAACAGAAGAGGAGTATCAGAAAGCATCTCCAACAAGAGAAAATCAAACATCTTCCCTTCATATCAGATCTACCAATGATATTGTCGCCACTGAATCTTTGACCATCCAGGTCAAAACAACCCACTTGACTGGCACCCCATCCATCACCTTAAACATTCACTTCACCATTGATACACACAATAGCAGCAGAATATACTATTGACGAGATGCACTGTAGCAAGTCACCAAGTCCAAACATATAGCCTGTGCCACTTAAAAAGACAAGTGCAGCTTATGCAAGTTCTCCTCAACAAGACAATATGAACAGGAGTAAGACATTTGGCCCTTCAGACCTGTCCAGCCAGTCAATATGATCATGGTTGACCATCCTACTCAGTACCCCGTTTCCCCTTCCATCTTATACCCTTTGATCCCTTTAGCCTTAACAACTATATCTATCTCCTTGAAAACATTCAGTGTTTTGTCCTCAACTGTTTTCTGTGGCAGAGAATCCCACAGGCTTACCACTGGATGAAGAAATTTCTCCTCATCTAACTCCTAAATGGCCTATCCCTAGACTGTGTTCCCCTGGTTCTGGATTGTAAAGTCTTCCTACATTTACCCTGTCCAGTCCTGTTAGAATTATGTAGGTTACCATGAGATCACCTCATCATTCTTCTAAACTGTGGTGATTATAGTCCTGACCAGTCCAACCTCCCTTCAGTCCTGCCTTCTCAGGAATCATTCTGGTAAATCTTTGTTGCTCTCCCTCCATAGCCAGAACATCCTCAGATAGGGAGACCAAAATTGTACACAATACCCGAGGTGTAATCTCACAAAAGTGCTGTACAGTTGCAAGAAGGCATCCTTGCTCTTGTACACAAGTACTACTCTACCCAAATATCATGACTTAAAAACTGTATTGCCATTACTTCACTGTTGCTGAAACAAAATTGCTTCCACTCAAGCTCAGCATGTTCTGAGGAGGCTGGTAAATCCCCAATTGTGATGTGAGGACTATGCCACAAGTGGGACAAGTAGTACTTGAAGCAACAGATGGATGAGGTGCTGGGACATTTGTACACTCCCTCTGTTGCCTGGACTTGACATCTGCACGTTTCTGATTTAAGCCTCTTAATATGATTGGTGCCTCCTGGTTGACCCTCCTTGATTTGGGCCAGTCATAAACCAGGGACTTCCAGGAGTTGGCAGAGATGCAATGTTTGACCTTGCCAGGGTAGTCTTGAGGACACCCCTGAAACATTTCCACCTGTCCTCCTAGTCGAGGCCAATTCTGAGTAGAGCACTTGCTTCAAGCAATTGGTATCAGGCACACAGGTGACATGTTTCTGCTGGAGCTTGTTTCCAGGGATTAAAACTTCAATATTGACGTGCAATTAGCATGTTGGCTTAGAATCCCTACAGTGTGGAAGGAGGCCATACGGCCAGTTGAGTCCACATTGACCCTCCGAAGAGCATCCCACCCACACTCAGACCCCTACCCTATAACCCTGCATTTCCCATGGCTAATCCTATTAAACTACACATCTGTGGACACTATGGGCTATTTGGTGTGGCCAACCCACCTAACCTGCATGTCTTTAGACTGTGGGAGGAAACTAGAGCACCCAGAGGAAACACACTCTGGCATAGAAAGAGTGGGGAAACTCCACACGGATAGCTACCCAAGGCTGGGATCGAACCTGGGTCCCTTGTTCTGTGAGGTAGCAGTGCTAACCACTGTGCTGCTTGGAAGAGGATGCTGCTGTTGAGTCTGTTGCCTTGCAAACACAATTCACAATCATAGCTAAGAAGCTTTTCTTTGTATATCTCCGATATGCACTGGGTGTTCATCAACCTGGAATAACTTGGAGCATTTCAGTCTATAAATTCTTTGCACTTCCTCTATGGTGCGTATAAGAACGTAAGAACTAGGAGCAGGAGTAGGCCGTCCGGCCCTTCGAGCCTGCTCTGCCATTCAATAAGATCATGGCTGATCTTTTTGTGGACTCAGATCCACTTACCTGCGCTCTCACCGTATCCCTTAATTCCTTTATTGTTCAAAAAAATCTACCTTAGCTTTAAAAACGTTTACTGAAGTAGCGTCAACTACTTCACTGGGCAAGAAATTCCATAGATTAACAACCCTCCGGGTGAAGAAGTTCCTTCTCAATTCAGTCCAAAATCTGCTCCCTCTAATCTTGAGGCTATGCCCTCTTGTCCTCGCTTCACCTGCCAGTGGAAACATCCTTTCTACTTCTATCTTATCTATTCCCTTCATGATTTTATATGTTTCTATAAGATCCCCCCTCAATCTTCTGAAAATATACTCATGCTATTACCATATTCTTAGGTTTCTATCTGCCTTATGCATACACAGGGTGAGCCAGATGGAAAAAAGAATTGTTGAATAAATACCAAACGAGGCTACAAGAGCAAGGGAACTTTTAGGTAATACCAAATGAGACAAATGAAGTTCTTTGGACATGTTATCTTTGCAGAAGTGTTGGAGCTGAATCACTGCTGGAAGGATTAACAGGAGATGATAAGAGGCCAACAATGAAGGCTGCAGCTTGAGAATAGTAAAGACTGGCTTAATCAGAACTCCAGAAACAAGGACACCTACTGATGCTATGATCAGAAAATCTGGAAGACTAAGACCTTGTAACTCATGTCACTTGGCGTGACACTTAGACATTCCTTTTGGTAGCAACTTTCATATTTTTACTAATCTCTGGGTAAAGTGGATTTTCTTGAGTTCCTTACTGGATTTATTTTGACCATCTTGTATTCACAATGCCTGGTTCTGGTCTTGCCCACAAGTGGAAACTGCCTCCCCATGCTTATCCTGTCAAACCCCTTCATAATTCTCAAAACTCCCACCAGGTCACCTTGCAGTCTTAATTCTTGTACAGGATGTGAAGATCAGCAATTGTTGCCCAAACCTTTTGCCCTTGAACGAAATGGCTTCCCAGACCATTCCAGAAGGAAGTTAAGAGTCAACCACATTGCGGCTGGTCTGGACTCATGCATGGGCCAGACTGGGTAAGGATGTCAGACTTTCTTCCCTACAGGGGTTTAGTGAACCAGATGGATTTTTAACGATAATACAATGATAATTTCATGGTCACCTAGCTGAAACTATTCTATATTTTTCCAAAATGTTTCTTGTTGTGGAATTTGACCCCCCCCGCAATGCAAGAGTATTAGCCTACACCTCTCGATCATTAATCCGGTATAGCAATCTACCACCATCTCCTCATAAAGATTAGGCCATTTTCCAAGTCAATCCTCAATCTCCTCTTGGTCCTACGCTCTGGAATTCCCTTCTTTGACCTGTGTGTCCCTGTCTCTTAAAGGTAAGGACATAAATGTTTTCTGACAAACACGTGCCAGTCTAGCCGAAAAGGTTTTGGTGTGTTAACAGCACATAGTGCAGTAAGAGGCTGTTTGGCTCATTAAGCCCATGCTGGTTCTCTGTAGATCCAGTCAGTTCCATTTCCACAAGGAGAGTAACATCTAATAACATTGATTAAAAAAACAAAAGAACTAAATCAGAAATGAAAACAGAAATTGCTGGAAAAAGTCAGCAAGTCTGACAGCATCTGTGAAGAGAAATTAGAGTTAACATTTTGGGTCCAGTGACCCTTCTTAAGAACTGATGGTAGCTAGGAAAAAGTTGGTATTTATGCAGAAAATATGGTGGGGGAAGGGTTAAGGAGTAAACAATGAGTGGAGATAGACCTCAAAGAGAGAGGACAGTTGGACAGACAAAGGAGTTGATAATGGTCAGCCAAGGAGAATGAATAGCTGCTAATGGGGACTATTAGTGGCTAACAATGGGTTGTGTGTAATAGCAGACCATGTGATAACAAGGTCTGGTGTTGGCGGGTTGGCCTCAAGCCCTAAAGTCATTGAACTCGATCTTGATTCCAGAAGGCAGTGGAGTTTCCAAGTGGAAAATGAGGCACTGTTCTTTCAGTGAGTTCTTTGCACTGAGCTTCACTGGAGCACTTCAGCAAGCCTGAGACAGTGATGTTGGCCAGGGAACCTGGTGGTGTGTTGAAGTGACAGGCAACTGGAAGATCAGCGTCTTTTTTTGCAGACAGAATGTAGGTGTTCTGCGAAGCAGTCACCCAATCTATACTTTGTTTCCCCAATGTAGAGGAGACCACATTGTGAGCAGTGAATGCAGTAGACTTGATCGAGTGAGGTGCAAGTAAAGCACTGCTACTGCACTGCTTCACCTGGAAGGTATGTTTCGGCCCCTGGATACTGAGGATGGAGGACGTAAACAGTCAGGTGTTACACCTTCTGCAGTCACAGGAGAAAGAGCTGTGAGGGTCATTGGGAGTGAAGGAATGGACCAGGGTGTCACAGAGGGAAAGGTCCTTGCGAGCATAGAACATTACAGCGCAGTACATGCCCTTCGGCCCTCGATGTTGCGCCGACCTGTGAAACCGATCTAAAGCCCATCTAACCTACAGTATTCCATTATCATCCATATGTTTATCCAGTGACCATTTAAATGCCCTTAAAGTTGGCGAGTCTACTACTGTTGCAGGCAGGGCATTCCACGCCCTTAGTACTCTCTGAGTAAAGAACCTACCTCTGACATCTGTCCTATATCTATCACCCCTCAATTTAAAGCTATGTCCCCTCGTGCTAGCCATCACCATCCGAGGAAAAAGGCTCTCACTGTCCACCCTGTCTAATCCTCTGATCATCTTGTATGTCTCTATTAAGTCACCTCTTAACCTTCTTCTCTCTAACGAAAACAGCCTCAAGTCCCTCAGCTTTTCCTCATAAGACCTTCCTTCCAAACCAGGCAACATCATGGTGAATCTCCTCTGCACCCTTTCCAATGCTTCCACATCCTTCCTATAATGGAGCGACCAGAACTATACGCAATACTCCGAGTGCGGCCGCACCAGAGTTTTGTACAGCTGCAACATGACCTCATGGCTCCGAAACTCAATCCCTCTACCAATAAAACCTAACACACCGTACGCCTTCTTAACAACCCTATCAACCTGGGTGGCAACTTTCAGGGATCTATGCACATGGACACTGAGATCTCTCTGCTCATCCAGACTACCAAGAATCTTACCATTAGCCCAGTACTCTGTCTTCCTGTTACTCCTTCCAAAGTGAATCACCTCACACTTTTCCGCATTAAACTCCATTTGCCACCTCTCAGCCCAGTTCTGCAGCTTATCTATGTCCCTCTGTAACCTGCAACATCCTTCCGCACTATCCACAACTCCACCGACTTTCGTGTCATCCGCAAATTTACTAACCCATCCTTCTACGTCCTCATCCAGGTCATTTATAAAAATGACAAACAGCAGTGGCCCCAAAACAGATCCTTGCGGTACACCACTAGTAACTGAACTCCTGGATGAACATTTCCCATCAACCACCACCCTCTGTCTTCTTACAGCTAGCCAATTTCTGATCCAAACCGCTAAATCACCCTCAATCCCAGGCCTCCGTATTTTCTGCAATAGCCTACTGTGGGGAACCTTATCAAACGCTTTACTGAAATCCATATACACCACATCAACCGCTTTACCCTCATCCACCTGTTTGGTCACCTTCCCAAAGAACTCAATAAGGTTTGTGAGGCACGACCTTCCCTTCACAAAACCGTGTTGACTATCCCTAATTAAATTATTCCTTTCTAGATGATTATAAATCCTATCTCTTTTAATCCTTTCCAACACTTTACCCACAACCGAAGTAAGGCTCACTGGTCTATAATTACCAGGGTTGTCTCTACTCCCCTTCTTGAACAAGAGGACAACATTTGCTATCCTCCAGTCTTCTGGCACTATTCCTGTAGACAAAGAAAGGCTGACAAGAGAGAGGAGAATATTTGTCTAGAGGTGACATCCTGCTGGAGGTGGTGGAAATGGCGGCTAATGAACCTCTGGATGTGCATGCATTTGGGATGAAAATTGAGGACAAGGGGAACCCTATCGCTGTTGTGGGAGGGAAGAGAGGTTGTGAAGGCTGAAGTGCGGGAGTTGGGTTGGGTCTGGCTGAGGGCCCTGTCAGCTATGGTTCTGGGGAATCCTTGATTGAGGGAGAAGGTGGACATTTCAGGGGTCTCCTTGTTGAAGTTGGCATCATCCAAACAGTTGCAGCAGTGACAGAGGCACCGAGAGAATGGAAGAGTCTTTACAAGAAGCAGAGCCTGATGTCTGTGGTGGGAAACCCCTTGTAGAAGATATTGAGGGACAAAATACGCACATATTTAGAAGAAAATGGACTAGTTAGTGACAGGCAGCATAGTTTTGTACAGGGAAGATCATGTCTCACCAACCTGATTGTATTTTTTGAAGAGGTGACAAAGATAATTGATGAGGGAGGGGCTGTGGATGTAGTTTATTTGGATTTTAGTAAGGCATTTGACAAAGCCCACATAGCAGATTGGTACCAAAACTAAAATAACATGGGATTCGGGGTGGTCTGGCTAGATGGAAACAAAACTGGCTTGGTCATAGAAGACAGAGGGTAATGGTGGAAGGGAGTTTTTCAGAATGGAGACCAGTAATTAGTGGTGTTCAACAGGGATCAGTGTTAGGTCATCTGTTGTTTGTAGTATATATAAATTATCTGGAAAAAAATGTGGGTGGTCTGATTAGTAGGTTTGCAGATGACATGAAGATTGGTGGAATTGCTGACAGTGCCAACGATTGTGAAAGGTTACAACAGGATTTAGATAGATTGGCAACTTGGGCACAGAAATGGTGTTTCATCCAGACAAATTTGAGGTGATGCATTTTGGAGGATCAAATTTAGGTATGAATTGTACTTAAATGGCAGAACCTTTATAGGAACACTAACATACAGACGGATCTGGGTGTGCAGGTCCACAGTTCCCTAAGAGTGGCAACACAGATGGGCAAGCTGATTAAGAAGTATATGGCATGCTTTTCTTCAGAGTGTGAGGATGTATAGTCAAGATAACTGTGGGAATTGTTGGGTTTGTAGTGGATATTGGTGGCCAGCCTATCCCCAGAAACAGAAACTGAGATGTCGAGGAAGGGAAGGGAAGAGTCAGAGATGGACCTGGTTTCCAATTACGGATGAGAGAGAGAAGCAGCACCGATGATATCATCGATATACTAGAGAAAGAACTGTGGCTGAGGGGCGGAGATGGTCTACATACCTCACAAAGAGACAGGCATAACTGTGGTCCATGCAGGTACACATGGCCACCCATCTGACCTGAAGAAAGTGCGAAGAGTTAAAAGAGAAGTCGTTCAGAGTGAGGACGAGCTCGGCCAGGTGGAGGAGGGTGGCGGTTGATGGGGATAGTTCAAGCCTTTTTTTCCAGGAAGAAGCGGAAAGCCCTAAGACCATCCTGATGGGGGATGGACATGTAAAGGGATTGCTCATTCATGGGAAAGGAGGGGTGGCTGGAGCCTGCAGACTGAACTTCTGAAACTGATGTAAAGTATCAGAGGAATCGCGGATATAAGGGGAACAGATAGGACAAGGGGAGAAAAAACTGAGTCAGGGCATGAAGAGATGAGTTCTGTGAAGCAGAATCAGGCAGAAACAATGGCTCTACCTGGGCAGTCCTGTTTGTGGATTTTGGGAAGGATGTAGAAGTGAGCTGTGTGGTCTTGGGAGACTATGAGCTTGGAGGCAATGGGGGAGAGATCACTGGATGAAATGGGGTTAGTGACCATTGTGGACACTATGGCCTGTGTTCCACGGTGAAGTCATGGTCCGGGGGAGACACGAGGAGGTATCTGAGAGCAGCACTCAATCTCCACAACGTAGACGTTGGTATGCCACACAGCAGCAGCAGCACCTTTGTCAGCAGGCTTGATGACAAAGTCAGGATTGGACCTGAGAGCATGGAGTGCAGTAATTTCACAGGGAGATAGTTTGGAATGGTTCATGAGGGCAGGGAAATTGAGGTGACCAATGTCTCATTGAACAGGTTGACTGCAGGTAAAAGGGGTGGGGGTCCAGGTGGAGAGAGAGTGTTGGTAATGGGCTAAGGGGTCTGTGGGATATGGGCGAAGGTGATGGAAGAATTCAACATCATATCGTGCCCAAAATTCATTAGATTGGGGACGCAGAGGGATAAAACTGAGACCTTTGCTGATTGCAGAACATTCAGCATCAGACAGCAGAAGGTCAGAAAGGATAGTAAATACACAACAAGAGGTGGGATCAGGAGAGAGGTTGGAGTCAGAAAGGGAGGGGAGGAAGGTTTCTGAGCCCCTGGGTATCTCGGAGCTGTTGTATCTCTTCTATCTTGATACATGAAAGGAAACGAAAAAATTTCTTGTTAGCATGTCGAATGACCTGGAGAATGAAGTGGAGCTGGCGTGCAATTCTGAGCCAGGATGAAGCGGCGCTATTGGAGAGAGAGGTCAAGAGTGTGCATATGACAATGCATGACACTGATTGTGGATCTTGATATGATGAGAATAGCTGACTGAGGAATATTGAACATCACAGAGATACCATCCTGGGTAGATTCAAAACATGAAGGATGAAACTTGAGTTGGAATCCACATGGGGTGAGTCTGAGCCGGAGACAGCCATTGAGGAATGTGATGTGGCTACGGAAACATAATTTTAGCAAATATCTTGTCAAACACCAGGAGCGACAGTGACATTAATGACAGGGAACAAGAAAAAAAGATTGGAAAATAAATCCTTTTGGAGAGAGGAGCAGAAATATTCTTCAAAGAGGGCATACCTGAGATACGACAGTGAGTTAAACACTAAATAAAAAATACAAAAGAACTGCTGATGCTGGAAATCAGAAGCAAAAACAAATTGCTGGAAAAAGTCAACAGGTCTAGCAGCATCTGTGGAGAGAAATCAGAGTTAATGTTTGGGGTCCAGTGACGCATTTTCAGAACTATCATTGAATCCCTTCAGTGTGAAAGCTGGCTATTCAATCAGTTGAGTCCACACCGGCCTCCTGAAGAGCATCCCACCCAAACCAACCCCCCACCAAATCCTGGTAATCCTGCATTTCCCATGGCTAATCCACCCAATACATCCCTGGACAATTTAGCATGGTCAATCCACTAAACCTGCACACCTTTAGACTGTGGGCGGAAACCACATCATCCAGAGGAAACCCATGCAGACGCAGAGAGAATGTGCAAACTCCACACAGTCACCCAAGGGTGGGATCAAACCCAGGTGTTGTGAGGCAACAGTGCTAACCACTGACCCACCCTACTGATAGCTAGGAAAAGGCTTTTATGCAGAAGACAGGGTGGGAGGAGGGGTATAAGGAGTAAATGATAGGTGGAGATAAAGCCCAAAGGGAGAGAAGTACTGTTGGACAGACAAAGGAGTAGATAACAGTCGGCCCAGGAGAATGAATAGCTGCTAATGGGGACTATTTGTGGCTAACAATGAGTTGTGTGTAATAGCAGACCGTGTGATTACAAGTCTGGTGTGTGAGGGTTTGGAGAAATTTCTTCAAGCCCTAAAATTGTTGAACTTGATATTGAGTCCAAAAAGCTGTGGAGTTCCCAAGTGGAAAATGAGGTACTGTTCTTCCAACTTGCACAAAGCTTTGCTGGAGCACTGCAGGAAGACTGAGACAGAGATGTTGGCCCGGGAACATGGTGGTGTGTTGAAGTGACAGGCAACTGGAAGCTCAGGGTCTTTTTTATGGACACAATGTTGATGATATGCAAAGTGGTCACCCAGTCTATGCTTCATTTCCCCAATGTAGAGGAGACCACATTGTGAGCAGCAAACGCGGTAGACTTGATTGAGTGAGATGCAGGTAAGGCGCTGCTTCAGCTGGAAGGTGTGTTTGGGCCCTTGGATACTGAAGATGGAGGAAGTAAGCAGGCAGGTGTTATACTTTACGTGGTTACAGGGGAAGGTGTGAAGGATGGGGCTGTGGGGAGTGAAGGAGGAGTTGACCAGGGTGTCCCGGAGGGAATGGTCCTTACAAAAGACTGACAAGGGAATAGAGGGGAATGTATGTCTGGTGGTGGTATCCCACAGGATGTGGCGGAAATGGCTGCTAATGGTCCTCTGGATGTGGATGCTGGTGGGATGGTAGGTGAGGACATGGGGAACCCTATCGCTGTTCTGGGAGGAAAGAGAGGGTGTGAGGGGTGCGAAATGGGTCAGCCCCACGTGAGGGCCCTGTCAACCTTGATGCTGGGGAATCCTTGGTTGAGGAAGAAGGTGGACATTTCGGAGGCTCCCTTGTTGAAGTTGGCATCATCAGAACAGATGCTACAGAGATGGGGTAACTGAGAGAATGGAATAGAGTCTCCACAGGAAGCAGGATGTGAGGATGTACAGTCAAGGTTACTATGGGAGTTGGTGGGTTTGTAGTGGACATTAGTGGTTTACTCCTTGTCCCTTCCCCCCACCTTATCTTATGCAGAAAAAACAACCTTTTTCTAGCTATCATCATTTCCAAAGAAGGATCACTGGACTCGAAACGTTAACTCAGATTTCTCTCCACAGATGCTTCCAGATCTACTGATATTTTCCAGCAATTTCTGTTTTTGTTCCAATAACATTCACCTTTCTTTCCAAAGAAGATCCTACCGCACAAGGAAGATGGCGGCATAGTGGCAGTTTATGTAGTCACATAGTCATGTTTGGCCTACATATGACTCCAGGCCCACAGCGATGTAGTTGACTCTTAACTGCCCTCTGACATAGCTTAGCAGTCACTCAGTTCAAAAGCATTTAGGGACAGGCAAAAATGTCAGCCCTGCCAGTAATGGCTGCACCCATGAAAGAACAAAGAAGAAAAGTTCTCATGTTTTCTCTTTTTCATCAATTACAGTTTCTCTCTTGCCATTTTTTGAAGAGAATTGCCCTATTTGGGAAGATTGTAAAGATTCAGATACGTACTCATTCTCTGCTGGTTCAGGCACCTTCCAGGCAGACAAACCTTCCAACATGGGGAACTTTAGCAGCCTCTGAATTTCATCCAAGTCTCTCTTCAAAGCTTCACCAAAAACAAGGCAAATGAATAGCAGAAAGGGATATGTTAAAATGAACAATTCTGCAATACTTTCCCTTCATGTATTTAGCTAATCTCCTTTTGATAGCTTGATCAAATCTCCTTCCACCTCCCTTGCAGACAGTGCAGTTTAGATCTCGAGTGGGCCTATATTCTCTATATTTTGGAAGAAGGGAAGGTGATTTTTAAAAAACAGAATCCCTACAATGTGAAAGCTGGCCATTTGGCCCATCAAATATACACTGGCCCTTCAACAGCATCTCACCCAGATGTTTCCTGTGGCTAGGGTGGGTAGCGGGTCTAGAACAAGGGCTAACGACTCATTAAAGGATAGGTCATTTAGGACTGAGATGGGGAAGAATTTCTTCATTCAGAGAATAGTGAATCTTTGGAATTAGGGGGCAGTTGGAACTCATTCATTGAGTATAATCCAGACAGAGATTGACGATTTTCAAGATATTATAAAATATGAAGGATATGGAGATATTGCAGTAATATGTGAACAAGGAGCAGAAACACGGCCTTCAGACCCTCAAGCCTGCTTCACTTTTTAATAAGATCGTGACTGATCCGATTGTGATTTCAAATCTGTATTCCCACCTATCCCTGATACCTTTCATCCTCTTCCTTATCACAAATCTATCCAACTCTGCCTTTAAAAGAATCAAGAACTCTGCTTCTACTACATTTTCAGGAAGATAATTTCATAAGACATGTGACCATCTGAGAAAAAAAATTGCCCTTTGCTGTTTTAAATAGGTGATGCCTGATTTATTTAAGTGACCCTAGTTCTAGAGTCCCCCACAAAGGGAAACATCCACTCCACATCTAACCTGTATAGACCTCGCAGGATCTTCTTTCATCAAGTCACTTTTTGTTCTTCTAGACTCCAGCGGATACAAGCATCATATGTCCATCCTTTACTCATAAGATAACCCATTCTTTCCAGGTATTGGACTGGTAAGCTTTCTCTGAACTGCTTCCAATGTATTTACATCCTTCCTTAAATGAGGTGACCAAAACTATGCACACTACTCCAGAAGTGGTCTCACCAGAGCCCTGTAGAATTGAATCCTAACTTCCCTACTTCTGTGATAATAGGTACTGCAGATGCTGGAGAATCCGAGATAACAAGGTGTGGAGCTGGATGAACACAGCAGGCCAAGCAGCATCATAGGAGCAGGAAAGCTTGACGTTTCGGGCCTAGACCCTTCATCAGAAATCACTT
>JAHRHZ010000001.1:5955825-6038179 GCA_024137785.1 Ginglymostoma cirratum
TTTGTAATTCATTCACCAGGACAGTTAGATCACATTGCATCACACAGCCCAGCAATCTCTGATCATTTATGCAAAATGATTTTCTATTCTTCCTGCCCCAAAATGGACAATTTCACATTTTTCCACATTATACCCCATTTGCTAGATCTTTGCCTACACATTTAACCTATCTATATCCCTCTGTTGTGCTCTTCATAACGTATTTCTACCTATCTGTGTCATCAATAAATCTGGCAACCATACTTAATGTATGGAAGGAGAGGGGTAAACAGCATTGAGATGAAAAATCAGTCATGATCTAGCTGAGTTGTAGGGCAGGTTTGATGGTTAAACAGCCTACTCCTGCTTCAACCCTCCTTGCAAGTATCTTTCCCCTGGTTCTTTTTAGAGTCGTAGGGATGTACACCATGGAAACAGACCCTTCGGTCCAACTCATCCACGCTGACCAGATATTCTAAATTAATCTAGTCCCATCTGCCAGCATTTGGCCCATATCTCTTTAAAGCCTCCCTATTCATATATCCATCCAGATACCTTTTAAATGATGTAATTATACCAGCCTGCACCACTTCCTCTGGCAGCTCATTCCATACATGCACCACCCTCCTGTGTGAAAAGGTTGCCCCTTAGGGCCCTTCGAAATCTTTCCCCTCTCAGCTTAAATCTATGCTGTCTAGTTTTGGACTCCCCTACCCTGGGGAAAAGACCTTTACTATTTGCCCAATTCATGCTCCTCATGATTTTATAAACCTCTATAAGGTCACCCCTCTGCCTTCAATGGTCCAGGGAAAATAATCCAGCCTGCCCCTGTAGCTCAAACCCTCCAACCCTAGCAACATCCTTGTAAATCTTTTCTGAACCATTTCAAATTTAACAACATCCTTCCTACAGCATGGAGACCAGAATTGAATGTAGTATTCGAAAAGGCCTAACTAATGTCCTGTACAGTTGTACAGGACCTCCCAACTCCTGTACTCAATGCACTGACCAATAAGGGCATTCATACCAAATGCCTTCTTCACTATCCTGTCTACCTGTAACTCCAGTTTCAAGGAACTATGAACCTGCAGTCCAAGGTCCCTTTACTTGGCAACACTCCCCAGGAACTTACCATTGATTGTATGAGTCCTACCCTGATTTGCCGTACCAAAACATAGCATCTCACACGTGTCTAAATCAAACTCCATCTGCCACTTCTTGTCTCATCTGATCAAGGCCCCATTGTACTCTGAAGCAAACCCCTTCACTCTCCAGTACACCACCAATTTTGGTGTCATCTGCAAATTTACTAGGCATGATTAAATTTGTAGAGATAGGGTTTAATGGTATATGCAGATGCTGTGCTATAACTGACTTTAGTAGTAATCTGTTGGAATATTGGAACTAGAGCAGGTTAGAGCAAGGAAGTCTGCTGCATGATAGTTTTCTAAGTATTGTTAACAAATACTAAGGTCTAAGGAAGCCATGTTAAAACAATCTCCAAATCATGTCTGGGTCCTTTAGACACTCACCCTGTGTGGAATTCAACAAGCATTTTTTATTCTTGTCCAACGCTTCTTTCCGTAACCTCCTTCTGCTGTCAATGCAGCTTACGGGGCAGGCCCCTGGTTCCCTCTTCTCTAAGTTCATCTGGCCAACAGAAAAGCCATTGGCCAACTCATCGGGAGAAATGACACTAAGCTTTTGATACCTTGGCACATTCTTGTACACTCCGCCCTTCCAGTTGGTGAACTCCAACTTTGTTTGGTTCTTCTCAGTGCCACCAAAGTAAAACCTGGGCTTGTCTTCATCTTGAGTGTAAGAGACAGCTCCACTTCTGCTCTTCCTAAGTCTTGGAAAGCTGATCATTGTTGCCTGAGGAATCTTCCTAATGGTTGGCAAGCTTACCCGTTTCTCTTGTTTTTCATAAAACCTAAACATGATAAATAACGGGTATCAATGAAGAGATTTGCAAAACTGTTAGATGAGACATTATGCTGTACTCATCGTCTAACCTTGAAGATCTTCAATCAAGAAACCTTAAGTCCCTTTTGACATTGGAAATAAAAGACCTTGTGGTTACTATTTTGAAGAAAAGTAGGTGTCCTGGAGAACAATTGTACCTCATCCATGAAAGGCATGAAAAAGCTCACTGAGTCCAGCTGATTGAAATGTTTCAATCTGATTTGGGATTCCTGCACCAGCTGGAATCGGTTGAAGTGCTCGATGGTGAGCAAGACACATGGGCAGTTTTCCAGACAGGCCTAGAGATCGTCATGCCAGCCTGGCTGCAGGAACAATCACAGCTATCATCTTTCACACTCTGGATAAACCCCTCTTGCTTTCCACACCCCAGCACTGCTGCAACGTGAGTTGGCTGGCTACTGAATCTGATCTACAGTTATAGCATTGCTCTCTGTAGGAGCTTGCTGTGCTCAAAATTGGTATCCACACTAATAACAAGGTCAACTGAGGCCAAGTGGGTTGCCCTTGCCTCTGAGTCATGAGGTTCTTGGTTCAAATTCACCTCCAGGTTTTGAGCATAAACAAACAAAGCTGGTAGTGAGCGAGTGCTGTAATGTCACATGCCATTCTGTCAGATGAAATGTTAAGGCAAGACCCCACCTACCAGCTTAGGTGGATGTATAAGATCACATGACCTAATCATCTTTGAAATTTTCCACCTCAGAAGACTGTGGAAGCTTAGTGATTGAGTATGTTTAAGACAGAGATCAATGGCTTTTTGGATATGCTGATAATGTGGGAAAATAGTGTTGAAGTGGAAGATCATCTGTGATCAGGAATGGATGGGCTGAATGGCCAACTTCTGCTCCTGTTTCCTATTAACATTGCAAAAGTATTTAATTGGTATAAAGCAAGTTATGATGAACCACGTTTGTGAAAGCCTCCAAATAATTACAAGTTTTCCTTCAGTATTAACAAATGGATTACTTAATTATTAGAAAAGGAAGTATCCAGTCCATTAATGGCTTCACTTGATATCTATATTTATCAATAGTCTCAAGCAGGGGTCTTGGATAATAATCACGAGCAAGCATCCATCCGCCACCCGAGTTGCTGAGGTTAGGGGCTTGATGGTTCTTCTGGGTTGGGAAGCAAAGGCCTGGACTCTTTATGAGTCTTGAATCCTATTCGAGGTGGTGGTGGGAGAGGTGTGGGCACAGTCACATACAAAGATTTTCAAGGGAACGCCCTCCGGTTGTAATAGAGACTAGTTCACCATCCAATTAAGAATGGCAGGCCAGCACTTGAAGCAAGCCACTCAATCAGAAGTTTTCTAACTTGAGAAGTGCAGCAAGCTGCCATGGAGGGTAATTTCGGAGAGCAGGTGCTTCAAAATAGAGCTGGCCTCTCTCCAACACTTTTACATCATTAATTATAAAGAAAACAATTCAATTTATCAAACTACCACTGTTGCAGGTAGAAGAGGGAGTGAGGTTGGAAGGGAGAGAGGAGCCCAGTGTAGTCCTCTAGGTCTTCAGTTCTACAGTAGAGTCACACTGGACTCAAAATAGTAACTCAGTTTCTTGCTCCACAGATGTTGCCTGACCTGCTGAGTTTCTCCAGCTCTTTCTTTTTTAAATTTAAGTACTCTAAGCCTGCCTGGAGCACTGTCCCCTTGGCTTCCTTGCCTCCAAGTCCTTCAGCTTGTCCCTGCATAGTGAGAATCCCAAAATGGATTGAGAAACACCAATCAGCCTCTATTTTTTGAAGTAAGTGAGCCTTTTCAAGGAGTCTTTTTCAGGCAGGCAGCCAGTGACTCCTTTATTCATTAACAGGATGAGGGCGTCGCTGACCAGGCAGCATTTATTGTCCATCCCTAATTGCCCAGAGGGCAGTTCAGAGTCAACCACATTGCTGTGAGTCTGGTGTCACATGTAGGCCAGACCAGGTAAGGATGGCAGTTTCCTTCCCTAAGAGACATTAGTGAACCAGATGGGTTTTTCCTGACAATCAACAGTGGATTCATGGTCATCATTAGAGTCTTAATTCCAGATTTTTTTTTATTGAATTCAAATTCCACCATCTGCCATGGTATGATTCGAACCTGCATCCCCAGAACGTTATCTGGGTCTCTGAATTAACAGTGCAGCGATAATACCACTAGGCCATCACCTCCCCAATGACTAGCGGCATTCTGAATGGTCTGTGTTGGGACCACAAGTATTCTCGTTGTATATTAACAACCTGGATGAAAGAACTGAGAGCATTATTGCTAAGTTTGCAGATGACAAAGATAGATGGAGGGACAGGTAATGTTGAGAAAGTGGAGAGGCTGCAGAAGGACTTAGACAGGCCAGGAGAATGGGCAAAGAAATTTTTGATGGAATACAATGTGGAAAGTGTGAGGTTATGGACATTGGTGGGAAGATTAGGGAAACGCTTCAGAAACATGAAGAACAAAGGGACTTAGGAGTCCTGGTTCAGGATTCTCTTCAAGTTTAAATGCCAGCGGCAGACAGCTGACAGGTTGGCAGACAGGAAGGCAAATGTAATGTTCGCATTCATTTCGAGAGGGCTAGAATGTCAGAGCAGGGATGTACTGCTGAGGCTGTGGTCAGACCGCATTTGAAATATTATGAGCTGTTTAGGGCTGCATGTCTTGGAGAGCGTCCAGAGGAGCTTTAGAAGAATGATTCTGAGAGTGAAGGACCTGACATTTGAGGAGCAATTGAGGATTCTAGGTCTGTACTGTACTCAATGGAGTTTGGAAGGATGAGGGGGAATCTCATTGAAGCTTACAGAATACTGAGAGGCCTGGATGGAGTGGACATGAAGAAGATGTTTCCACTAAATGGGAGAGAGTAGGACCTGAGGGCACAGCTTCAGAGAGAAGGAATGACCCTTTAGAATTGAGGTGAGGAGGAATTTCTTCAGCCAGAGTGTGGTGAATCTGGGGAATTCATTGCTGCGGAAGGCTGTGGAGGCCAAGTCTTGAGTGTCTTTAAGATAAAGATAGATAGATTCTCAATTAAAAAGATTATGGGGAGAAGATGGGAGAATGGGGTTGAGTAACACATCAGCCATGATGGAATGGCAAAGCAGACTCATTGGGCCAAATGACCTAATTCTGCTCCTTTATCTTATGGTCTCTGGTCTTATGGTCTTCATATGTGCAGGGCTTTTACTGATGCAGAGGACAGCGATGAATTGCAAGACTTTCTTGGTTGGTATTGCTTGTAGTTCCCAGCCCTGCCTCAAGCTGAGGCGAGAGTCCAGATCAAGGGGACATAACCCTAAAATTAGAGCTGGGCGGTTCAGCTGTGAAGTCTTCATAGGGTAGCAGAGATCAGGAACTCTCTCCCTAAGAAAGCTGGTGGGGATGTGGGGTCAATTAAAAATTTTGAATTGATATCAGTAGATTTTCATGGGACAAGGGTACTAAAGGTTATGAAAGCAAGATGGGTAGATTGGAAGGAAGATCCTAAGAGTTTAAGATTAATGTTAGGGAATGATGGCAGTAATGTCACCAGATAAATAATTCAGGGACCCAGGTTAATTAGTTGAAATCCCACCATTGCAGCTCGTGAATCCTAAATTCAATTAATAATAAATCTGGAATTGAAAGCTAGTCACGGTGATGGGGACTACAAAAATATAATTGATTGTTGTAAAAGCCGGACTGGTTTACTAATGCCCTCTACAGAAGGTAATCTGCTGTCCTTGCCTGGTCTGGCACATATGTGACTCCAGGCCCACGGTGTTGAGGCTAACTCTTAATTGCCCTTTAAAATGACCAAGCAAGTCACTGAGTCCAAGGGCATTACGGATGGGGACAAATGGTCTCCACATTCCATGGGAAGAAATGCAGGCCTGGATTTTTCCTTGGCCAGGTAATTATTACTGTGTAAATGGGAGTTGCACATGAGGACCCTGCAGAATCCCTGCATACTGACTCTCAGGGAATTGCCTGGGAAATTGAAGATTCTGCTGTGTAATTCTGCTACACCTGGAACTTTCTGGCTCCATTTAAATCTGAAAATTCACAAGGTTCTGCTGCAGTTAAGACTATTGAGAAGAGTCTAACTTCTGAGTAACTATTATACTGACCACCCCCACCCCTAAACTTAATACCCACATCCCAACCACATTTGTCCCAGATCTTCATGCTCCAGTCCCTGACCCAGTATTCTCCATCTCCTCCTAGGATCCGCCAACTATTCTATCCCTGAATTATGGCACTCTCTCTACCTCCAGGATCTGCCCCACCCCTACCTCTGGGACCTGACATCCCCAACACCGAGCCTAACAGCCCCTCTAACCCCTGGGAACCAACACTCTGCCTCCCCCTCTCTCCCCAGAACGTGACACCATCTCCCTCACTAGTGAACTTGACCTCCTCCCCCCTTCCTGCTGCCAACCCCCACACCCTCACTGGGCATGATATGAATGGACTGGACAGAGTGGATGTTGGGAAGGTGTTTCCTTTAGCAGGAGAGACTAGGACCTGACAGCACAGCCTTAAGGTAAAGGGAAGACCCTTTAGAACGGAAATGAGGAGAGACGTCTTTGGCCAGAGAATGGTGAATCTATGGAATTCATTGCCACGGAAGCCCAAGGAGGCCAGGTCATTGAGTATATTTAAAACAGAGATAGATAGGCTCTTTCTTTTTTTCTGATGAAGGGTTTAGGCCCGAAACGTCAAGTTTTCCTGCTCCTATGATGCTGCTTGACCTGCTGTGCTCATCCAGCCCCATGCTTGTTATCATAGATAGGCTCTTGATTGTCAAAGGGATCAAAGGTTATGGAGAGAAAGCAGGAGAATGGGGTTGAGAACCTTATTAGCCATGATTGAATGGCAGAGCAGACTTGATGGGCCAGTGCCCAATTTCTGCTCCTATGTCCTATGGTCTTATGGTTATGGTCTTATGATATTGCCCGCACATCTGACCTACACTGAACATTCCATCACTTACCTGGTCATCTATGCCATCTTGCCCTTTGGCACCCTAACAACCTGACGCCCTATTTACTCTGCACCATCACGTCCTGCCGCACCCACTCTATCCACCTGGCACCCTACCTGGCAAGCTCTAAATCTACGCTCCCGACACCTTAACTTCACATTTACCTTACATACTTACCTTTTCACAGGAGCTGTCAACATGGTGGCTGTGATGCTGGACCTTTGAATTACAGAATACAACAACTGACTGCTGTGTAAAAGGAAGTGTGGTTTGCCTTCCCCAAACTAATCTGCACTAAGTCACATTTAAGTAACTGCTTGTATTTATGAAGGAACCCTAGTGGAAACTGCCCGTCGGAAATACAGAGCTCTTTCTTAACGTAATGAAGGAGTGGATTGGCAATCTGTGTGTGGTTGCCTCTCCCCAGAAAATCCAGCTCAAATGATTGAATTAAGTTGGGAACCGGCTCGAGGGGTTGAATTGCCTCCTCCTTTTCCCTAACCAGCGGAGCATTGAGGGATCTTACCGCTGGTTAGGTTGCAGGAGCTCCAATTGCTTCCGTAAAGTAGGTAGCTGTTCTTGACTGAGCCACTGGTGAGCCATTTCGGTCAGTTTGCTTGTCTATGAGAGCGATACTGGTGACAGTGTCACTGGGTAGCTGTTTTGCGGCATGTGGTCAAAAAGCCCAGGGATACAAGACAGTCCCTCTCCCTGCAATGTTGGGAAATTAGTAGAGATATTAGCATTTTATTCAATGAACAGAAGGCAGCTTATAGAGATTATGTTGCTCTGTGTTTAAGGCGTTGTGTGAATGTAGGATGTTGTTGAACAGCAATCATGCATTATATATCCTGCAGATTACATAATTAGCACGTACTATTATACATTATTAACCAATTTCCATTTGAAAGCCTGAATCGAATCAGTCTCCACCACCGTCTGGCCATATTCCAGATCCTACCAAGCTGTGTGACAAAAAAATGTCGCCATTGCTTCTTTTGCCAAGTACCTTATATCGGTATCCTCTGCTTTTCGATCATTCAAATGTATTCTCCCTGTCTACTCTGCCCAGAACCCCCTCGTGAAGTTTGAAACTCCCAAAGAAACCTCTTATCCTCTCTGCTCTGAAGGAGAACAGCCCCAGCTTCTCCAAACAAAATCTGACACTGAGCTACCTAAGGAGATATTCGGACAGTTGACCAGAATCTTTGTCAAAGAATTAGAGATATAAAGATCAAGCATTTTAAAGGAGGAAATCATGGTGGAGAGACAGAGAGGTAATTCTAGAGCTTGGGGCCCTGGCAACTGAAGGCTTGATCACCAGTGGTATTCCCATTCCAGGATGGTGGTGGAGTAGGGCTCCTGAGCCCAGGGCTCATCCACTCGGTCAGCTTTTTGATTGTTTCTCTTTTCTTGTTTTTTTTCCTTCCTGTGCCCATCTTCTGTTAAGAGCTTGGTCACAGCGATGGCATCAGTGGTGGTAACTGAGCCCAGTGTGGATTCAAGTGAGCCCAACAAGGACTCAACTGAGCCCACTGCAGACTCAAGTGGGCTCAATGCAGACTTGTGGTGGAAGATTCTGGCAAGACGATGGCAGAAGAGTTCGGGGAGGGACGAGCACAGGACTAAGTATCAGCATCAGCGGCCGCTACATCAGTGGAGGCAATGTCAGTGAGGTAGGCCCAGTGGCGAAAGATGGCACCTGATGATCGGCGACTTTGGTTGTGTCTGGCGCTGGCATTAGTAAAGCAGTGGCTGAATGGGCATAACAGCAATGTTGAGGGAGAAGGCAGCATCAGCAGTTGGCATTGGAATCAGAGATGTTGCGTTCAGTTGCAGCGATGCGATAGGTCTGAATTTTACTCCTGGAATGGACTGTGATGCTCAGGCATTAGTGGGCCCGGAGCCAGTTGTGGAGAACTCCCAATGTCAAGCGGAGCACAGGAAGGGAGGAAGATGAACTTTGTTTTTACTTATATTTAGGTCATATATCTTAATTTCAATCACATATTTTAATATTTCCTGTAACACAAAAATGGTGCCGTAGCATGGCGACATATTGTACTTTTCACTATTTATTTGTTAAATGCAAGTGGTAATAAATCAATCAATTCAATTCAATGGTGAAGCGATTAAAATCAGGGGATACTCAAGAGGCCAGAATGAGAAGAACACAGAGACCTTGGAGAGTTGGGGGAGATTACAGAGATGGTCTCAGGGTTCTCCACTTCTTCCTGAATCAAAGACCTGAATCGTCCCCATCCATCACCAGCCTCCTCTGCCTGGTCGAACTGGTCCTCACCCTGAACAACTTTTCTTTCAACTCATCTCATTTCCTTCAGGTCAGAGGGGTGGAGATAGGTACATGCATGAATCTCCAGTTATGCCTGTTTCTTTGTGGGGTATGTGGAACATTCCTTTTTCCAGTCCTATTCTGCTCCCACTCATAACTGTTTCTCCAGTATATCAATGATATCATCGATGCTGCTTCCATCTCTCGTGCAGAATTGGAAAAGTTTATCAATTTTGCTTCCAGTTTCCACCCCACTCTCACCTTCACCTGGTCCATCTCTGACTCCTCCCTTCCCTTCCTCAACATCTAGATTTCCATTTCTGGAGATAGGCTGGCCACCAATATCCACTGCAAACCAACCGATTCCCACAGTTACCTTGACTATACCTCCTCACACCCCACTTCCTGTAAAGTCTTTATTCCATTCTCCCAGTTCCTCCATCTGTGTCACTTCTGTTCTGATGATGCCAACTTCAACAAGGGAGCTTCCAAAATGTACATCTTCTTCTCAACCGAGGATTCCCCAGCTCCGTAGTTGACAGGGCCCTCAGCCTGATCCGACCCATCTACCGCACTTTGGCCCTCACCCCTTCTCTTCCCTCCTGAAACAGGTCCCTCCTGCCTCACCTACCATCCAACTAGCATCCATATCCAGAGGATCATTAGCTGCCATTTCTGCCACCTCCAGCGATATACCACCACCAGACATATATTCCCCTCCTCTCCCTTGTCAGCCTTCCGCAGGGACTGTTCCCTCTGGGACGCCTTAGTTCCCTCTTCCTTCACTCCCAACTCCAACACACAGCCTCACAGCACCTTCCCCTTCAACTGCAGAAGGTGTAACATCTGCCTGTTTACTTCCTTAATCCTCAGTAGCCAAGGGCCCAAATTTACCTTCCAGGTGAAACATTACCTGCACTTCACATAATCTAGTCTACTGCATTCGCTCCTTACAATGTGGCCTCCTTGACATTTATTGTGGAAACGAAGTGTAGACTGCGTGACCGCTTCGCAGAATACCTACATTCTGTCCGCAAAAATGACCCTGACCTTCCAGTTGCCTGCCACTTCAACACACCACCGTGTTCCCTGGCCAGCATCTCTGTCTCAGGCTTGCTGCTGTTCTCCAGTGAAGCTCAGCGCAAGCTGGAAGAACAGCACCTCATCTTCTGCCTGGGGACCCTGCAGCCTTCTGGACTCAATATCAAGTTCAATAATTTTAGGGTTTGAGCTCTCCCATGTCCTTACCCCAACCCCTACACACTAGACCTTGTTATTCACATATTCTGCAATTACACTCGATCCATTGTTAGCCACTAACCGTTCCCATTTATCCTCCTAGCCTAATCATTATCCTTTCCTTTGTCTATCCATCTGTTCTGTCTCTGGGCTCTATCCCCACCTATCGTTTACTCCTTACCCCCACCCTATCTTCTGTATATAAACCAGCATTTTCCTACCTACTGTCAGTTGTGGGGAAGGGTCGTATGACCCAAAATGTTAACTCTGATTTCTCTCCACAGATGCAGCCAGACCTGCTGAGCTTTTCCAGCAATTTCTGTTCTTGTTACAGAGATGGGGCAGGGCTTTGGATGCAAGGCCATGTAGCGATTTGAAAGGAAGGAAGAGAACTTTTAAATTAAGGCATTGCAGGAGGAGGAGCCAGTGTAAGTTAGCGTGCACAGCTCAGTTACGTGCAGCAGGACCTGAGATGATCCGACATTTACAGAGGGTAGAAGTTGCGAGGCTGTATGGGAGTGCATTGGAATATTTGAACCTGAAGGCAACAAAGACATGGAAAGGTTTTTCAGCCAACTTGCTTTAACCTTTTGCCTTGGGAGAGCTTGTACAGCTATCAAGGAGACAGTGGTGTAGTGGTACAGTAATATCACTGGACCAATAATCTAGAGGCCCTGACTAATGTTATAAAGACATGGTTCGGATCCCACCAGGGCAGCTGGTAGTATTTTAGAAAGTTAATAAATTTGAAAAATTAAGCTAGTCTGAGTAATGATATCAATGAAATTATCATTGATTGCCATTAAAACTTATCTGGTTCTCATGTTCTGTTGGGAGGGAAATCTGCCGTCCTTCCCTGGTCTGGCCTACACGTGACTCCAGACCCAGAGTAAGGCGGCTGATTCTTAACTGCCCTCAGAAATGGCCACTGAGTTCAAGGGCAATTAGGGATGGGCAACAAATTCTGACTTTGCCAGTGACACCAACATCCCACAAAAATATAAGGGTAAAAAAAGACATATGCCCCAAAGGAATTCACATGCCTGCTTTATCAATCTCTGCAAATCATTTATACTTTTGGAAGCCTCTTGCTAAAAATGTAGTTTTTTTTGCTCACTCACAGTTATATGTCAAGAGCTGTCTGATTTGTCCCGTGTGTTTTGTTTCCCACATGTCCTGCTCCCTGCGTTGTCAGGTTTGCCATTATTACCCCCCTCCTCCTAGTCATGTTTTGGTGGTGACATCATAATGACTTTATAGAAGGTGGGTTAATATTTTTTTCAGTGTGAAACATTGAGTCAAAGCTATCCGCATTATCCTCCTCACTCAGTGGGATTTAAATACCAAGGAGGGATTAATGAATAGCATTGACATGATCATCGTCGAGGAAGCAGGCATCCTGGGCAGAGAAATGACCATTCTCATGAATGCCAAACACTCACCTTCCAAATGTGCTCTCTACTCCCAGTTCACAACTGGAAAGGGTGGCCAGCGAAGAGGTTTCAGAGATGTCCTGAAATTCCACTTGAAGAAGATCAGCCTTGACAATAATAGAGAGCATACTAGACCTTCCATAACAATAAGCCTTGCTTCATCTCGGTGTAGCTGGCTTTGAAACCATTCAGATGACAAAGGCCAAAGACAGAAGAGCAAGACGAAGGCTTTAGAAGACGGGTAGACCTGCCTAAGGCAGGTGATGGCCTAGTGGGCTATTAATCTAAAGACCCAGGTCCTGCCCTGGGAACCCAGGTTCAAATCCTGCCACAGCAGGTGGTAGAATTTGTATTCAATAAAAATCTGGAATTAAGAGTCTAATGATGACCATGAATTGATTGTTAGGGGGGAAAAGCCGCCCATCTGGTTCACTAATGTTCTTCAGGGAATGAAACTGCCATTCTTACCTGGTCTAGCCTACATGTGAATCCAGAACTGCAAGCAATGTGGTTTACTCTTAACTGCCCTCTGGGCAACTAGGGACAGGTAGTTAATGCTGACCCAACCAGCAATGCCCTCATCCTGAATTTAAAAAAAGACCTTCATCAACCATAGACTGACCAATGGGTAGTAGCATTGTGGTAATATCACTGCATTAATAACCCAGAACCCTAGGCTAATGATCTGAGGACAGGGTTTCAAATCCCACCATGACAAATGGAATTAAAAAGCTAGTCTAATAGAGACCACTTAACCACCACCAATTGTCATTAAAAACTCATTTGGTTCACCTCTGTCGTTCAAAGAAAGAAATCTGCTGTCCTTCTCTGGTCTGGTCTACATGATACTCTGGACCCTTAGCAATGTGTGTCTCTTACTGCCACTGAGTAATTAGAGATGAGAAATAAATGTTAATCGAGATGTCCACAGCAAATGAATGAAAATTGGCTGCCAGTGTAGATGTTAATGCTGTTTCATTCTTAGGTTTTACTTTCTTTGCCACTTCCTTTTTCTTTCACTGAATTCACTAACCTATTTCTAACAGCCTCTCTTTCTCTTTTTCTGCTTTGTTTTTCTCTCTCTCTCCGTGTCCTTTCTGTGGCACTCCATGGTACCTGTGCTTTCTAAGGGTCTACCGAAGTTTATTGTATTCTTAAGTCACAGAATTTTGCTTTGGAAGGGTTAATACTGGGGAGTGCCATAAGGTTAAGTTGCCATAGTCTTACCAGACCAGGGGGTTGCTCTCCCATTAGAGAGAGATGACTGGTGATGGTTTAACCTGAAGGTCACCGTACCTCAGACAAGGGGAGAGGTTGAGAAGGAGAGTCCTTCATGATAACCTCGGCTAGTTGGGAATTGAACTCACACTGTTGACATTATTCTGCACTATCAACTAGTTAGCTAGCTAGCCAACTGAGCTAACCAACCCCCTAGTGCTGTAAGCACAACTCACGATGAAGAGAGGAGCAAATTATTGCAGATGCTGGAGTCTGTACTGAAAACAAAAACTGATGGAAATCACAGCAGCTCAGGCAGCATCTGTGGAGAGAGAACAGGCTAAGTTAGAGAGGATGGTGAAGCAGCTCATACCATGAAATGAACTGGCATGCCCATATTGCTAAATACCAGAGGTTAAAAATGTTGGTAAGACAAAATCCAGGCATAGCTTTTCTAGTCAGAATTTATACCAATTCACACTCCATGACACTCATTTCTTCTTCCTCATTTATACATATTTTCTAATCAATCTGTTCAGAGATGCTATTACACATCTCTGGAGTAGGTAGGACTTGAACCCAGGCCTACTCAGAGGTAAGGACACTATCACTGCCCCACAAGGGCCCCTAAGTAAATGGTGTTAACATGGCTGCTTATTATCCAGGGAAAGTCTCCCCCTCCACACCATATCCTGACAGTGGTGGACCTGAGCAATCATTAGTTTTTTCAAATATATTACCTCTGTGTTGAAGTGTTTCCCAATTTCAGTCCTGAAATAATCATCATAGAATCTCCACAGTGTGGAAGCAGGCCATTTGGCCCATTGAGTACACACTGACCCTTGAAGGTCTGGCTTTAATGTCTATACTCTGACCTCTAGTCCTTAATTCTCCAACCAGTGGAAATTATTTCTCGCCATCTTATGAGGTTCCTTAATATCTTGAAAACTTCAACTAGGTCACCCGTTATCCATCCAAGTTCCTGGGAATCTGCTTTAGTTTGTATGTTATTTCCTTGTAGCTGACCTATTACAGTTTAAGTCTAATTCTGGTAAAACTATACCGCACTCTCTACTCTCTGTGACACTCAGAAGCAGAGTGTTAGATTGTGTTGTAGTGTAGGCTCTTTATGTCTTAACAGCAGCTCAAGTCAAAATTCTTAGTAACAGTTAAACTTCATTCTGTTCGTGATGGTAAGGCTACAAAGGCATGTACTCCAAGGGTCCAAACCTTTTAGCAGAATACTAACATATAGCTACTGAAATCATAGTGACACCACAGCTCACTTCAGAGGCTCATCTAAATATTCATTAAACCCTATCGCTGTGCACAGTGACTCGAGGAGTTGTCTTATCAAGACTTTGCATTGCTATAGCCAGACTTGTGACTACTTGTATTCTAGTTCTCTATGCTCAACCTTTTTCAGAAATCAATCCAAGACCTTCTAGCTTACGTGACTCCAGAGTACACCTCGTGGTGCATTTGGGAACCATGCAATGCTTTAACATCATTCAATTGGACCAGCATGTTGTGTTTCTGTCTTGTGTTGGTGGCGTGAGCAGGAAATCAAGGTTGCTGTGGCCGCATAGACCTTTTAAGGGCATGTTGTAGTCTGGAGCTAGAGAAAGAGAGATAGCAGAAGCCTTAACAGCCTTTCCATGACATGGAAATCCCTCCCATCCCTGGCATGTGTTGGAAAGATTTGCACATTGATGGTCACCCTATTTGGCCACATTGCGAACGCACCTTCCTTTAAAGTTGAGTCCTGGAGTGGGATTCAAATCCGGTGCTTCCAATTCAGAGGCAGGTTTGCTACCCACATCGTCACAGTCTTGAAGATAGGATAACTAAATTTGCCAGATTTGGCAACATGTGTTATTCCTTTTAGAGCCACAAGAGGGCTCTAAAATCCCAGTTACACTCCTACCCCCAGGGAATGACCTTTGTTCACATTTTCTTGCAGTCAACTGATTTCTAGGTACATGTTACTGAGCCAAAAGGTTGCAAGTCAGAGTCCCATTCCAGAAGTTAATCCAGGGTGAGATTCCCAGTGCAGAACTGCATGAGTGGCTTTAAGACGACACATTAAATCCTGCCTCCTCTTTCCAGTGGATGTAAAAGAGCAAGGTGAATTCTCCCTGGCACCCTGACCATATTTATCCCTCATGTGGAGGTGCCGGTGTCAGACGGGGGTCGACAAGGTCAGAAATCACACAAAGCCAGATTATAGCCCAACAGGCTTATTTGAAATCACAAGCTTTCGGAGTGCAGCCCTTCGTCAGGTGCAATGCCTGCCATGGCAAACTCTGCAAGACGTCAGATTATCGGTGTGGACACTACCATCACCCACCATGTACATGGCGTTACTCATGTGACTCGCTCAATGTTGTCTAATACGCTGCAGGCAAGGATACCCTGAGGCATGGTTGTGTACTGTTCTCTCCCATTTGGGGAACACTTCAGCTGTCAAGGGCATTCAGTCTCTGGTCTTTAGGTAAGTGTCCTCCAAGGCGGACTCTGAGATACACAACAACGCAGAATCACCAAGCAGAGGCTGATAGCCAAGTTCCAATCCCATGAAGACGGCCTCAATCATGATCTTGGGTTCATGCCGTGCTACATGTGACCCCACCACACTGTTCTGTATCTGTAAAATCTTCCTCACTGTCCTGTTTTGAGAGCATCACCTTGGTAAATTGTTATAATCTCTCTACCTTACTTAGTTAGTGCAGTTTTGAATTACTTATTACTTTGGTTAGACCCCCGGCATGCAACTCTTATACCTGTCATGTTATTCCAGTCATTTCGTTTGTCTCTGCCTTACGTAGTCAGATTATAGGTCATCCCTTTGCTGCTTATTCAGCTGTTGACACTTTACTCACTGTCTAACACTCTTGGTTACCTGCAGAGACTTATTATCTGACACTCCACTCACACCAGTTGTATGATCTTTTGATTTCTCAGCCCTTGATCTCTCTGCTGATAAACTCTGTGTCTGTGTGCTGTTCTCTCTCACTGCACCAGACAAAGGAGCTGTGCTTCAAAATCCTGTGATTTCAAATAAACCTGTTGGACTATGACCTGGTGACATATTTGTCCCTTAACCAACATTGGTAAAAGAAGATTTTGTAAAATTTCCCTCATGGAAAGTATTTCCCATTTTTCATTGCCCCTGAGTAGGTGGTGGTGAGCTGTGTAGTGACTGTAATGAGGTCAGCCAAGTGGACCTCATAGAATATAATTTCCCTGATTGGGGTTATTCATCTGGTCCCATCAGGGAATCCTAGCTGACAGTTAAAAAGTAGGGGTGTCAGACATCCTGTCACTCTGAGAACTAGCTTTGAGGGAGCTGGATCAGTGTCAAGAACTTTTCATTTGTAAGTAAAGGGTGGCTTGGTGACAAAATACTGGCCCTTGTGGAGTTATTTCAGGTTACCTTCTTGAAACACTGCAGTTCATTTGTTGTGGATACACCTAAGATGTTGTTGGAAGTTCCAGAATTTTGACCCAGTGACACCGAAGGAACAACAGCAATATATAGGTGGCTATGCCTACATCTGCCTGAGCCCCAAGCTCTGGGACTCTATCTCTCCTGCTATAATTCTTAAAATCTCTGTCATTGATCAAACTCTTGTTCACTTCACACTACATGTGAATTAGTGTCAAGTTTTGCTTTATTACGCTTGCTGCGAAGCACCTGGAGACATTATTGAATTGAATGTGCTCCGTAGAAATGAGCTGGTGCACTTTTAGTATAGTGTAAAGATTGAGAGGTTGATGATTAGATATATGGTATTATGGTGTAGATTCCAAAGTAGACAGTCCTGCACCTTTAAGACAGATGAATTCTCCATATGTGACATTCAAGCTTAAAGGAAACTTTTGCCTTCAACACTACCTGTCCCCCCTCCTATCTTTGTGTCATCTGCAAACTTACCAACAATGCTCTCAGTTCCAGATCATTAATGTATAATGTGAAAACTTGTTGTCCCAATACAGAACTCCACTAATCATTGGCTGGCATCCTGAAAATGACCCCTTTGTCCCTACTCTCTGCCTTCTGCCATCAGCCTATCCTCTATCCATGCTAGTACCTTGCCTCTAACACCACGGGTTCATATCTTATTTAGTAACCACCTGTGCGGGACCTTGTCAAATAAATCATCTCCACTGGCTTTCCTTTGCCTAACTTGCTCGTTACCTTCTCAAAGAGTTCTAACAGATTTGTCAAGCATGACCTCCCCTTGATGAAGCTGTGCTGACTGCCCTATTTTACCATACACTTCCAAGTATTCTGCAATTTCATCTTAATAATGGACTCTAAAATCTTGCCAATGACTGATGTTAGGCTAACTGGCCTATAATTTCCAGTCCTCTGCCTCCCAGCCTTTATACACAGGGTTGTTACATTAGCCATTTTCCAGTCTTCTGGTATCCTGCCCGACTCCAAAGATTCCTGAAAGATCACCACCAATGCCTCTAAACTCACCTCAGCTGTTTCCTTCAGAATCCTGGGGTATAGTCCATCTCGCCACCAGCGATTTATCCACATTCTAACCTATCAGCTTTTCCAGCACCTCCTTAGTGATGGCAATGACACTCATCTCTGCTGCCTGACTGTTGAATTTCTGGTACGCTGCTGGTGTCTTCCACCGTGAAGACTGATTCAAAGTACCTACTCAGTTCCTCCACCATTTCTTTGTTTCCCATTACTACTTCTCCATCCTCATTTTCCAGCAGTCCAATGTCCACTCTTGCCTCTCTCTTTCATCTGTTTATATCTAAAAAATACTTGTAATTTTCTCTTATGTTACTAGCTAGCTTACATCCATTTTCATACTTTTTCCACTTATTCCTTTTTTAGCTGCCCTCTGCTAGTTTTTAAAGGCTTCACAATCCTGTAGATTCCCACTAATCATCACCACATTATATTCTTTTTTTCTGTTTTGCTTTTATACTGCTACTGACTTCCCTTGTCAGCCACAGTTGTCTCATGCTACCCTTAGTATGTTTCTTCTTCCTTAGGATGATTTTCTGCTATGCTTCCCAAATTACCCCCAGAAACTCCTGCTATTGTTGCTCCATCATCTTCCCTGCTAGGTTCCCCTTCCAATCAACTCTAGCCAGCTCCTCTCTCATGTCTTTGCACTTCACTCAGTTGTAACACTATTACATTTAATCCAACCTTCTCCCACTCAAACTGCAGGGCGAACTCTATCATATTGTGGTCACTGCTGCCCAGGGTTCCTTCACCTTAAGCCCCCTAGTCAAGTCTGCCTCATTACACATTACCAAATTCAGAATTGCCTATCCCCTAGTGAGCTTTACCATAAGCTGCTCCACAAAATCATCTCGAGACATTCTGTAAATTCCTTTTCTTGGGATCTGTTATCAACATGATTTTCCCAATCTGTCTGCCCATTGAAGGCCCCCATAATTATTGTAACAGTGTCTTTCTTTCATTCCTTTTCTATCTCCTTATTTATTTTCTGCCCCACATCCTTCCTACTACTAGGAAGCCTGTATGTAACTCCTGTCAAGGTATGCTTTCTTTTGCAGTTCCTCAACTCTGCTCACACAGATTCAATGCCTTCTGACTCTATATTGCTTCTTCCTATCGATTTAATTTCATTTCTTACTAACAAGATAACCTTGTCCCCTCTGCCCATCTGCTGTCCTTTTGATGGCACATGTATCCGTGGACATTTAGTTCCCAGCCGTGATCCCCTTGTAGCCACGTCTCTATGATGACCACAACACTGTACCCACCGATTTCAATCTGCGCTACAAGCTCATATACCCTGTTTTGCATACAGCGTGCATTTAAGTACAACATCCTCAGACTTGACTGCTTCCCTTATAATTGTTGCCTTATCCGCTGCATCTGAAGTTAGATTCCTGACTCTTTCCATATTCTGTTCCCATGTATCTGCTACCCGGCAGTGCATCTTGCAGATCTTACACATTGATGCTACTGAGCATCACTGGTGGAGAGAGTGAATGTTTGTTGAAGTGATGCCAGTCAAGCAGGCTGCTCTGTCCTAGATGGTATCAAACCTTTTGACTGTCACCAAATCTGGACCCATCAAGGCAAAAGGGGCCTTTTCCATCACACTCCTGATTTGTGCCTTGCAGATGATGGACAGGCTTTGGGGAGCCGAGGTGAGTTACTTGCTGCAGTATTCCTAGCCTCTGACCTGTTCTTGTAGTCATGACATTTATATAGCCAGTCCAGTTCAGTTTCTGATCAATGGTAATTCCCAAGATGTTGATAGTGGGAGGATTCAGTGTTGGTAATGCCATTGAAAGCCAAGTTGTTATGGTTAGGTTGTCTCTTGCTGGACATGGTCATTACCAAGCTTCAGCTGATTCTTGATATCGTGCGGAGTTGATCAAATTGTTTGAAATAACAAGATGTGGAGTTGGATGAACACAGCAGGCCAAGAGGAGCAGGAAGGCTGATGTTTCAGGTCTAGACCCTTCTTCAGAAAGGAAGTTGTTGTACTTCAAAAAATTGTTTGAAGACTGGCATCTGTGATGCTGGGAACCTCTGGAAGTGGCTGAGATGGTTCATCCATTTGGTACTTCTGACCCAAAATTGTTCCATGTGCTGCAGCCTTAAATGTTGCAATGATGTGCTGGACTCCTTCATCATTGAGGATCTGCATATTTGTGGAGCCGCCTCCTCCAGTGAGTTGTTGTAATTGTCCACCGCTATTTATGACTGGATGTGGCAGGACTGCACAGTTTAGATCTGATTCACTGATTGTGGAATTGCTTATCTGGTTATTACCGCATTGCTGTTTGTAGAGGTTTGCTGTGCATCAATTTGTGTTTGCTACATCACACCAGTTATTACAATTTTAAAAAGTACTTCATTTGCTCGAAAGCACTTTGGGATGTCTTGAGACCATGAAAGGTGCTATGTAAACACAAGACTTTCCTTTCTTTTACTTATGGATTTACCCAAATTGAATCCCTTAGTCACAACAGATGCAACATTTTAAGAAGCAAAATCACTCTAAGATGTTTCCGTAGGTCAGTTCTTTTCTTTAAATTCTGTCTCTGGGTTGTGAAGGCTGCTGAATCTCAGGGGAGTTGTTTCCTGCACTGTCAGAGTCTTAGTGTGGGGGAGAAGGACCTTTGTACTGTTGACTGTGTACTGTTCCAGATCCCGGGAGAAATCCGTGATGTCAAGCTACTCCTTCACATCCTGTGAGAGATCCATTGCCTTGTCATCGTGGACCTTCAGATCAACTCTTGGGTGTTGTACATCCTATGAGGGTATCCATCACTGCGTCATCACTTATTTACAAGGTTATCAGAGTACAGTAACTACTTAACCATTTCCATAGACCCGATGCCTAGATTTATTTGGCACTGACAGACCTGGGACTGGGGATTGAGCAAAAGCATTTGCAGCATTTGTCATCCAGTGCCATTATTAACCATTAGATACAGAACACAGCTCTCCCTACTCTTTTAAACTGAATGTAAAGCTTTCTGTACATTGTCCTCATCAAACGCTCCCAGGACAGGTATAGCATGGGGCTAAATAGAGAGTAAAGCTCCCTCTGGTCTTCTAAATTGAAAGAAATACTCTCTCTACATTGTCTCCATCAAACACAAAGCTTCTTCCATGCTATCACCAACACACACTCCCAGGGCAGGCACAGCACAGGGTTAGATACAAATTATTGCTCTCCCACATCCATTCATCTCATGTGCTCACTGTATTTCATTGGCTCTTAGTTAACCAATACTCCATTTAAAAATTCCCAACTTTGTTTGCAATCCCTCTATTGTCCTATCCATCCCAACCCTGGTCAATATCTGTAATCTCACACTGTCTAAGAACTCTGCGTTCCTCTGAATCTCTCCACTTGAGCATCACTGATTTTAATCTCTCCATCTATAACCATTGGTGACTATCCCTTGATCTGCCTGGGCTCCAAGCCCTGGGATTCCCTCTCTCAAACCTCTGACTTCGAGTCTCCTTTATGCCTTAAAACCTCCATCATTGATCAAGCTTTTGTTCACTTCATATTACTGCATGTGAATTAGTGTCGAGCTTTGCTTTATAAGACTTTTGTGAAACACGTGGAGACTTTATTGAGCTGAGTGCGATATAGAGTTGAGCTGTTGTACTTGTAAAACAGTGTAAGGATTGATAGGTTGTTAGGTATCAAGCTTTATTTCATCATCATAGAATCCCTACAGTGTGGAAAATGGCCCTTCAGCCCAACAAGTCCACACCAACCCTCAGAGCATCCCACCCAGACCCCATTCCCCTAACCTACACATCCCTGAACACGATGGGCAATTTTAGCATGGCCAATCCACCCTAGCCTGCACATCTTTGGACTGTGGGAAGAAACCGGAGCACCCAGAGGAAACCCACGCAGACACAGGGAGAATGTGCAAGCTCCACACAGACAGTCGTCCAAGGGTAGAATCAACCCTGGGTTCCTGGCGCTGTAGATTCCAAAGTAGACAGACTCGTATCTTTTAGGCAGATGATATCACATTGTGACATTTAAGCATAAAGAAATCTCCCTTGCCTTCAGTCGCTTTCTGCATAATGGAATCAATGTTTATTTAATATACAGTAATATCAGGAAGCACAGAACTTAGCCTATGGTGTAAGTCTGTGAGTCATGTAACCAGTTAGTATTGTAAATAAACTTAAAGACATCTGTCTCAACAAGGACCTAACTCTCTGTGATACACGTTATACAGACTAAGGTACAGATACAAACCACATCATGTTGGCAGTAGATATTAAAAGCAAGTCATGACAACTAGTGACAGTAAATAGACTAAAGACTCGGAAGATGATAGCAGAATGCCAGGCATGAAGTCTTTTTACTAATAGCCATCAATCAATCTGTCCAACTACAACCAAAATTAATGTGCGAAGACCAAAATAAAAGGCTGTACACCTGTACTGAAGCGTGAGCACTCTATCTTGCTCGCTTTCAAAACAAAAAAAAATTGCAGTTTATAAGAAGCCCAGAACAACACTCATTTTTCAAAATGGCTTTTAAGTGGTGCTGAAAGGACGGCTACAGGTTATTAAACTGATTCTTATTTTTGAAAAAAAAAAACAAAATGAAATATTTTATATGCCAAAAAGGCTTGTCTGTTCACAGTCATTGAGTGTTATGCCACTTTGCCCCTCAGAAAAGGCACAAAGACAAAGAGAAAAAGCATGCATGGCATCATAACTTACTCTTTTTTAGATGCAAGCATTACCTTCAGGAATAAGCCTGCAGTCTTTAAAAGAGGAACCAATGTCTAACATTACAACAACAGGGGATAACAAAGTAAAGAAAGAAGTCAACAAGAAAATGAGAAAAGCACAACAATGCAATATAGATTATGTTTGCAATTTTTAAAGATGCACCAAAGAAAGATGGAAAACAAACATCTCATAATGAATTGGTAATCCATTGACATTCTGTTAGAACTTTGATTGTTTAAAGAAAAAAATAATTCTTATGGATTAACAGATGAGTGACAGAGAATGCTAGGCTGTCAAACTCCTCATTTTAGACACTGAAAGGTTATGAATACTACAATTCTCAGGTATTTTTGATGACAACTTCATAAATCCTGGCAATATTTTTCAGATTTTAAGAGATCAATTTAAAATTTGAGTCAATTTCAGGATATACAAGATAGAATTTATGTCATACCACCAACAGCCAAATGAAATGATCAACCAAAAGTACAGAATGTGATTTCATCAAAGCTAACTTTAGAAGCATAGAAACATAGAAAATAGGTGCAGGCGTCGGCTATTCGGCACTTTGATCCTGCACCACCATTCAATATGATCATGCAATCTCAGTATTCCATTCCCGCTTTCTCTCTATACCCATTGATCCCTTTAGCTGCAAGGGCCATGTCCAGCTCCCTCTTGAATATATCTAATGAACTGGCCCCAACAGTTTCCTGTAGGAGAGAATTCCATAGGTTCACAACTCTCTGAGTGAAGAAATTCTTCCGCATCTCAATTCTGAATGGCTTACCCTTAATCCTTAGACTGTGACTAGTTCTGAAATTCCCCAACATCAGGAACATTCTTCCCACATCTAACTTATCCAGACCCATCATGTTTTTATGAGATCCCCCCCTCCAATTCTTCTAAATTCCAGTGAGTACAAGCCCAATCAATCCAGTCTTTCCTGATATGCCAGTCCTGCCATCTCCGGAATCAGTCTGATACAGATTCTCTGGACTCACTCAAGAGCAAGAATGTTCTTTCTCAGACTAGGAGACCAAAATTGTATGGAATACACAAGGTGTGGTCTCACCAAAGCCCTGTATAACTGTAGAAAGACATCCCTGCTCTGATACTTAAATCCTCTTCGTTGAAAGGTTTATGAACAGGCCATTGCCTCCTCGCTGATCAATTCCTTCAGAAGGGCACTACTGGACAAACCCAAAGAAAAGACACTTGACGTTTTATGAGAAGAAGCATGCAAGTCTGAAGAAATTGTGGCAAATAAGAAGCATCTCCAAATGTTTGACTCTTCAAGAGCTATTGCAGCCATCAACAGGCTCAGTGGAACATCCAATCTTGCATGAGCTGTGGCTTGTCTCAAACATCAAGACAGTGTCCAGCAATTTGTGACAATGTAAGCGATGTTCTAAAAGAGGACATTGGGATAAATGTGTAAGCGATGCATTTGCCCAGGAATACCCTAATGCAGAGCAACTCGATGCTCGACTGGAGTATTTGAGAAAGAGATAACCAAGGAATAATGCCAAGAATGTTTTCAATGTTCCGTCCATGACACACAAATATATCAACAAGAGGGAACTGCAATATTATAGCTTACAGACCTCAGATAGGCAGTACATTTGGTCAACTTGGTACACCATGCATCCTGACAACAAAGCTGAAATCTTCACCTCCATCCAATTGATAGACTCCAAAAGAAATGGCTAATATGTGCTAAATGTCAAAATTGACATTTGTGCATGTACAAATATAAGTGCTTTGTGCATTTTACAAGGACGTACTCAGAAATTGGACACAGCATGGTAATGACGGCACAAGATACGGTAACCACTTACAATAGGTCTGACATTCCATGATTCACATATTCCACTTTAAATGCAAATATGTGTCCTCAATTTTTTCCGTTGTTGAAGTAGATGGTCTACCAGTATTCATGGATCTATATATTATTACAATCCACAAGATAGCACACCAGAATGAAAGCTATAAGTCATGCAAACATGTAAGAACTAGATCTGGTCATGTTGAACATCCTGCAAGCCATTATCTGAAAGTATAAAGATAATATACCTAGGTGCATCTTGTAAATGTTTATTGCGAAAAGGGTTCCCAATTTTAAAAGGGAAAAGGAGGGGGAAACGTATTGTATTATGGCATAGATTCCACACCAAATAGACCTGTACCTTTAAGACAGTTACAAGACACCACGATATGTGATGTTACGATATAAAGATCAATCATTTTCTCTAAGTGTTCAATCAGACAGCTATGAACATGTAGTGTAAAATAACATCAATAAGTGCATAAACCAGAGTATTGTGGCCATTTAAATAGTTGGTGTTGCAAATCAGCTTCAAGACATCTATCCCAACAATAACCCAATCTTCAGCATATGTTATAAGACGATAAGGAAAAGGAACAGGTGTAGGCCATTTGGCCCTGTGTGCCCTGTCTGCCATTCAATAGGATCATGGCTAATCTGACATGCCCGAGGTCCTTTTTCCTTGTAACTATTGATTTCCCAATTGATCAAGAATCTATATCTCAGCCTTACAGAAACATAAGGACTTTGCCCCCACACGCAGACTAATGTTTGCAAAAGCACAAACCACATCATGTCTAGTATAACGTACAACATCATTCCATGACTTTTGTATGATGTGCTTGAGAATGGAAAATTCTCTGCTGCTAGCACCATGTTGTGTTATCTCCACTTTTTGTTTACTCAGATAAACATCATGGCCCAAACCATGCATAAGGTATTGGTTAACACAAAAATACGTTGACTCATTCATTAAAGATTGGAGAAACTGGTTGCAGTATTAACCAGTGGGGGAACTTGTACGCTTGTCCGAATTGGTAGCTTCTTCAGGACAAACTAGGTCTGAATTGTAGTGGTTGGGTTTAATGAATGTTCAGAAGGGCCTCTGAGGAATGCTGTATCTGTGACCTCAGTAATGTTGTGGAAGAGACTGTGCTAGAAGGCTGGACTTAATGCAGATCTTTTGGAAGATGACTGCAGCTATACCATCATGTGTACATTGTTCATAAAGACAGTCTAAAACAAAACCCTGAGGTCAAGCCTGAACAAATCTGGAGATTGGAAAATCCCATATTAAAACATGAATTGCACAATATATTTTATCGTTTCTCTTCTAATCATATATACAAAAATGTAACCACACCCGCTTAGGTCTGTAATCTTTACCCCTGTCAGTAGGATGCTGGACTTGCAGTACTTTTATGGATTCTTAACATCATAAGGAGTGGCCCAAGCACCCCACTAGATAGCAACCTATATTTATATTTCCAAGCCCATCATTAAGCTTGGAGCAGGGATTTAAACACTGCACCTTTTGACACAGACCTAGAAATGCTATCACTGTTTTAAAAACGTACTCCATATTCCTTGCCATCAAGAGGTAGAAGTGGCACTCCACATGCACCTAAACTCGTTTCCTCAATTGAAAAGGAAATGGAGCTAAGATGGAAATAAGAGGGTGCTCCCAACAGTGGCTAACCAATGACACAGATGATCTATTGATAGCCAGAGCATCGGGCTAGAATGATAGTCTCACCTGTGTGGAAAGATGTGATATGTGAATGCAGCTGAATGATAGCGGAGCAAAATGCAACAGTCAACTCTTGAGTAAGGTTATTCCCAAGTTTGGGTTCCCATCTTGTGCCTTGTTCAGAGGCTGCCCAAGGGAGCATTTTCCCTCCCACTGAAACATGTTTTAGATCCTGTACAAATAACAGGATTTCAAAGCATAAGTATAAACATCAATCGTTTAAAAGTGCTATATGGGGAAGGGAGGCAAAGGTATCAAGAAAAACATGAAAACAAATCTCAGCATTTAGTCCTGCAGGTCATGGTGATTTTGTCTCCAGCCCACAGTTTATAAATGCAGTATCCCCACTCATTAATGTCCTCAGAGCGTTCAAATCACAAATTGTCTCCTTGTCCAGAAACCCAGGATTGCAGATTCCTTTACTTTCCCCCGTCGATCAGCAACGCAATTGTAAAATTCTCGTGCTTGTGTTCAAATTCTCCCTATATCTGTAATTTCCTCCAGTCCTATATCCTACTCCCCACACTCCCTGAGATATTTCCACTCCTCCACTCTGAGCCCTGGAACCTCCTTGATTTTCACAAGCGAGTGAAGTGCAGTGTAGGGGAAATTATGTTTTATTCTGTCATCTCTTAGAGCATAGAATCTCTTCAGTGAGAAGCAGGCCATTCAGCCCATCAAGTCCACCATGACCCTCTGAAGGGCATCCTACCCACACCCACTCCATAACCCTGCATTTCCCATGGCTAACCCCCCCTAGCTTCCACATCCCTGAACGCTATGGGGCAATTTAGCATGGCCAATCCATCCTAACCTGCACATCTTTGCACTGTGGGAGGAAACTGGATGAAACCCACGCATACACGAGGAGAACATGCAAACTCCACACCGATCAGCACCTGAGGGTGAAATCAAACCTGGGTCCCTGGCGCTGTGAGGCAGCAGTGCTAACCACTGAGCCACCGTGCCACCCCAATTTAGATACCTCATCTACAGTCAAGTGGACATCAGTGAAAGGAGGGTTGTTGAGGCATGGTTGAATGATATATGTTACAGCGTGGTTGCAGATGAGTTACAGTGTACATGTGAGGATGGTACGAATATGACATACGGTGATAGCCGATCTCCTGGTAAGTGGAGATACAAACAGAACAGCCAGACAGCCTCAAGTGAATTGCCTCCTGTGAATGTACTGAATTCTCACTCACTGTGCTGGGAGTGATTTGCACACACCTACCTCTGGACCCCAGAGGAACATACCACCCTTTACACATCTGTGCAGACACCATTTGTCTTCTTGTAGGTGGGAGCCATTTCTCAGAGGGAAAAAAGGACCATTTCCTGATGAAAAGTTTATGATTTTGAGCCTCCTGTGCACTGTCAGAGCAAGGTTTCTAATATTTCGCCCAGAGACGACCCTGACTCACACTCCTCATAAGTGAATACGCATCTATCGTTTGAGTGGGAACCTGGCCCATCAATATACATCACACACATTAAGAAGATGAAGAGAGAAAGGATGATAAGAATGAAACCAGAGAAGAATCAAAGGATTAGAAAGAGGGAAAGAGAGAGATGGAGCAGGATGGAGAGCAGGGTTAGAGAGAGCATGAGAAAGGGAGAAAGTGAGAGACACAAAAAGAAACAGAGAACAGGGAGAAGAAAAGGAGGGAGATGGGCAGAGAAGATGGGGGAAAGAGAGGGAGAGAGTTAAAAGAAAGTGAGAAAAGGAGAAAAAGTGAAAAAGATGTAGAAAGAAACAAAAAAGAAGAGGCAGAGAAAAAGGGGGGAAAGACAGAGAGAAAGAAAAAAGAGAGAACCAGTAAAAGGAACATTTAAACAGGAAACCAGGAATATGCACATGGAGAAGCACTAAGATTGTCTTTCCAATGTTTTTCCAGGGGAGGGAGATATGCAGTGGCATATCCACAGGATCAGCTTTGATCAGGTTAAACTTTAATAGTCTAAAACTCAGGAATGGCTCATAATATGACAGGGGAAAACATTTGGAAGCTGCCTTCACGTTGGTTAGTGTCCAATGCCGTGGCTGAGCTAAAAGTCACTGGCGTTATCCAGAAGACTACTTTTCTTGACAACATTGTGAGATGGTCCCATCTAGTTCCATTTCTCACCATGTTGGACAAACTGTTGGGCATTGGCTGGCTATTTGGAGATGCTGCACAGAATTCAATCCTGCCCTCACCAGAGGTTCACTTTCCAACAATAGTCCAATAGAAAATGCCAGTAGAACCTTGACCTTTATCTCCAACCTTCTTACCGTAGGGAGGAAGATTGCTTCAGTTGCCCATAGTCTCAGTCCAACCCCATATTCAGCACTGTTCTTGGCCACTGCAACTCATATTGGCCTTGAAGGGGGTGACATCAGAGTGATATCATTTCTAGAAGGGTGAAATAATGAGGACAGTGTTGTACAAGATAATTATCATGAATGAGGTTTGGTAGAAAGGACATGGAGATACAGAATGACATAAACGGTGCTACTTAAAGGGCCTGTACAAACATAGAAACCTAGATGTACATGTGCACAAGTCATTAAAGGCATCAGAACAGATCAAGTCAGCTGTTCATAAAGCATACAGTATCCCAGACTTTATTAGCAAGGGCATAGAGCATGGAAGTAAGGAAGTCGTGCTGTATTTGTACACGACAATAGCTGGAGGCAGTTCAATGACATTTCTATGACATGCCACGCTGAAAAAAAACTGATTAAATCTTGTGGAAAAAAACAATGGTTCATTATTTGAAGGGGAAAAGTTCAAAGGAGCTACCCCCAGTGAATAGCTCCATCAAAGGCCTGCACAGATGTGATGTCATCCTCTGTGTTGTAACCATTCTATGTTTCTATGGCTTTCCCCAGTCAATATTGCCTAGTGCTTGAGGGTCAGTTGGCTAGGTAACCAGAATGCGATGCCAGAAGTGTGGATTCAATCCCCATACTGGCCATGGTAATCCATGGAGGCCCTGTCTTCTCACCTAACCCCCACACTTTTTTTTAATAGAATCCCTACAGGAAACAGGCCCTTCAGCCCAAACCAACTCTCAGAGCATCCCACCCAGACCCATACCCCTATAACCCACCTAATCTATACACCCCTGGACACCATGGGCAATTTAGCATGGCCAATCCACCTAGCCTGCACATCTTTGGACTGTGGGAGGAAACCAGAGCACCCAGAGGAAACCCACACAGACACGGGGAGAATGTGCAAACTCCACACAGACAGTTGCCCAAGGGTGGAATCAAACCTGGGTCCCTGGTGCTGTGAGGCAGCAGTGCTAACCACTGAGCCACCGTGCAGTGGAGCATTTACTCTCAAGCTATACATAACTGATTGTGTGTGTGTGTGTCTCTCTCTCTCTCTGTCTTTCTTTCTAATGGAGAGGGAAGTTTTACATTCTTCTGGACTTCCTTATACTAGTGGCAGGTCCATCTATGGTCCCAAATTTGAGGTTAAGAACTTCAACCTTCTTCATGAAGTCACTGGTCTATTGTCAATGGCCAATGCTGGACCCATCACAAATGGATCACAGTTCTTCATCTGTGCTCAAAAACTGATTAGTTAAATAGAAAACATGTTGTGTTTGGAGAAGTTAAGAATGTTGTGAAAGTGATGGAAACAGTGGGAATCAAGAAGTTGAACTACACAATCTTGTCGTGTCATTGCTGACCATGGGGAGTTGCAATAAAAGCTTGGAATATTGTATACAGTTCTGGTCATCACACCACCAGAAGGATGTGGGTGGTTTGGAGAAGGTACAGGAAAGTTTTACCAGGATGTTGCCCGGTATGGAGGATGTTAGCTACAAAGAAAGGTTGGTCAGACTGGGTTTGTTTTCACTGAGATGCAGGAGGTTGAGGGGAGACTTGGTAGATATTTGTAAGATTGTGAATGGCATGGATAGCGTGGAAAGTATGAGGCTTTTCCCCAGGTGGATGGATCAATTACTAGGGGGCACAGATTTGGGGTCGGTGGGGTGGGGGGGGGGCGCAATATTTACAATAGATCTGCAAGGCACATTTTTCACGCAAAGAGTATTGAGTGCCTGGAATACGCTGCCAGAGGCGGTGGTGGAAGCAAACACAATAGCAGCATTCAAGAGATGAACACGTGAATAGGAAGGGAATAGAGGGATATGGATCCTGTAAGTGAAGACAGTTTTAGTCTCTGGAAAGGCAAAATGTGTCAGTGCAGGCTTGGAGGGCTGAAGGGCCTGTTCCTGTGCTATATTGTTCTCTGTTCTAAGTATAACCTTTGGTGATATGACAGTGCTTTGCTATATTCAACTACTGGACCAATACTCATGTTTTATAATGGGAACAACCATTCAGTAATTATTTATTTTCTGAAGAAGGATCCCGACACAAAAAGTCAACTTTCCTGTTCCTCTGATGCTACCTGGCCTGCTGTGTTCCTTCAGCTCCACACGGTGTTATCTCTGACTCCAGCATCTGCAGTTCTTACTATCTCTGAGTAAATATTTAGGGTTGCCTTAACAAAATCACAACATTCAAATGAAATAAATACTTGTCACCTTAAAAAAAAAGGATCCTTACATACATTAGCCGGTACCAACATTCCCCCCGAAAACCTGAACCACCTGAGGAGACCAACAACAACAGAGAACCTCTTTCTCTAAGTCTGAGTGAGAGAAGGGTTGGCACTTGTTGTGAGAAGCTCTGTGGTTTTTCCAAACAACAAGACAATCTATGATTGCTAACAGCAATTTTGCAACTGATATATCCTATATATCCAATGTAGGAGAAACTTCCATACCCAGACAGCAAGTGAGAATGTGGAACTCGCCCCCACAGGCAGTGGTTGAGATGAACAGCGTAGATGGATTTATGAGGATATTAGACAAATACATGATGCAGTGAGGAATGGAAACCCTGGATGTAACAATATGAGAGGACGAAAGAGGGATGGGAGGACGCTGTGTGGAGCAAATGACCAGCATGGACCAATTGGGTCGGATGACCCGTTTTTGTAAACACTGTGTCAGAATCTTGGGGCTTATTCATTCTATGATTCACACAACACTATTCCCTGAAGGACTGAATGTTAAATATAACTGGTAACATATCTACAGTCACAGAAAAGTAATCAATGAAGCAGGCAATTCATCCTTGATCTATATTTGCTGATGGGGATTGTAGCGTGGTACCTCTCCAAAGCGCTCTTTCAGAGTGTCAGGGTGTTTTTTTTCTGAATGTAATCTTGTATCTGGAACTCTGAACTCTCCACTTAGAGAGTGCTTGCTCCAGACCAGAAGTCAGCAGCCTTAAAAATTAATCCAGGGAATGTTCTCAGTCAAAATGAGTGCGGAGCCTTTTAAAAAATTCATTCATGGTAAGTGAGTATCTCTGACAAGTCCAGCATGTATTACCCATCCCTAACTGGGCCTTGAACTGAGTGGCTTGCCAGGCCATGGCAGAAGATCAACCAGATTGCTGTGTGTCTGGAGTCACTTGTAGGCCTTACTGGATAAGAATGGCAGATCAACCCTAAAAAGCATAAGTGAACCAGCTGGGCTTTTACAACAATTGACACCAGTTACATGGTTGCCGTAGGCTTGCTTTTAATTCCAGACACTTTTTTAATTGAATTCAAATTTCACCATCTTCCATGGTGGGATTTGAAACCATGCTCCCAGTACCTTCGCCTGGAGGTCACTGGATTATGAGCACAGTGACATACCACCACCTCCGACATTGTCATGAAAGCCCACCTGGCTCATTAATGTCCTTGATGAACGGAAATCTGCCATCCTTACCCAGTCTGTAACTACATGTAACTCCAGACCCACACTAGATTATGTTTATTTCTGAAGGTCACATGACTTTACTCCCCACTATCCAGCCATTGGTCAGCCAACAGGTACAACCTCCTGACCTATGGCTTTCCTACACAAATTGGAAACCAAAAAGACTCACTACCCAATTGGATGACGGATGACGGATGACGGATGACGGATGACTGTCAGCTTTTATATTCCTCCTATTTTCACTATTTTTATATCTGGTAAAGAGAGAAATTCAAAGCACATGACAAAAAAAGCATCCTTTTAAAGTCTTTATAATTTCTCACCACTGTTGCACATCGCAATATCCTGGAGACCACAAGCTAGTCCAGCATGAGTCAGGGACTCTATCCATTTTAATTCAGTTGACACAGAACTACCTTTCAGATGTGGTCGAATGAGTCCCACAGAAGCAAAAGCTGTGGGTGGCATGGTGGTTCAGTGGCTAGCACTGCTGCCTCACATTGCCAGGGACTCGGGTTCAATTCCACCCTCAGGCGACTGCTTGTGTGAAGTTTCCACATTCTCCCTGGGTGCTCCGGTTTCCTCCTGCAGTTCGAAGATGTTCAGGTTAGGTGGATTAGCCATGCTATGTTGAGCTTTGAGTCCAGGGATGTGCAGGCTAGGTAGATTAGCTGTGGGAAACACAAGGATAGGGTGGGATGCTCTTTTGAGGGTCAGTGTGGACTCTTCCACATTGTAGGGATTCTATGATTCTTACCTACCCTGTAGCTCAATGAAGAGCATCACCACCTTCTCAAGGGACAACTCAGGAAGTGTAGGAAACATCAGCCTGAAAAGTAATACTACTTCCCAGGAATTCTTTCTAAAATAATCTTTTCTTAACAGCTGGCGTTTGCAGAGCTATTCGTTCATGTGAATGTGTTTGTTCTGCAAAGATTGTGCATTGATGCCTGTGAAGCCACCAGCCTGGCTGTTGCCTACATGACAGCAATGACCTCACTTTATAAAGTGACTTAGGACATTCTGAGATTGCGGCAATAGAGAAACAAGTGGAGGCCATTCAGCCCCTCAAACCCATCCACCACAATTCAATGCAATCATGGCTGATCTGTGGCTCAACCTTTGATTGGTTAAAATTAACAACTGTTCATTTATCCTATTGGCTGGAGAGAGTTCCAAACCTCTACCAGCCTTTGCATTGTGAAACATATCCTTATTTCAATCCAGAAAGCCAGGCTCCAAGTTTTAGACTCTGCCTCCTTATCCAACAGTAGATGATTGGCGCTATATAAATGCAAGCTATTGCATGTTGTGATATGCGATTGTTAGTTTGTACGAAGCAGTGTGAGGGATAGACAGTGTCCCAATCATTAATGAAAACGACTGGCTCTATTCAGAGTCAGAGATATGGTGACATTTACGGTTTAGACAGACCATTCAGTCCATCATACCCATGCAGCTGAAATTGACATTGTCATTTATCTAGACGAAAAACATCGAAAAGAACCGCAGTGCTGGAAATCTGAAACAAAAACAGAAATTGTTGGAAAATCTCAGCAGCTCTGGCAGCATCTGTGGAGAGAAATCAGAGTTAAAGTTTCGGATCCAGAGACCCTTCTTCAGAACTGATGGCAGCTAGGAAAAGGATGGATTTTATACAGAAGATAGGCTTTGGGGGGGAGTAGTAAATGAGAGAAAAAGAGTTGGACAAAGGAGTAGATAAAGACCAGCCTGGGAGAATGAATAGCTGTTAATAGGGACTATTAGTAGCTGAAATAGGGTCATGTGTGGTAGCAGCCCATGTGATGACAAGGCTTTGTGTGAAGGGGATTGTGGTAAGGACTTGGGAAAAGATGCCTCAAGCCCTAATATTGTTGAACTCGATATTGAGTTTGGAAGGCATTGGAGTTCCCAAGCAGCAAATGAGGTGCTGCTCTTCAGCTGGTGCTGAGCTTCGCTGGAGCATTGCAGCAAGCCTGAGATAGAGATGTTGGCTGGGGAACATGAGTGGTGTGTTGAAGTGGCAAGCAACTGGAAGCTCAAGGTCTTTTTTGCAGACAGAACGTAGGTGTTCTGCAAAGCGACCGCCCGGTCTATGCTTCGTTTCCCCAATGTACGGGAGACCACATTGTGGGCTGCTATGCTTTCGCTCTCTTTGGGCTGTATCTCCTCCAATCGTTCACTCCTCCCTGCGTTTCTATCTTCCGTGTAAAAAACATTCTTTTCCTCGCCACCATCAGTTCTGAAGAAGGGTCACTGGACCCAAAATGTTAACTCTGATTTGTCTCCACAGATGCTGCCAGAGCTGCTGAGATTTTCCAGCAATTTCTGTTTTTGTTTTCGTTCATCTTAACATTAAAACACGCTTGCAATTAATTCCTAGTCTTCAGAAATGTAACTGTTAAAATATAGCTATCTAGTTCATGCATGAACACATGCTGCATCTGACTGGGGCTTCAAGCAGTTGTTTATCTTTCGAAGGACTTTGAGATTTGGGGTAAATTAAAGGTTAAGGAAGAGCCATTTGTTACTGAGTGTGGTAGAACCTCTGCCAGTCTGTTTGTATTGCAATGTTCATCCCTTTCACCAGTGTCCAAAGGCATTTAATCAGACTGGGACAAATAAATGCATGTTCTGCTTCAAATCCATGACCTCTCAAAAGTGGCACATGTCAGTAAGCCATCAACAGCAGAAGTCGAAAGACTGTTTCAACGCCCGATATGAAAATCTATTTAGTGCACAAGATTTATTTATTGTTAAATGAGCAGATATTGTCACCAGACTCCCTGGCGAAAGCAAAAATAGAATCACTAATTAGCCATTAGCTTAAATTCACTCCTTTCGCACCAGAAGCATGGTGGCAAAAATGTGTGACGTCTACAAAATGTGCTGCAGAAATTCACCAATGCTCCTTCGACAACACCTTCCAAACACATGATCATTACCATCTAGAAGGCCAAATTTAGCAGAATTGAGTTTAAGAGCCGTGAGGTTATGCTGCAGCTCTGTAAAACTCTGGTTAGACCACACTTGGAATATTGTGTTCAGTTCTGGTCACCTCATTATGGGAAAGATGTGGAAGCTTTAGAGAGGGTGTAGAGGAGATTTACCAGGATGCTGCCTGGACTGGAGGGCGGGTCTTATGAGGAAAGGTTGAGGGAGCTAGGGCTTTTTTCATTGGAGCGAAGAAGGATGAGACGTGACTTGATTGAGGTTTACAAATGATGAGAGGCATAGATAGAGTGGATAGTCAGAGACTTTTTCCCAGGGCGTAAATTACTATTACGAGGGGGCATAATTTTAAGGTGATTGGAGGAAGGTACAGGGGAGATGTCAGAGGTAGGTTCTTTACACAGAGAGTGGTGGGAGCATGGAAGGCACTGCTGGCAGTGGTAGTGGAGTCAGATACTTTAGAGACTTTTAAGCGACTCTTGGATAGGCACACGGAGGATAATAAAATGTAGGGTATGCAGGGTAGTTTGACCTTAGTAGGATAATAGGTCAGCACAACATCGTGGCCTGAAGGGCCTGTACTGTGCTGTACTGTTCTATGCATGGGAATGCCACTGTCTGCAAGTTCCACCCCAAACATCTTGACCTTAAAATATGTTACCATTCTTTGAGTGTCATGGGATCAAAATCCCCGAACTCTAGTCAATGGTAGGACCCTGGAGAATGTTATAGAACAAAGAGATCTTGGGTACAGGTTCATACCTCCTTGAAACTGAAGTCACAACTGGTAGACAAGGCAGTGAAGAAGGCTCTCAGCAAAGCAAACTTAATTTCATTGATCAGAGCATTGTGTACAGGAATTGGGATGTCTTCTTACAGCTGTACAAGACATTGGTAAGGCCACATTTGGAGTACCGCATGCATTTCTGGTCATCTTACTATTAAACTAGAAAGAGTGCAGAAAAGATTTACTAGGATGCTACCTGGACTGGAAGGTTTGAGTTATAAGGAAAGGTCAGATAGGCTTGGGCTATTTCCCCTGGAGCTCAGGAGACTGAGGGATGACCTTATAGAGGTTTATAAGATCATGATATGCATAGATAAGGCATCAGCTTTTCCCCATGGTAGGGGAGTCTGAAACTAGAGGACATAAGTTTAAGGTGAGAGGGGAGAAATACAAAAGTGTCCGGAGGGGCAATATTTTCACACAGAGGGTGGTTCGTGTCTGGAACAGTTTGCCAGAGGTAGTCATAGAGGCAAGTGCAATTTCATCATATAAGAAACATTCAGACAGGTATATGGATAGGATAGGTATGGAGGGATATGCACAAAATGCAGACAAGTGGGACGAGTTTAATTGTGAAAACTGGACAGCATGGACAGGTTGGGCCGAAGGGCCTGTTTCCAAGCTGTAAACCTCTATAACTCTCTCTCCCTAAGAGTAGTATATTTCCAAGTCAGGGTGATTTGTGACTTAGAGGGGAACTTTCATGTGGTAGTGTTCCCACACCTGTTGCGTTTGTCCTTCTTGATGATATGTTTATGGGTTTGGAAGACCAAACAGCCATTCAAGAAGGCAGGTCACCACCACAGTCTCAAGGGCAGTTAGGGATGGGGCAATTAATGCTGGCCCAGCAAGCAATGCCCATTTCCCCATGAAAAAACATGATATAGCTCAAATGCACAACATAAATGAACAAAACTTGAAGCACTGGCTTTAACAATTGAAATATGAGAGACGGTTCTAAGTCTACCTAGTCAGCTGCCCTTAGAACTGTGCACAATAAGAGAGGGTGATTTTGCTATAATTGGGACTCTGAATCCCTAGGGGAAAGATGGAGAAAGTTAAAAAAATGTCAGCCTGGATCTCTGTCACAAAGTATCTACCCAGTTACCCACCCACTTCTTTCTCTAACTCCTCGCTGGCAAGTTTGAAGTTCATTGCCAAGACAGGATTTGGCGCTGACTGTGATGTTCCCATAGTCGAATAGCTTGGTATCATTCACATTCTTGGCTTGCACATCGTGTTTGAGGTGGATACCAGAGGGCTGGCCTATTAGCCACTGTTTTCAGGGCAGAGAGGACCCCTAAACACAGGACAAATAGGGAAACGCTTTAACACAAGGTTAGAGCAAAAAATTAAAAGTATCTTTCACCACATCTGAATGTACAGTCAATTCCTTCTTTATTTTCACAGCGACAAAATTCCTGGTGTTAGTTGATTCCAGAGACTTGAGCACAAAATCCAGGCTAACGCTCCGTGTACCGAACTGAGGGAATGCTGCACTCTCACCTTTAAGACGAGATTTTAACCATGAGATTTTTCCCACAGTTGGGGCGTACAAGATCTGTTTCTAACAGGAGCTGGGCTGTGGAGGGTGGGGTAAGGGATTTGTTCTCCTCCCATGTCCTGGGCCAATATTTATCCCTCAATCAACATTGCCAAAAGTCAGACTATCTTGGCCTCGGTATCGACTTGTGCACAGCAAGATCCAAAACTAGCACCAATTAGGCAGCTATGTTCCTCTGCAATGCTAACGTGACCAACTCGGATTCATAGAATAAAGTTCTTTGTCAACTGCCAAAGTGTGTCCTGAGGCCATGAAAACTTGTCATACAAACACAAGTCTTTCTGTCAATAGCTTCTGAAAGGGGCAACCATGTTAGACACACCCCCTCAAAAAGTGTTACTCTCAAAATGCTGCAGATGCTGGAAATCTGAAACACAGCAGGTCTGACATTATCTGTGGGAGAGAGAAATATAGCTAACGTTTCAGGGAAGGATATTCTCAATGACCAGGGACTCCAAAACCAGGAGTCACAGTCTAAGGATATGGGATAGACCTTTAAGGACAGAGATGAGGAGACATTTCTTCACCTGGGGTCAGTGAATCTATGGAATTCTCTGACACAGGAAATTATTGAGGCCAAAACATTGAAGACTTTCAAGAATGATGTAGATATAATTCTTAGGATTTAAGGGATTAAAGGATATGAGGAGAAAGGGAAATAGAGTACTGAGTTCGACGATGAGTCATGATCATACTGAATGGTGGAGCAGACTCAAAGGGCTGGTGGCCTGCTCCTGCTCCTATCTTCTGTGCTTTAATGATTCTAGGAGGACTCTTCTTGAGGACAGGGCTGGAGAAACTCAGGAGGTCTAGTAGCATATTCAGACAGAGAAAAAGTTAACATTGAGTCCAATATGACTGCACCGTGCTGGAAAAGACATGATGACACCTTCGCGTACCCAACACAAGCCTGGACCGAGTCTCCTTTTGGGTGTAGACCCTGGAATCTCACCTCCCTGGAGGGTTGTCAAATCTTAGCATGTCAGGGGTCATAAACTGTTTGCCCAATTTTGCAAGTTATATTTTTAAAAAGTCCTGGGAGGGTCAACCTTTTTAAAAAGGTATGAGCACTCAAAATGTCATAACATTGGAGACTATGGATCAAGTGTGGGAAAGTGGGATGAGAGTAGATGGGGTGAGCACAGACTCAATAGACTAAAGGGCATCTTCTGTGCTGTATGACTCAATGAAGACTCCCCAATGACTCAACGAAGATGCGTCATAATTCAATGAAGACTCCCAATGACTTAATGAAGGTCCTCAATGACTTAATGAAGACTCCCAATGACTCAATTAAGATCATCCAGGACTCAATGAAGACCACCACTATGACTCAATGAATACTGCCCCCCATGGTTCAATGAAGATACTTCATGACTCAATGAAGGCTCCCAGTAACTTAGTGAAGGCCCCAATAATTTCATGAGGACCACCCAATGACTCAGTGAAGATCCCCAAAGACTCAATGATGACCAATCCCATTGATTCAATGAACACTGCGTTATGACTCAATGAAGATTCCAATGACTCAATGAAGACCACTGCTATGATTCATTGAAGACCCCAATGACTCAATAAAGATCTCCCATGACTCAATGAAGACCCCTATGACTCAATGAAGAATACTCCCAAAAATCAATGAAGATTTCCCTAGGATTTAATGATAATCCCCATCCCCATGACATAATGAAGATCCCTAATGACCCAGTGAAGACTTCCCAAGACTTAATGAAGATCCTCAATGACTCAATTAAGACCACCCCCCAGTTACTCAATGAAGACCATTCCCAATGACTCAATAACCTTGTGTGGGTTGGGGGGGGAGGGGATGTTGTCTCAGCGGCATCCACAGCCTTCAACGGCCATCTCCTGGTAATTCTTGAGGACCACTCTCTCATCATCGTCCAGGTAGAGCATGGCGACGGGGCTGAGCTCGGTGGGCACACAGCAGGCCTTGGGGATCTCAGTGTTCACCGAGTTGACCAGGGTCTGCACGATGGCGTGGCTGGAGGAGTTCATGTGGTCAGCAAGCGGGAACCGGCACTCACCCTGGCAGTAGAAGGCGTCGTAGCCTCGAGGAGCGATGATCCACTCGGTCCAGCCCACCCTCTCAAAGTCTACATAGAGCGGCCTCCGGCGGCACCGATTCCGCTGCCGGACTCTGGCACGTGCCCCCTTCTTCGGGCTGTGCCGCCTGGGCCTAGAGCCCAGGGCCTTCCCGCCACCGCCATCCCGGCCGTAGGTGACAAGGAGTGGCTGCCGGGGCTCCCCGGCACGTTCCTTGGACTCCCGCGGCGACCTGCCGACCCTCAGCTGCCCTCGGGGCATTGGGCCCGGCCTCAGCTCGACCAGGAAAGCCACCAGATCCCGCCGCTGACGGTGCCGTCCCGCTCTGGAGTTCATCACCGCCGGGCCCACCTCAAAGCTCTCCCACTGGCTTCGGTTACCAGGCAGCAGGCGCCTCTCCAGTAACCTGCGCCCCGTCCCTCCTCTGCCTGGGGGCTCCAAGAGCTCGTAGACGGCCACCACTTCCAGACCGGGGCCGGCCCCAACCTCGGCCTCCCGGAATAAGCGGAGCTCGGCCGAAGTGACATGCTCTTGGTGGGGGATGGTGGTCAAGTTGAAGACGATCTGGTGGAAACTTCTTCCCTCGGGATAGGGGACCTCCTGGAGATAACCTGTCATAAACCGAAAGGAGAAAGAGGAGAAAAAAACACTCAATAACAAACTCTTTCATTCAGTGCAAAAATCTCCCTGATCCAACAGTTTTTTTCCTTTATTCATTCAGGGGAGGAGGGCATGGCTGACCAGGCAGCATTTATTGCCCCATCCTTAATTGCCCCACATGAGTCAACCACATTGCTGTTGGTCTGGAATCACATGTAGGCCCAGACCAGGTAAGGATGGCAGCTGCCTTCCCTAAAGGGCATTAGTAAACCAGATGGGTTTTTCCTGACAATTGGCAACAGGCTCACAGTCATCATTAGATTCTTAATTCCAGATATTTTATTGGCTTCAAATTCCACCATCTGCCGTGGTGGGATTTGAACCCAGGTCCCCAGAATGTCATCTGGAATTCTGGATTAACAGTCTGGTGATAATACCACTAGGCCATCGCCTCCTAATTTAAAAAGAGCTTTCCTGGGATGTGGGTGTCACTGGTCCAATGATGATCAGTCCCTATGACTCAACGGAGACTATCCCCTTATGGGTCAATGATGACCATTCCTATGGCTCCATGGAGACTATCCCCTTATGGCCCAATGATGACCATTCCCTATGGCTCCATGGAGACTATCCCGTTATGGGTCACTAACAACCATTCCTATGGCTCCATGGAGACTATCCCCTTATGGCCCAATATCAACCGTTCCCTATGGCTCCATGGAGACTATCCCCTTATGGGTCAATAATGACAATTCCCCATGAAGGTGTGTGATCAGAGGGATAACATTCAGCAAGTCAGTAAGCATCCCATATCTAAGGAAGGATGTGCTGGACTTGGATGGGAGTCCAGAAGACGTTTACAAGAATGATCTCCGGGGGTGAAGAGCTTGTCATATGAGGACCTGTTGACGACTCTGGGTCTGTACTAGATGGAGATTAGAAGGATGAGGGGTGGGGGAATCTTACTGAAATTTACGGAATACTGAGAGGCCTGCATAGACTGGATATGGAGCAGTAGGCGAGACTAGGACCCCAGGGCACAGCTTTAGAGTGAAGGAACTGAAATGAGGAGGGATTTCTTCAGCCAGAGGGTGGAGAATCTATGGAACTCTTGCTGCAGAGGGCTGTGGAGGCCAAGTTATTGAGGATATTTCATCCGGAAGGCAGGAGAATGGGATTATAAAACACATCAGTCATGATTAAATGGCAGAGCAGACTCAATTGCTCAACGGCCTAATTCACTACTACATCTCTTGGTCTTTTATCTATACCTTGCTATCTCATTAGAGGGGCGACTGGTGGTGAGTTTAACCTGAGAGTCACCATGCCTAATGCAAGGGGAGACTTTGAGAAGGGGAGTCCTTCCTGGTAACAGAGGGTGAGGGAAATGAATCTAACACTGTTGGCGACACTGTATTGCAAAGCAGCTAACTGAATAAACTGAGATGTTAGAAAGTCAATAATTTCTCTCTACAAAGAAAATATGTCCATTTGGTTTCTGTCTTGTCCATCCCTGATTCCGCTGAAGAAGGTGGTGGTGAGCCACTTCCTTGAACCACTGCGGGCCTTGGGACTTAGGGACATCCCACAGGGAGGAAGTTCCAGGATTTTGAACCAGCAACAATGAAGGAACGGGAATATCGTTTTAAATCAGGGTATTGTGGGGCTTGGCAGCAAACTTGAGGGTGGCAGTGAGAGAGACAGTAGGAACTGCCGATGCTGGAGAATCTGAGATAACAAGGAGTAGAGCTGGATGAACACAGCAGGCCAAGCGGCATCAGAGGAGCAGGAAGGCTGGACCCTTCCTCAGAAATGGAAATTCAGAAATTGAAAGTGGTAGTGTTTGCTTATGTCTGGTCAATCACACTGTTAAGGTTTGCTAATGACGTCGTAGGGTTAAGAGAAACAGGCAATGGATATTAATTAGCTTCAAGCAAGCTAGGATTCTTGTGAAGTGGTATGACCCTACCTCTGAGCCAGGAGGCCTGTTCCAGAGATATGTAGTAACATCACTGAACAGAAAATATCCAGAAACAAAGAGGGCTGGGACACTGAGTGTGGGGCGAGAGAGGAATAAGACTCAGCAAGTCAATAAACTCTCTCTGCAATGAAAAGAAAGATACCTTGGTTTCTATATCACAATGTGACATGGGTTCTATTTACAGTCTTCCCATGCATCTGCTGCTCTTGCCCTTCTGGGTAGTGGAGATTCTGAGTTTTGGGTTTGTAAGGTATAGTTGAAGGAGTCTTGATGAGTTACTGCAGTGTATTTGGGGTACACCACGTTGCGAATGTGATTGACTTGTAATTGCCCTCTGAAATGGTCCCAGCAAGCCACTCAGTTCAGGTGCAATTAAGAATAGCCAACAAATGTCAGCCTTGTCACATGAAAGGATTAAACAAAGATTGCGATGGTACGCAACTTGGAAGGAGCTCCTTTCTTTTCCATTTGGGCTTCCTGAGTTATTACTGATTTGATTTTTGATTTTATTGCCATGTGTACTCAAGTACAAAAATACAGGAGTATAGTGAAAAGTGTGCAATGTCGCCAACCAAGGTGCCATCTTAGGTACAAGTACCTAGGTACAAAATCTTAAGAACAAGGTAGAAAGAAAGAACAAAGTTAAAAGTTGAACATTGCAGTAATTATAGTACAGTGACACTTTCTCAGTTTTAAGTAGAAAATAAAGCTGGAAATTCAAATATTACAGTCTTTCTTAAGTGCTTAGCCATGGTGGGACCATACTTTGAGGAATAACCTCGAGACTGGAAGCCCATAGCATTACCTATAATATTGAATATGTAGAGAATGCCAGTTTTACTAAATCAAGTGTTCCAATTTTCAGCAACGTAATATTGACCGTAAGTAAGCATTGAGAATCTGGTATGTCAATATTTGATTTAGGACAATTTCAAGTGTCTGATGAAGCTAAATGCTTTGAGCATATGAATTATGTAGCAAATTGTGAATTCCATGAGATGAAACAGAAAATGACAAATTACACTTTTGCTATTCGCTTTTCTTCAAATCATAGATACAATATTGGAGCTCTTGCATGGTTCACATAGAGTCAGTCTGAAACAAAATGGGAGGGAGCTCCTGGAGATACTCATAATTGAACTCTACTGCCCATGGCCTGAGGGTGGTAGAGGTTGTGGGTATCTAATTGAATATGTGTGATAGAGAAAAGTAATGTGAGGTAAAAAGAACAGTCCAAAAGGAGAAGAGCAGGCAGAGAGTTTGGACAGGATGTTTGGTTCTAGCAACTCACCCAAGTGATGGAAGCTTCGCACTGTGTTGGCGCCTCTTGCGTGTCTCCCCAAGTGGGTGAAACTGGAATCCTGGATGCTGTTGTAATCCCCAGTATGAAAGTAGTATAAATCACGCATGTACTGGGGGATGATGGTGGCAGGATTGGGCCTGGGGAGACGGCTCAGCCCCAATCTGCTCAGCAGAGTCCTGTGGAGAGTATGGACCAGCTCAGGATCAGGCGAAGATAGCGCCGTACCTTCCTTCCGACTTGCATCCAATGGCACTGTCCTCCCTCCTTCAAAGAACAAGCCGGCTTCTCCAGCTAACAGCACCCAGGCACACAGGACCACCATCTGCAGAAGACTAGCAGAGAGCATGGTGGAGCTGGAAGGCAAGAGGCAACTGTAGGGTTAGCTCGGGTTGTTGGTGAGCTACAAATCTCAAAAACTTTAAACTGTAGGGTTAGCAAACGAGGGGAAAAAGACAAGCCTCACTTCTGACATGGGAACAATCTTCACATCTTCCATCGTTCATTATATAGCACCTTTCATGACCACAGGACACCCCAAAATGTTTCATGCCGAGAAGGGAAAAAGTGTAACTGAAGGTGCTGGCTAGAATAGAATCCCTACATCATGGAAGCAGGCTACTTCAGTCCACACTTACTCTTTCGAAAGGCACCCCACCCCCCTTACCCTGTAATCCCACTAACCTACACACCTTTGCATTGTGGGAGGAAACCCACACAGAGGGTCACCTGAGGGTGGAGTCAAACCTGGGTCCTTGGTGCTGCAAGGCAGCAGTGCTAACCACTGAGCCACCACATCTCTGGATGCTGAGGAGCTCCATTTTGAAGTATACAAGTCAGACCAGTCAGTTTCATTCACCAGTTTTATTGTTTGTTTTTCCTCAAGGACAGTCAATCACATTCTGTTCAATATTATTGGAAAAAACAGACATGGTGTCAAGGGTTTTCATTTTGCACTCTCCAGGACAGAAACATAGGAACTCCAAATTTCAAACAGATTGTATTACCAATTTTTACCAACAATTTTGAATTGTAGTTACTGTTGTAATATAGATAATGTCCTCACAGCAAGCTTCCACAAACAGCAATATGATTATGTCCAGATAATTTTATTTTTAATCTGATTTGATTCAATATTGTCACATATACCTACATACAGTGAAACATTTTGTTTTGCATGCAGCGCAGGCAGATCATACTATACAAAGTGCTTTAGGGTAATAGAAAAGAGCAAGGAATAGAATATTATGGCTGCAGAGAAGGTGCACACAGAGTGCGATCAACATTAAATTTAAAATTTGAGAGGTCCATTCAGAAGTCTGATAACAGCAGGGAAGAAGCTGTCCTTGAATCTGTTGGAGTTGGGAGGTTATGTTGAAGCTGTACAGGATATTAGTTAGACCACTTCTGGAATACTGCATTTAGTTCTGGGCACCTCCTATAAGAAAGATGTTGTGAAATTTGAAAAGGTTCAGAAAAGATTTACAGAGATGTTGCCCAGGGTTGGAGGGTTTGAGCTATAAGGAGAGGCTGAACAGGCTGGGGCTATTTTCCCTGGAGTGTCACAGGCTGAGGGGTGACCTTGTAGAGATTTATAAAATCATGAGGGTCATGGATAGGGTGAATAGCCAAGGTCTTTTCCCCAGAGTAAGGGAGTCCAAAACTAGAGGGCATAGGTTTAAGGAGAGAGGGGAAAGATTTAAAAGGGACCTAAGGGACAACTTTTTTATGCAGAGGGTAGTGTCTGTTTGGAATAAGCTGCCAGAGGAAGTGGTTGAGGCTAATACAATTATATCATTTAAAAGGCATCTGAATGGGTGTACGAATAGGAAGAGTTTAGAGGGATATGGGCCAAATGATGGCAAATGGGACTAGAGATATCTTGTTGGCACGGATGAGTTGAATTGAAGGGTCTGTTTCTGTGGTGTACATCTCTATGACTCTATCTGTTTTTGTGACGGTGATAGAGGGATAAATATTGGCTGGGACGCTGAAGAGAGCTCCTGACCAAGGTAGGGGATTTCTCGACCCCCGTGGGAGGGTGGATGAAGCCTGTGTTTAATATAACATCTGCAAGATTGCACCTCTGGCCAGCTGGGCTTGGGTGTGTTAGCCTTAATTTTTCTAAGTTCAGGTCTCTGGTGGGTATGTTGAACTCATTGATCAGAGAAGAGACTCCCCTGTACAATGGGGAAGGTGGGGGCACACACATCTTATTCAAGGCCCCCCGAGGAAAAACAGTTTAAAAAAGACTTAATACTGGCAAATGGGACATGCTGGTCTGATTGTTTTGAAGTGTATGAGACCAGTCAGACTAGGATAACTCATTGCCAATTCCATTGAGGTCACTGGACCCCAAAATGTTGACCCAGTTTTCTCTCCAAGAATAAAAACCAAAAGAACTGCCGATGCTTTAAATCAGAAGCAAAAACAAATTTGCTGGAAAAGCTCAGCAGGTCTGGCAGCATCTGTGAAAGGAAAAGCAGAGTTAATGTTTCAGGTCTGGTGACCCTTCCTCAGAACTGATAACAGACCCTTCCTCCTTCACAGATTTTGTTTTTGTTGTCTCCAAAGATCTGCTGAGATTCTCTAGCAATTTCTGTTTTTAATTTCGTTTACCAGTTTAACTGATTTTTCCTTTTTTCAAAGCAATTTCCATCAGCTCAGTTGGCTGGAAGGATGGTTTGCAGTGCAGTGTGATGCCAATAGCATATGTTCAATTCTTGACAATGACTGAGATCACCGTGAAGGTCCTGTTTTGTCAGCTTTGCCTGAGATGTGGTGGCCCTCCATTTAAGTTCACTACCACTTGTCTTTCTGTAATGAGAGAGGGGCCTTCTGGGACAATGGCAGCTTTGCCTTTATCTTATTTGTAGACTGGGGACTGCAGATGCCTTTTCTCCTTCATTTAATTGCATGTGTGCTTTCATACGGTTGAGCCAAAGATTGTGCCATGGGGAAGAATTCAAGAATTTTCCAGCAAAGTCCAGACCATGCTTTTTTTTTTCATCTTTCCCCTGGGAATCAGTGTCTCCAACCACATGGTAGTGTTTCCTTGGGGAGAGAGAGTCGGGAGGTCCACTTGTGGAATTTCGGGGTTCATCCAGATTCCAAACTAAAATTATAGTGTGTTTCAGTGGTCAGAGGTCCTAATACAACAAGGTACTGGGCTATATTCTGTTAGAGACAAGTCCAGATGAGAATTAAACTTACTGGGACTTAATCTTGAATGTATAGAATGTATATAAGATAGTAAGAAGACCCATGGATTGTTATCAAATAACAACACTTGGCAGCTATAGGAAGGATATTATTAAGCTAGTGAGGGTTCAGAAGATATTTACCAGGATGTTGCCGGATAGGAAAGATTTGAGTTATAAAGAAAGGCTGAATAGGCTGAGACTGTTCGCACTGGAGCATAGGAGGTTGAGGGGTGATCTTATAGAGGTTTATAAAATCATGAGGGGTATAGATAGGGTTAATGGTAGTTGTCTTTTCCCTAGAATGGGGGATTTCAAGACTAAGGGGCACACCTTCAAGGTGAGAAGAGAAAGATTTTAAAAAAGAAATGGGGGGCAAATTTGTTTTACGCAGAGGGTGGTTCCTGTGTGGAATGAACTTCCAGAGGAAGCAGTAGATGTGGATGCAGTTACAATGTTTAAAAGACATTTGGATAAGTACATGAAGAGGAAAGATTTGAAGGGTTATGGGCCAAGAGCAGGCAGATGGGACTAGTTTAGTTTGGGATTATGGTCGGCGTGGACTTGTTAAACCAAAGGGTCTGTTCCATGCTGTATGACTCCATGACTGTATTAAGTCACATAAGGAGATATTAAGACATGCAGCCAAAATCTTGGCCAAGAAAGTATGGAGCATTAAAAAAGGGGAAAGAGAAGCAGAGAGAAAGGGAGATTTAGGGAGGGTATTCCAGGGCTTAGGGCCCAGGAAACTGAAGACCAATGGAATGATTATAATTGGAGATGCTCAGAGACCAGAATTGGAGACCAGGGCACTGGGGGGCTGATGCTGGGGCAGAGTGGAAAGCTTTAAAACTGGGATCTTGCTGTGCAGCTCTAAGCTATCCATTGGAAAGTGTGAAGGGGTGTTAGGCTGAGGTACGATGGGCTCAATGGTCTCATTAGGTGCTGCAGGACTGCATCATGTGTGAGCGACAGTTTTGCAAAGAAACCACATGATGTGCAGACATGACAAAATAATGTCAGTCATCTGTGACTCTCTCTCTCTGCAAAGTGTGTGTGTGGATTGCAAATGGGGTGTGGAAAGGACCAATCTGTGTAATGGTTATAATCTATCTGACAGACATGGCTAAACTATCCCTTCGGTACATCAGGGGAACAGTCCAAGCACAACTGATAATAGACTTAATCTCTCTCACAGACAGAAAGACAGGGGTAATAGCAATTAAATACTTCAAATGAATGGGGATTGCAGCCGAAAGATCAGGACTGCGCTCTGCACAGTGCAGTAGGAGGCCATTTGGTCCAGCATCTCCCTGCTGACTCTTCCAGAGAGCTTTCCAATTAATTCTTCTTGCCCTGCTCAATAGCCCTGCCCCTGTTGCCTGTTCTTCAAACATCACCCCAATTCCCTGTCTGAAAGTTAATCTTCTCCTTTTCTGGCAGGGAATCCGGATTTAACTTTCTGTGCACAAACAATTTCTAAATCTGTGGATCCACCCCAAACAACATGCTCCCCTTACCCACCACCTACCCCCCCTCCCCACCCACATTGGTTACCAACATTTCTGCCTGTTTCTGCCGGTTTCTCCCTCTCTATCAAAATCCGAGGTTGAGGGAGGGAATTCCAGAACTCAGGACCCAGGCAGTTGAAAGTTAGGGCTGCCAGTGGTGGAGAGATCATCATTGTGGATACCCAAAACGATCAAAGTGCTATCATCTTCCCATCTGTGGGCAGGAGTGGGCAACTGTAGCAGGTGACCATTAAAGATACAATCAGGAGTAAACCACTTACCCCTTAAACCTCAACCACCCATCAGTAAAGTGATGGCTGATCTGATCCAAGCCTCAACCCCACCTTCTCCATACCCCTCCATTACCCTTGGCTCCCTTGTTGGTCAAAACTCTTAACGCAGTCTTGGATAACACCCATAAGGAATAGGAGCAGGAGTAGGCCCCATTTGGCCCATCCAGCCTGCTCTGCCATTCAATAAGATCATGGCTGATCTTTATCGTGAACTCAGCTCCACTTACCTGCCCACTCACCACAAACCCTTAATTCCTTCACTGTTCAAAATCTATCTTTGCCTTAAAAACATTCAATGAAGTAGCCTCAACTGCTTCCCTGGGCAGGGAATTCCACAGATTCACAACCCTTTGGGTGAAGAATTTCCTCTTCAATCTGCTCCTCCTTATTTTTAAGCTATGCCACCAATTCTAGTTTCACATGCCAGTGGAAACAACATCTATCCTATCTACTGCCTTCATCAATCTTACATGTTTCTATAAGAAATCCCCTCATTCTTCTAAATTCCAATGAGTATAGTCCCAGTCTACTCAATCTCTCCTCATAAACCAACCCTCTCAACTCTGGAATCAACCTAGTGCAACTCCCCTGCACCCCCTCATGTGCCAGTACATCCTTTCTCAAGTAAGGACCATTGCTCTTGGGAGCAGAGAAACTCCTGCTCATCTCTGTCTTATTAGATCCCTGGAGCATTGGATGTGGAGATAGACATTCATTTTAAAGTCCCATTCAATAAGGCGGCACCTTTGACAGTGCAACTATGTCTTTTGCAGTGGAAGCTTTATACAGAAGTGAATCCTACAGTACTTAATATAGGCTGCAAATCGAAGGGGGTCCAAAGATTTAATTCCCTCTGTCCCGAATTAACCGATCTCAGCATTACTGACGCTGCAGATATTAGCTCCAGACCTCTTACAATTCCTTCTGTGATGCCCTCACAGTCAAATATCTTCTTGAAACTTGCGTACAATTTGCACTGCGACCTTTTCTCCCCATGCATCCGTACCCAAGTGAGATTCACCCACCTCGGGGAGCAGAGTGCAAGGTTGGAAACGGAGAACATAATTTAAGCAAAATGTGCATTTCCAGTTAAAGCTCTAACTTTAGCTGGGGAGGTCCCAGAGGTTGCGATGTGAATTCACTGGTCTCTACCCCCCGTGTCTCCACCGCAAACACTGCCAGTTGCAGAGGGGACCCAGTCTGGTGAAGAGTGGGTGAGGGGGTCAAAATAGCCTTAAAACCGAGGCAGTGGGGAGGGAGTGAGGGGCAGGTCTGACAGGCAGAGCGACTCTCTGCATTAACAGAATCCCCCCACCCCCGACACACACACAATCTGAACTCTCCTGCGACTTTAATAAGCTCCCCATAAAACAATGACTCCAGCACAAATGCAAACATCACGAGAGACCCCCCCAAAAAAGTTTCCATTTTAAAATGACAAGAGAAAGTTAAAAATTAAATTAAATTTTAAAGAAAACTCACTGAGTTCTGCCGATGTGTAAAGTCCATGGTTCACAATGTCCCAGGACAAGAAGGAAAATTAATTTGTCTACCCCGTGTGTCGATTAATATTCAGAGCATGAAGGGCTCTTCACATCCAAATAAGACCCTTTTGTTTTTGTTCTAAAGAAAAACATTAGTCTTCCTTTATCACATTTCTCCTTCGGTGGTTGTTGTTCTCTTCAAAGCTGTTTTGCACTTTCTCTCCTTCCTTCCTCTCTCTCTCTCGTTCGTTCTGCCCTCAGTCCATTTAAACTGCTTCACACACCTTCCTGCTTTAAATTGACCAGACGCTGATGTCACAACGTGGCGGTCAGCCAACCATTCTATATCGCCAACAACCAAAAAAAAAATGCCTTGCAAAAGGAAAATGAAAATACACACACACACACACACACAGACTAACCCCTACTCAATTCCGGAGGCTGTATCTAATGTTGGAGGAAAGTTGCCATTTCAATGTATCCAATTCGTCAGATACTAATTGCATTGACCTGCTTCTGAATTTTGGGATGTCCCTCAAACCAGATAGAATCATAAAATCTCTATACTTTGTGGAAGCATTGTGGCCCATTGAGTCCACACCTACTGTCCAAAGAGTGTCCCACCCAGACCCGTTCCCCTCTCCAGTCCCTGTAACCCTGCATCTCCCATGGCTAACCCAACCAGCCTGCACATCCCTGGACACTATGGGGACAATTTAGCATGGCCAATTCACTCTAACCTGCCCATCTTTGGACCAGGATAAACCAGGAATAGGTGTTCCACCCACATTGCACTGCTACCTCATGGCACCAGGGACCCGGGTTCGATCCCACCCCGGGCAACTGGCTGTGTGGAGTTTGCACATCCTCCCCGTGTCTGCGTGGGTTTCCTCCGGGTGCTCCGGTTTCCTCACACAGTCCCAAAGATGTGCAGGTCAGGGTGGATTAGCCATGCTAAATCGCCCCATATAATGTCACAGGGATGTGCATGCTGGGTGAATTAGCCATTGGAAATGTAGTGTTACAGGGATGGGGTGGGGGGGAGCTGGGGTGTGCTCCAGAGGGTTGGTGTGACTTGATGGGCCAAACAGCCTGCTTCCACACTGTAGGGATTCTAAGACCCAGGGAGATTCTCCAGTACAGAAGAGGAAAGGCTTATCTTAATCTTCCCCTTTCTGTACCTTGATCTGTCAGAGAGTAGCCTCTGGATTGGGGGGGGGGGCAGGGTGATTGTGGGCAGCAAGTAAACCATGGGAGCAGGAGGAGGCCATTCATCCCCTCAAGCCTGTTCCACACCATTCATTTAACCCACAATTGCTCTTGTACCTCAACTCAAAGCGTCTCCCGATTGACAACAGTGGCTGCATGCTGCATGGTTCCATTATTGGGTAGAAAATCCAATAAGAATTCTGCAGGCTGTGAGAGACGTCATGTGCAGGGGGTCCCTGATTTGTGAACATTCAACTTACAAACATTTGTATTTACTAACCCAATTTTAAATGTGATTTTAAATATCTAACATATGTACATTTCCTGTACTTAGGAACAGCTGCTTTATATTGTCCTGCATTGTGTTCCGACTTGTGGACAAATCAACTCATTGAGTCATAGAGCTGTCCTGCAGGGAAACAGACCCTTCGATCCAACTCTTCTGTGCTGACCAGATATCCTAAATAAATCTAGCGCCATTTGCCAGCATCTGGCCCACATCCCTCTGAACCCTTCCTATTCACATACCCATCTCGATGCCTTTTAAATGTTGTAATTGTACCAGACTTCGCCACTTTCTCTGGCAGCTTATTCCATACACGCACCACTCTCTGTGTGAAAAAGTTGCCTCTCAGGTCCGTTTTAAATCTTTCCCCTCTCACCTTAAACCTATGCCCTCTAGTTTTGGACTCCCCTACCCTGGGGAAAAGACCTTGTCTATTCACCCTATCTATGCCCCTCATGATTTTATAAACCTCTATAAGGTCATCCCTCAGCCTCCGACGCTCCAGGGAAAATAGCCCCAAGTCTATTCAGCCCATCCCTGTAGCTCAAACCCTCCAACTCCAGCAACATTCTTGTAAATCTTTTCTGAACCCTTTCAAGTTTCACAACATCTTTCCTATAGCAGGGACACCACTGTATGCAGTGTTCCAAAAGTGGCCTAACCCAATGTCCTGTACGGCCACAACATGACATTCCAACTCCTATACTCAATGCACTGACCAATAAAAGCAAGTGTACTGAACGCTATCTTCTCTCCCCTGTTTGCCTGGGATTCCACTTTTGAGGAACTATGAAGGAGTCGGGAATAGAACCTCTGACCTGCTGAGTTTCTGCAGCACTTTCTGCTTTTATTTGGAAGTCTATCAATCTCAGCTTTGAGGCTCCTAGTTTGCCTCCAGCCTCAAGCAGCTTTTGAAGGGAGGGAGAGTTTCAGATTCCCACTCTCCTTTGGGCATCGCCTCTAAATAGCCTGATTTGAATTTTAAGGTTCTGTTCCCCTTGTTCTGGTGTCTTCCCCCTTTCCCAACCCCCTCCCAGTAGCCTCTGATACCCAAGACACAGGAGCCTCACCTTTCCTCAGAGTTTGGGTGATGTATCATGTTGAGCAGGTATAATGGTTTGATATTTTACATCAGGGATTGATCTGTTGACGATCCATGCATTTTTATCATGGATAGCAAGAACTGCAGATGCTGGAGTCAGAGACAACACAGTGTGGAGCTGGAGGGACTCAGCTGGCCAGGCAGAGGAGCAGGCGAATCTCTGAAGAAGGGTCCCGGCTCGAAATGTCAAATTTCCTCATCCTCTGCCTGGCCAGCTGTGTCCCTCCAGCTCCACACTGTGTCGTCTCATTTCCTTCAATGGGGCAGGTTTTGAATAGCTGGCCCATGCTGAAATCTCTTTGTGCCGTGAGAGAAGCTAAAAGTCAAAGACCGTGCAGCACTCAACACCAGTCAAGGCTGAGAAGACAAGATAAAGCAGAGATTTGGTGGTCTGAAGTTAAAGTTTTTAGGGCCTGGAGATTTCACTGTGCAGTTCACCTTGCACCAAGTTCTGATGTTTTAAAATGTCCATTCATGGGATGTGGTCGTCAATCTCTAATTGCCATGGAAATAAGAAATCTTGCGATTTCAGAAGGCAGTTCAGAGTCAACCATATTACTGTGGATCTGGAATCATATGTAAACATAGTAAAGACTGCAAGTTCATTCCCTAAAGGGCATTAGTGAACCAGTCAGATTTTTACAACAAAGGTTACGCAGCCACCCCTAGTACTAACTTTTAAATTCCAGATTTCATTGAATCCAAGTTCCACCATCCACTATGGAGAGATTTGAACCCAGGACCCTCAAAACATTAAGCTAGGCCCTCCAGATTTCTAGATCGAGTAATGTCATCACTGCACCATCACCTGCTTGCTTGGGTCACAGTCTGACAACATCTTGGTTTTAAGCTCATCTTTGATTTCCAACCTCTCCACAACCTCTCCAGTCCCTACCTCTGTTATCCCCTTCTGCCCTCACAGCCTTGTTGCTCATTCCTAATTTTAATCGGTCCACCATTTGCAGCCGTGTCTTCAGCTGGCTGGGGCCCAGGTTCTGGGGTTGTCTCCCTAAGCTTGATCTCTGTCTCCACCTTTAAAATGTTGCATAAATTCTACCTCTTTGACCAAGCTTCTGGCCATCCGTCCTAATGTCTGATGGTGCTTGATAACAGATTTTGTCTGATTGCACAAATGTGAAAGCACCCCTGGGTGCGTTACTACATGAAAGGTGCTTCATAACTGTGTGTTTGTTGTTGCAGATCGTCTTGCACTTTTTGCCTTGGTGGACATGTGTTTTAGTGAGTTATCACTCAGCCACGGGTTTAATGCTAAACTGGTTGTTAACAGCCAAGCTGAAACATGGTGTCTCATGTCAATCTGGATTCAAGAAGGCTGGTGAGGCAGGAAAATGAGACAACTTCCTTTGTGGATAGAGTTTATTGACTGTTCAGTCTTAAAGCTGCTATTCCCCAGAATTTCAGGTGCTTCCTATACACACATACCTAGTCAATCAATAGTCTCTACTTGTTTTTACCTTAAGTAAAAACATGCAAAAAATTAACAAAGTGATTAACCAGACATTAATACCTCAATTCTGAGGAAGGCTCACTGGACCCGAAACGTTAACTCTGATTTCTCTCCACAAATACTGCCAGTCTTGCTGAGTTTTTCCAGCAATTTCTATTTTCGTTTCAGATTTTGAGCACCCGCAGTTCTTTCAGTTTTTATTAATTCCTCGATATCCCGAGTTAAACACAGAAAGAATTAACAACTCAGATCACTCTCCAGTTACCTCGAGACACCCCACTTCAGCTGAATTGGAATGTGACTGCATGCAGATGTCAAAAGGTAGAAAGAATTGCATTTATATAGGCTCTTTCACAACCATAGAACATATCCCAAAAGTCTTCACGACCAATGGAATAATTTTGAAGTGCAGTCACTGTGTGGAAACCATGGTAGCCAATTTCTGCACAGCCAGTTCCTACAAACAGCAATGACTAGATCATCTGGTTAATGAGATTAAAGTCACAGAATCCCTACAGCGCGGAACGAGGCTATTTGGCCCATCAAGTCTGCACTGACCTTCTAAAAAGCATCCGACTCAGACCCAGGCCCCTACTCTATGCCCATAACCCCACATTTACCATGACTAATCAATTTAGCCTACACACTGCTGGATACTATAGGCAATTTAGCATGGCCAATCCACCTTAACCTGCACATCTTTGGACTGTGGGAGGAATCCGGAGCACCCAGAGGAAACCCACGCAGACACGGAGAATGTGCAAACTCCACACAGACAGTTGCCCAAGGGTGGAATTGAACCTGGGTTGGGGTAATAGTGCTATGTGGCTCAGTGATTAACACTAGTGCCTCACAGGGCTAGGGAGCTGGGTTCAATTCCACCTTTGGTTGGCTGTCTGCGTGGAGCTTGTATGTTCTTCCTGGGTCTGTCTGTGTGGGTCCCCTCCGGGTGCTCCGCTTTCCTCCCATAGTCCAAAGATGTTCAGGCTAGATAGATTGGCCTTGCTAAATTGCTCGTTGTGTCCTGAGATGTGTAGATTAGCCGTGGGAAATGCAAGGGGAGTGGGGAGGGATACACTTTGGAGGGTTGCTGTAGACTGGATGGGCCGAATGGCCTGCTTTCACACTGTAGGGATTCTATGGATACCAGAGAGAATTCCTTTCTATGAAATAGTGGCCATGGGATCATTTTACATCCACTTGAAGTTGCAGACAGGCTCAGTTTAACTGTTGACCTCCCAACAGTGCAGCATTCCCTCAGCGTTACACCGGGAATGTCAGCCTGGATATTTCTGATCAAATCTCGGATGTGGGACTTGGACCCCTCAAACTATACCCTGACGACAGGAGATGGGAAGTGGCACACAGCTGATGCTGTTGGCCTGGGACCACATTTCACGGTCAAATTTCCTGCCAACGCTCGCTGATCGATCGAGTGAGGTGAATAATGGAAAATTGCATTAGCAGCGGCAGGAGCGGAGAGGGAAAAGAAAAACAAAAATATTCCAACACAGGAAGAAAGTTCACAATAATATCACCGCAGCGTTGAACCTCATGATGGGACGAGCTCCGAATTCTTTTTCTGGCAACGCTATTGTTTGTGCAAGAGGTTCCAGGCAAACTGAGAGAAGGGAACACACAATGCTACCTTTCCTGTCCTGCTTAATTGCCACTTCCGTCCTTTATTATAGACATTCCAATCATGTTATGCAGTCTTGCCCCTTCAGAAGCCAAAACATAAAAAGAGAAAACATTGCAGGCGGGTGAGTCGTCTGTTTTGCTTCTCTCCGCGGCCAGGAGTCGCGGCTATGCAAGATAGAGATCAAAGCAAAGAGGGAATGTTTGTGATGGAAACGAATCTGCCCTCTATCCCATTAGGAAGCCCTCTTTCCGCCTTCCAGACTGCAATGGGAGAGACCGGAGCTCAGTGGGATCAAGACCAGATCACTTTGACTCCACTGAATATCCGGGGCAGCGCAGTAAATGAATGAACGTGTTCGTTCCTCTGGTGACCCAGCCCTCCACCGTCCAGCTACAAGGAAAATGCTGAAGAAGGGTCACTGGACCCGAAACATTAACGCCACTTTCTGTCTCCAAATCGCCAACAACACTCAAGAAGCTCGACACCATCCAGGACAAAGCAGCCCCCGCTTGATTGGCACCACATCCAGAAATATCCCACTCCCTCCACCACCGATGCTAAGTAGCAGCGGGTGTGTACCATCTACAAGATGCACTGCAGAAATTCACCAAAGATCCTCAGACAGAACCTTCCAAACCCACAACCACTTCTATCTAGAAGGACAAGGGCAGCAGATACATGGGAACACCACCCCCCTGCAAGTTCCCCTCCAAGCTACTCACCGTCCTGACTTGGAAATGTATCGCCGTTCCTTCAGTGTCTCTGGGTCAAAATCCTGGAATTCCCTCCCTAAGGGCATTGTGGGTCAACCCACAGCACACGGACTGCAGCAGTTCAAGAAGGCGGCTCACCCTGACCTTCTCAAGGGGCAATTAGGGACGGGCAGTAAATGGTGGGAACAAATGAATTTTAAAAAGGTACAGACAAGGTCACACAGGAGAAATCAGGAAAACAAATGGTGGGCAGGCCTTCATTAAAAGGGGATTTGAGTTCAGAAGTAGGGATGTCTTCTGGCTGTTTTACAGGACCTTGGTGAGCATATACCTGGAGTATTTTGTGCAGGTGTGGTCTCACCATCTAAGAAAGGCCATGGACAGAGTTTCAGTAGGCTGAGGCCGGAGATGCCGGTTCTGAAGAATAGTCACAAGGGACTGGAAACATTCTGTATCCAAAGAAACTGCCAGACCTGCTGAGTTTCTCCGGCAATCCCTGTGTCTGTTTCAGATTTCCAGCATCTGCAGTATTTTGCCATCACACAGGGATGGCAGGACTGACCTATGAGAAGACATTGGCTCAACAGAGCCTGTATTAACTGGAGTTTACAAGGATGAGAGTGAATCTGATTGAAACATAGAATTCTAACAGGGCTGAATGAACTAGAAGCAGGAAGGATAATTTGTATTCCCCATGCAGATGGCCTAAAGGCCCTCCGCTTCTTCCTGTCCCGCAGACCTGACCAATCCCCCTCCACTGACACCCTCATCTGCTTAGCCGAATTTGTCCTCACCCTCAACAACTTCTCTTTCAATTCCTCCCACTTCCTACAGACAAAGGGGGTGGCCATGGGTACCCTCATGGGCCCAAGCTATGCCTGCCTCTTTGTGGGTTACGTGGAACAATCCCTCTTCCGTACCTACACTGGCCCTAAACCCCACTTCTTCCTCCGTTACATTGATGACTGTATCGGCGCCGCCTCGTGCTCCCACGAGGAGCTCAAACAGTTCATCCACTTCACCAACACCTTCCACCCCAACCTGAAGTTCACCTGGACCATCCCTAACACCTCTCTCTCCTTCCTGGACCTCTCTGTCTCCATCTCGGGTAACCACCTAGAAACCGATGTCCATTTCAAGCCCACCGACTCCCACAGCTACCTAGAATACATCTCCTCCCACCCACCTTCCTGCAAAAATGCCATCCCCTATTCCCAATTCCTTCGCCTCCACCGCATTTGCTCACAGGATGAGGCATTCCACTCCCGTACATCTCAGATGTCCTCATGCTTCAAGGACCGCAACATCCCCCCCCGCAGTGGTCGAGAATGCCCTCGACCGTGTCTCCCGCATTTCCTGCAACTCATCCCTCACACCCCGTCCCCGCAATAACAACCAAAAAAGAATCCCCCTCATCCTCACGTACCACCCCACCAACCTCCAGATCCAACGCATCATCCTCCGACACTTCCGCCATCTGCAATCCGACCCCACCACCAAAGACATTTTTCCCTCTCCACCCTTGTCTGCTTTCTGGAGGGACCACTCTCTCCGTGACTCCCTTGTCCGCTCCACACTCCCCTCCAGCCCCACCACACCCGGCACTTTTCCCTGCAATCGCAGGAAGTGCTACACCTGCCCCCACACCTCCTCCCTCACCCCAATCCCAGGTCCCAAGAAGACTTTCCACATCAAGCAGATGTTCACCTGCACATCTGCCAATGTGGTATACTGCATCCGCTGTACCCGTTGTGGCCTCCTCTACATCAGGGAAACCAAGCGGAGGCTTGGGGACCGCTTTGCAGAACACCTATGCTCGGTTCGCAACAAACAACTGCACCTCCCAGTCGCGAACCATTTCAACTCCCCCTCCCATTCCTCAGACGACATGTCCATCCTGGGTCTCCTGCAATGCCACAGTGATGCCACCCGAAGGCTGCAGGAACAGCAAATCATATTCAGCCTGGGAACCCGGCAGCCCAATGGTATCAACGCGAATTTGACAAGCTTCAAAATCTCCCCTCCCCCAACCACATCCCAAAACCAGCCCAGCTTGTCCCCGCCTCCCTAACCCGTTCTTCCTCTCACCTATCCCCTCCTCCCACCTCAAGCCGCAACCCCATCTCCTATCTACTAACCTCATCCCGCCCCCTTGACCTGTCCATCCTCCCTGGACTGACCTATCTCCTCCCTACCTCCCCACCTCCACTCACCTTTACTGGCTCCATCCCCGCCTATTTGACTTGTCTGTCTCCTCTCCACCTATCCTCTCCTCTATCCATCTTCTATCCGCCTCCCCCCTCTCCTTATTTATTTCAGAACCCTCTTCCCCTCCCCCATTTCTGATGAAGGGTCTAGGCCCGAAATATCAAGCTTCCCTGCTCCTATGATGCTTCTTGGCCTGCTGTGTTCATTCAGCTCCACACCTTGTTATCTAGGATAATTTCCCAGGCTGGGGAACCTAGAACGAGGGAACATAGTCTCAAGAGTGTGGAATAACTGAGGTGAGTAAAAACAAAATCATCATTTAAGGGGTAACAATCCTCTATAGAAGGCTGTGGAAGCCAACTCACTGAATATCTTCAAGAAAGGGATAGATACATTTTTAGACATGAAGGTTATCAAGGAATATGGAGAGAAAGCAGGAATATTGCATTGACACAGGGATCAGTCATGCTTAGACTTCTGGGATTGGCGATGGCCTAGTGGTGTTATCATTCCAGAGACCCAACTAATGTTCTGAGGACTTGTCTTTGAATCCCACCACAGCAGATGGTGGAATTTGAATTCAATTAAACAAAAATCTGGAACTAAGAGTCTAATGATGACCATGAATCTGTTGCCAACGGTTGGGGAAAAAAAATCCGTCTGGTTCATTAATGTCCTTTAAGGAAGGAAACTGCTGTCCTTGCCTGGTCTGGACTACATGTGACTCCAGACCCGCAGCAATGTGGTTGATTCCTAACCAACCTCTGGGATGGGAAATAATTTCTGGCCAAACCCCTTCTGCCCAAGGGGTTCAAGGCCCAGAGGAAGAGGAGCCAGTTTTGGAGACTTAAAGCCCTTTCCCCGGGAGGAGGCCTGGAAAATATTTAACCCTGGAATGGGACTCTGGCCAAAGCAAAACCCAGCAGATGCTGGAAATCTGAAATAAAAAGAAGAAAAAGTGTTGAAAATGGTTAGCAGTTCACGCAGCATCGGTGGAGAGAGAGACTTTATATTTCACAGCATCGGAGAATGATACAGCACAAGACCACAAAATATAAGGCCAGAAGAATCAGAAGCCCACAAGATATAGCAGCAGATTTAGGCCATTCGGCCCATTGAGTCTACTCTGCCATTTGATCATGGCTGATGTGTTTCTCAATCCCATTCTCCTGACTTGTCTTCTTACTAATTGCCCCATTGGGCTTTCTTGAAGGGTCAAACAGGAATTGTCCCATTCCCCTGTTTGTGGTGACCCCTCAGTGAAAACTGAGAGAGGGTTGGGGAGGGGTCCATCGCAGCAGGGCCCTTTTAAACGGAGAGCAGTTGGAACTCCATAGTCGCCATTGCTGTCTCAGCACTTGGAGCCCCCAGAATCTCACCACATGAGACCCCCCCCAGCCCGCCCCCCCCAAAAGCCGTGGTTCGTTTTTCTCCAATCCTCTTTCGAAAATTATCACCGGCTTTGTTTCCACTATCCTTTGAGAGACCGTATTCCAGCTCACAGCAATCTACTGATATAGTAGACAGCGGCAGCTCACCACCACTTTCTCAAGGGGCAACTAGGGATGGGCAATAAATACAGGGCTAGCCAGCGAGGCCCAAAACCGTGAATATCTTTTTTGAGAAAAGGCTCAAACTGATCCCTTACCAGCACCAAGACTTGAATGTTTTTCAGGCAGTCATTAATCTCAATCTAAAATTAGCCCCCCTTGGGTTGTCCACACAGAAACTGGGCAGTCCTGAATGAGGTAGTCACTATGCTTCTGCCAACAACAAGTTTTTAAGAGATGCAAAATTAAAACAGAAACATTGAGCCCTGAAGAGTCAAGTCCGCTCAAATTCAGGGCAATTTGTTGCCTAATGGGTGCAGTGTATTGGCCTGAAATCATGGCCCATTGGGAAGACAAATGCAATATCGGCCTTTATTTCAAAGGAAACAGAGTTTAAAAGTAGGGAGGCTCTGCTGAAAGTATACAAGGCAAAAGTTAGAACACAAGTGGAACACTATGAACCGATTGGTTGTAGGGAGAGATATCCTGGCATTGGAGGCAGTCCAGAGACAGATTGATTGACATGGAAAGACTGTCTTATGAAACAGGGGAATAGTATATTGGGTCTGTACTCATTGGAGCTTAGAAGAATGAGAAGTGACCATATAGAAACATACAAGATTTATGGAGGGATTCACAGAGAAAGGTTGTTTCCCCTTTTGGGAGAGTCTGGGACCAGAGGGGCATCATCCCAGTATAAGGAGTCGCACATTGAAGACAAAGATGAGGAATTTCTTCTGTCAGAAGGTAGTAAATTTGCAGAATTCCTTACCCGCAGAGGGATGTCGAGGCTGGGTCATTAAGGCTAAAATAGATATTTTTAATCAGGAAGGGAGATTAAGGGTTTCTAGGGAAAAGGCAGGAAATTGGAATTGACGATTATTAGATCAGTCTCAGTCTCATCCATTGTCAAGCAGACTTAATGGGCTGAATGGCCCACGTCTGCTCCTATGTCTTACAGTCTTTCGGTCTCAGAGAAGGATTTTGTAACTGACTCATACTTCATAACCCTAAAGCCAACATGTAGCTAAGGGTAGCTCAGCATGTACCTGGAAATGAAGTGACGCAATTTCTACATCTTTTGGGGTCAATTAGAGGTTAATTTCTTGTGCGTAGATCATCAGATCATTTAAAGATCAGGAAATATCTTGCACGTTTCATATACTTTTGATTTGGAAAGTATGACATCAGAATATGCACATGTAACACCTCAGGTATGAGAGCTGTGTTGCAAGACTGCACATGGATAGGGACCAGGTGTCTGCGGTACTGTTCACATTGTGGTCCTTCAGAGTGAAATCGTAACCTTTAATAAATCCAAACTCCACATTAACAAGTCAATTTCTCCCTCTCTATTTTGAACAGGAAGTTATAGATGCCCAAATAGTTGAGTCAGATGAGTACAGATGTTGGGAGGTCATGTTGAGGCTGTACAGGACATTGGGTTAGGCCACTTTTGGAATACTGTGTTCAGTTCTGGACTCCCTGCTATATGAAGGATGTTGTGAAACTCAAAACGGTTCAGAAAAGATTTACAAGGATGTTGCCGGGGTTGGAGGGTTTGAGTTACGGGGAGAGGCTGAATAGACTGGGGTTATTTTCCCTGCAGCGTCAGAGGCTGAGGGGTGACTTTATAGAGGTTTATAAAATCACGAGGGGCATGGATAGGGTGAATAGACAAGGTCTTTTCCCCGGGGTAGGGGAGTCCAAAACTAGAGGGCATAGGTTTAAGGTGAGGGGGGAAAAGATTTAGAAGGGAGCAAAGGGGCAACTTTTTCACACAGAGGGTGGTGCGTGTATGGAATGAGCTGCCAGAGGAAGTGGTGGAGGCTGGTACAATTACAACATTTGGAAGGCATCTGGATGGGTATATGAATAGGAAGGGTTTAGAGGGATATGGGCCAAATGCTGGTAAATGGGACTAGATTAATTTAGGATATCTGGTTGGAATGGACAAGTTAGACCAAAGGGTCTGTTTCCGTGCAGTAAATTGCTATGACTCTGTAAAATTTGAGATAAGCCGCACCTCCCACGCCAGCGTGGGTAGGGCCTGCTTTGACACTTGCTATTGACACACCAAACAAGTTAATCTCCAGTTCCTCCCAGTTACGCAGTGACCCTGAATCATTTTCCGGGAAGATAATAGTGTCTGGACGGTGACAACACAGTTGCGATAGGGTTTGGTGTGGTGACTGGGCAGCAATGTCTGGTCTGAGCCTCTGAGAGACACGAGGCGTGTGTGTGTGTGTGTGTGTGTGTGTGTGTGTGTGGTGGGGGGGGGGGTGCGGAGGGCAGCGGCCACAGGGTTTTTATCTCTCTTTCGCTGCTGTTTGACCAGGATGCAGTTTCAATCTGTAAATAAACAGACCAAGGCATGCAGCAACTTCCTCTGAAACACTCACTTTCCATCCTGTCAGCCTTATCTCTCAACTAACGCGCAGTCAATAGGTGGTTTTCTTTCTCTGCCCACTGTGGCTCTGCTTCCAGCCTCAGGCAGCAACTGGCCAGTAAAACAAGGACACGGGGCACGGTGAAGACTCGGGAGATGGCGGGGGGGAGGTGAGGATCTCTGGATCATTGGCCATGTTGAAGTTGCCCTCGAATAGTCACTAAGTGACATTAGTCACAACGATGCCACCTGGAAACTGGAGGAGTAGCACCTCATATTCCGCCTTGGAAGCCTACAGCCCAATGGTCTCAATGTGGACTTTACTAGCTTCAAAATCTCCCCACCCCCGACCTCATCCCAAGACCAGCACCTCCACCTCTCGTTCCCAACTCATTGAGCTGTCTGTCTTCTCTCCCACCTGTCCGCTCCTCCCACCTCACTGACCAACCCCCACCACTCTCTACCTACACTCACCTTTACCAGCTTCATCCTGCCTCCTTGACCAGTCCGTCTTCTCTCCCACCTATCCACTCCACTATCCACCTTCTGTCACCGCCACCCTCCGCTATTTATTTCAGAGCCCCCTTCCCCTCCCCACTTCTGAAGAAGGGTCCCGACCCAAAACATCAGCTTCCCTGCTGCTCTGATGCTGCCTGGCCTGCTGTGTTCCTCCAGCTCCACACTGTGTTATCTCTGTCTCCAGCATCTGCAATTCTTACTATCTCTGACATTAGCCAGTTGTTGAAGGATATTACTTCCAGGTCACAGGATGGCAGAAAGCAGACAGAGAGACAGAGCGAGAGAGAGAGAGAGAAAAAAAAATATCTATGTAGATGCCGAGAGACAAAGAGCTAGAAATATAGGACAGAGAAGTGGGCCCTTCAGCGTATCAAGCCCACACTGCTATTCAACGCAATCATAATGACAGAGTGGGTTAGCACCGCTGCCTCACAGCGCCAGGGACCCAGGTTCGATGCCACCCCTGGGCGATTGTCTGTGTGGGGTTTGTAATGCCTTCTGGGTGCTCCTGTTTCCTCCCACAGTCGAAAGATGTTCAGGTTAGGTGGCACGGCCGTGCTAAATCACCTGTAGTGTCCAGGGATGTGCAGGCGAGGTGGATTAGACACGGGAGATACGGGGATAGGGTAGTGGGTTGGGTCTGTTTGGAGTGATCTTCAAAGGGAATGGTGCGGATTCGATGGACCAAATGCCCTGCTTCCACATATAGGGACACCATGAGATCCCCTAGGAAATGGAATGCTTGCTCTAACTCAGCAATTAGTCAGTGTAACTGAACCAAGCAAGGAGTCTTGTGGTACATTGGTAGTGTCCTTACCTCTGGACCAGAAGGCCGAGGTTCAAAACCATCTCCACCAAAGAGTGTAAAATAATACCTCTGCAAGGGTCAATTAGAAAAATATCTAACTGACTTGAGAAGCACAAACAATCCTCTACATTACCACCCATTGTGACAACCCTCCATCAATCCAATCAGACCCTGCCCTTGCCCCCACCCTGTCCTGCCCTTGCCCATATACTCTCCTTCATTAAAGGACACAAAACTCCCTTTGAATTTCCTGCACCCAATGGACTTCCCTTGCAGGAGACAGGAAGACTGGCAAGTAACATTTGTGCCACACAAATACCAGGCATCACCAATAAGAGATAATCTAACTACCATCCCTTGACATTCAATGGTGTTATTGTCACTGAATCCCCCACTATCAACATCCTGGGGGTTACTATTGACCAGAAACTCAACTGGATTCACCACAAGGGCAGATCAGGGGATAGGAATACTGTGGCTCGTAACTCACCTCCTGACTCCCCAAAGCCTGTCCACCATCTACAAGACACAAGTCAGGAGCGTGATGGAATACTCCCCACTTGCCCTGGATGGGGGCAGCTCCAACAACACTCAAGAAGCTCGACACCATCCAGGACAAAGCAGCCCCCACTTGATCGGCACCACATCCACAAACATCACACTCCCTTCACCACCGACGCTCAGTAGCAGCAGTGTGTGCCATCGACAAGACGCCCTGCAGGAATTCACTGAAGATCCTCAGGTAGCACCTTCCAAACCCACGACCACTTCCATCTAGAAGGACAAGGGCAGCAGATACATGGGGACACCATCCCCTGCAAGTTCCCCTCCAAGCCACTCACCATCCTGACTTGGAAATATATCGCCGTTTCTTCAGTGTCGCTTGATCAAAATCCTGGAATTCCCTCCCTAAGGGCATTGTGGGTCAACTAACAGCACATGGACTGCAGTGGTTCAAGAACACAGCTCACCACCACCTTGTCAAGGGACAATTAGGGACGGAGCAAAAAATGCTGGCCTAGCTAACGACACCCATACTTCATTTATGAATTTTTAAAAACTGGTCATTTCTGTTTCACCAGGGGTCAGTCGGCAGTCCCAGCGGAAAACAGATAGCTCTACCATATGTTGGCATCTGGACACCGCCCATGGCCTTGCCATTGGCCCAAAGATCTGGCCCAAATGCAGTCAAAAGTGCTGTGCAAGCTTCCACCTGCACCCGACTAAGAAGGTACGTTCTCCTCTTCAAACAGCAGCTGTGGGGTCTTTCTCAGTCACTGGGGAAAGATGGCACCTTCAACCGTGTGATCCAGAGTCCGGGAGTGGGGCTTGAACTCCAGATCCTCAGCCTCCAAGAGGCAAGATGCTACCCATGGAAGCCAAGCTTTCCACGACCAGCCCTGGTCCGCAACAGGAGCTCCCAGCTCTGAATGCTACACCACCCACCCCCAACGAGGCAACATGGCAGCCAGGCAGTTTGGTTAGCCTCTGTGGAGTCTCATGTCAGAAGGTGGTGAATCTTCTGAGATTGTTGGGTGTTGGACAAAAGACCAGAATCAGAACACCTCACGACTGCTCTGAAATAGTTAAACCATGTCCTGTCAAAGATTGAGGCTACTGTAAAGTTGGCTCTTGGGATTTTTGTTTATATATAGCAGCTATAACTTGTGTACACTGGTAGGCCAGGAGATGGATTTGCCACAGATGAGATAGGACAGGAAACAGGGAAGGGGAGCTGCTGGGGGGAGCGCGAGCTAGCAATACCACCCTCCCCCCACCCCACCACAACCTCCGTCAACCCCTACTGCAGTATCCTGGGGTGGGATTGTCAAAGCATCGATCCATTCACTGATACCTGACACTGAGCTCTCTCCTGCTCTCCCCCTCCCACCGTCTCCCAAGCAGGAACAAGCAATGATAGGAAGAATGCTGCAGGTTTATAAAGGTCTCGCTGTCCCAGGGATAGCTCAGCGAATTCTGGAACGCACATTAGCTGTGATGGGTCCTTCCCCACCCCCCCAGCGAGGGTTCTTAGGTTTCACACCATCAGCTAGAAGGCTGACCACCTCCCCCTTCCATCCTCCACCACCCCTCCCCCCCACCACCCCCCCCAGCCTCTGTCCCCATCCCTTGACACACTGTTAGGCTCCATCCCGATTCCACAACAGCTGCCAGAATGCTTTGTGAATCCTGAGTGAGGCAGTGAGGTTTAGTAATTAAGGGAATCGAGGATGATGGGGGGAAAAAGGCAGTTTAAAAAAAAGGGAATGGAGGGTTGGCAGATCAGCTATGATCTCAGCAAACGGCAGAGCAGACTTGATGGGCTGAACAGCCTAATTCTGCTGCTAGGCCTTAAGGTCTTACACTGTTCCTGGAACCTGAGGGGGTACAGATTAAAGACAATTGGTAAACAGGGTTGGGGGAAAGGTGAGGGGTTTTATTCACTCTGCAAGTTGTCACCCTCTGACCTACTCTGCCCTAAAATGGTGCTTAAACAGATTCAACAGTGACTTTATTATTGGGTTTAATGGAGGGGGTGGGGGGGTGTGGTTTGCAGTGATGAGAGGACAGACAAGGCAGGAAGAACGAACTGGTTAGCACTCCTCACCGCACATCTCTAAGATCAGGAAATAAACGTGGGATCTTCCTGTATAGTTCTAAACCACGCCCCCTGCTAAAAACAGGTGAGGTGGGACAGAATTACCTGCAGCATGGTGGGTCACTGACAGAGATTATGCCTGACAGAGCAGGAGGGATCTCTTAAATCAAGCATGTGTGTGTTTGAGCACCTCTACATGCCCAAGTGCAGAAGCTGCTGAACGGGCCGAAGGGCAGAGCTTAATCCCAGAGGCAGCCACGATGCTCCAGTTGACCAGCAGTCAGGGGTCTGAGTCAGACATGCTGTCCAGACAGACAGTTCCGGGCCTCTGGGAGAATAAATATTCCCAGCGACGCTCAGAGAGCAAGCACGTTGCCCTAAAAGTCAGATTGTGAGGTCAAAACCCTACTCCACACACAAGAACAATAATCCAAGCTTCCAAAATCTTCAAAGATATTTCTCCTTGGTGCCCTCTCCACTCAGTCCCAGATCAGGGACAGCACAGGGTTAAAAATAAAGTAAAGCTCCCCCTTCACCATCCTCAAGCACTCAGTACAGGTGCAATCTGGAGATGGCATATTGATGCCCAGATTAGATAAATGTTTAATCAACCAGATTCATTTTGGAAGGACAAACTTGAAAGCATAATACAGGGTTAACGGAGAGATTCTTGGCAGTGTGGAGGAGCAGAGGGATCTTGGGGTTCACATCCACAGTTTCCTGAAAGCTGCCACCCAGGTGGATAGAGTTGTTAAGAAGGTGTATGATGTTTTAGCTTTCATTAATAGAGGGATTGAGTTCAAGAGCCATGAAGTTATGCTCCAGCTATACAAAAGCCTGGTTCGGCCACACCTGGAGTATTGTGTCCAGTTCTGGTCGCCTCATTACAGGAAAGATGTGGAAGTGTTGGAAAAGGTGCAGAGGAGATTTACCAGGATATCGCCTGGAATGGAGGGAAGGTCTTACGAGAAAAGGTTGAGAGCGCTAGGGCTTTTCTCTTTAGAACGACGAAGGATGAGAGGTGACTTGATAGAGGTGTACAAAATGATCAGAAGTATAGATAGAGTGGACAGCCAGAGACTTTTTCCTAGGGTGGCGGTAGCTATTACGAGGGAGCATTGTTTTAAAGTGAGTGGAGGTAGATATAGGGGAGACATCAGAGGTAGGTTCTTTACTCAAGGTGTGGTCAGGGCGTGGAATGCATTACCGAAGAGGGTAGAGGAGTCAGCCTCATTAGGGGCATTTAAGCGGCTATTAGCGGCATATGGACGATAGTATAAGGTAGGGGTGGAAGTTAGATAAATCTTAGGGATTAGGGTAAAAGTTCAGCACAACATCGTGGGCCGAAGGGCCTGTACTGTGCTGTACTGTTCTATGTTCAGAGTGGGCTGGGGAGGGCTATGGGGCCGGGGTCGGGGCGGTGGGGGGGGGGGGGGGGGGGGGGTGGGGTAGTGGAAAGTAGAGTAGAGGCCACAAGCAGATCAGCCACGATCATATTGAATGGCAGAGCAGGTTTAAGGGGCCGAATGGCCTAGTCCTTATCTAATTCGTGGAGGATAAGGATGTACAAGACTTTTACAATGCTGGTTAGAATACACGCAAGTAAAGGACTCTGGACGGGGCTGAAATCATATGCCTGGAGTTAAAGGCCATCACTTCTAAATGTATTTTTAAAAAGTTTGAGCATTGTGGTCAAGGCCAGCTTTTGTTGCTATCCTGAACTGCCCACTGAATGGAGTGGCTGCTAGGGCCAGAAAGCAGTAAGCAGTAAACCACAACCATTGGTTTGGAGTTGCATAGAGACCAGATTTGGCAGATTAGCTTCCTTAAAGGATATTAATGGACTAGATGGGTTCTTTCATGAATCGACGATCCTTTCGTAGTCACCGACACTGAGGCCGACCCTATATTCCAAATTTTATTAATCAAGTCCAAATTCCACCAGCCATGGTAGGATTTGAACCCACAACCTCTAAGCATTAGCATGGATTACCAGTCTAGTGGTGTTACCACTAAGCTGCCTTTCCACGTGAGAATGATTGATTGATTGATTGACTGAATGGTTTGGGGGCCCAGGATGACAGATACAGCCTCAACCCCTTCCCATACAAACCCCTTCTCAATGGAGTCTTGCATCCAACAAACCAAATTACAGGGAATTTCTTGTGATTGACAAATTCTCTATACCCTCCTCTTTCTCTCGCTGTCTCTCTCTGCTCTGCTCTGCCCAAACCTCCCCTCCCCACCACCAACGTTCCCCCCCACCCACCCTCCCACCACCCGGATTGGAACCAAGCGCAGACGACAAATGAAATTACTGCAGCTCTGTGAATATTATTTTAATATCTGTACAAAGCATTAAAACATTCAAAAACACGCTGACAAGCACTGTCCCTAACCACTAGTTGTGCGATCCGGTCAGTGGGAGAGAAAAAGGAAGGAAAATATGAATTAATGTAGACTGTGTCCCTAATGGGAATGAAGGAAGGATTTAATTTCAATTACATCAAGCTTATTTACAAACTCAATGTCCTTGAAAAGTTCATCGTTTTGTGTCATGGGTTGTCTTGGCAGAAATGTGGATAGATAATGAGAGGAAGCAACTTCCTCCGAGAGGGAATGTCATTGAGCTGGGAATCGTGGGCTGAGATGAGGATGAGTTTAAATTGGAATCCATTGATCTCAAAAGGTTTCACATACTTTGTGATCAATGACCAAACCAGGAAGAGTCATGACACTGCCACCACGTTGCAATATGACATGCGAATAGGGCTCAGTTATTGCACTGCCCACTGGGGACAGCATGGAACTTGATGGGCTGAATGGCCTCTTGTCCGTGACCACCCAATGGACTCTTCAAATGTGCACAGCAGCAGCCGACGCTGTCAAGAATGGAAAACCTGTTGTTGAGTAGCGTTCCCACTCGGAATCCCGGATCAGCAAGTCACGTAGCATCAGCTGACGGTCCAAGCTGCGGCACCCAGCACTTGGAACGCCAGTGTTCCCGCTACTGTCTGACGGAACTGGTGCAAGTCTGTCCATGGAGAGGATGCATCTCCCTCCTACACCGCTGGCCTCACTCTGGGAAACAACTGGAAAACAAACAGGGTCTATTAGAGAGGACGAGTATTTATATAGCACCTTTTACGACCTCAGGACCTCTCATGGGTGGCTCAGTGGTTAACACTGCTGCCTCACAGCACCAGGGACCCAGGTTCAATTCCACCCTTGGGCGACTGTCTGTGTAGAGTTTGCACATTCTCTCTGTGTCAGTGTGGGTTTCCTCCAGTTTCCTCCCACAGTCCAAAAATGTGCAGGTTAGAGTGGATTGGCCATAAGTTGCCCCATAGTGTCCAGGGATGTGCAGGCTGGGTGGGTTAGCCATGGGAAATGTAGGGTTACGGGGATAGGGTGGGATGCTCTTTGGCAGGTCAGTGTGGACCCGATGAGCCAAATGGTCTGTTTCCACACCGCATCAGGTTACAAGGCCCATTGGAGGTAAATACACACCAAGTGCGTTAAAATACTGATGTGTTAGCTGGGTACCTTCAATAAAAAGTTTTCCTACATTACTCTATGGAGCTGTTCAGTAATCTATGGTGGAGGATAGAACACAGACATGTCTCAGAAGAGGCACTTTGCGAGACAAAGCTTATTGTATCTCAGTAACTAGGCTCAGGTCACATTAACTCTCAGACAGGTTAACTATAGGTGTGACAATACTTGGGTCTCCATCACAAGACAGAGCACCCTGCTGTTCAACCTGATGCTTCACCCAGAGACTGTGTTACGGATCGGACTGGGCAGAGTTTCAGTCTTGCTGATAGATTAAGCCTGACACATCCATTACCTTGTAAAAGATCTGACCAAGTCAGCGAAGTTCACATTGTATGAAGCAATTAAAAGCCCAGCACTTAACTGTTTTTATTCACGGTTTTCAGCACCTGCATTTTGATGGTGTATTTTTTATTTTATAAAATTCAGGAGGGATTTGAGGGGCAAATTTTAGTGGAACACGAGAGTTCTGAAAAACAGTGACTCTAGCATCCAACTGAGGGGAGCAGATGTGGCCTGCGTTTAACGTCTGAGTGAGCTGCACTACCTCAGTACCACACTGCAACAACCATCCAATGGTGGGGATTCACACTCAAAAGGTGAGGCTACTCCACTACTGGCAACTTTAACAGGACCCGAATATGTCTCACGGTACTGTGGACACACTGCCCTCTTCTCAGAAAAGGGAACCTCAGTACCTACCCTCACCATCAGAGTCCCAGCAACCGATGCTTCTTATGGTGCCACCTGGTGGAAAGTGCAGGTACTGGAGACTTGGCTCAACCCGTGATGCCTTGCAGAGGTGAATAGTCGGCCAACCATCTCTGTCTAACCTTACACGAGGAGCAGCACAAGATCCCCTCACAAAGGGAAGGGGCGGTGAGCAAGACAGCATAAGGTAGCACTTACCCCGAGGAGGTTGTAGGGGACATAACCCTCTCGGCCGTAAAGCGAAGCCCACCACCAGTTGTTCTCCTCCTTGTCACCCCGCCGCAGGATAGTGATGGTCTCGCCCTCGCGGAAGGAGAGCTCGTCGCTGTTCTCAGCCTCGTAATCCCACAGTGCATACACCACTGCACTGTTCATCATCCCAGCTTGCTGCTCAGCACCTTCGAGGGGGGAAAAGAGAGTGGTTTGAATAGGAGAAGTAGGAGAACCACAGATCGAGAAGGATGCACGCTGGGGATTGGGGGGGGGGGGGTCGGTGAAAGCGCGCTGGGGACGGTGGGGTTGTGGGAGGTGCTGGGGACGGAGTGGATGGGGTGCGGCGCGCTGGGGACGGGAGCGCTGGGAAGTGGCAGGTACAAAATGGCTTAAGGTGTGGGCCTATACTCACTGAACAGAAATCGAGCACATTCCTCATAACCATCCAAGTAACGGTCACATTTCTCTGCAGCCGTGTCTCCGTCACTCAGAGTTGTTGAGAAGATCGCTGCCCCTTTCTTCACCAGGAAAGTGCAGATTGCTAAGTCATTACAGGATGCTGCACAGTGCAGGGGGGTCCTAAGCAAAGAGAACAACCCGTCAGGTAACCATCAATACATCGATGCTGTTAACCCTCCCTTAACCAATCAGGAACCCCCTACTCCCCTCCCTTTCTGAAGGCACCAACTGCTGTTGAAGCACACTGCTCGAGTGCACTTTGGCAAGCTATGAGACTGTGGGAGGCATCGCACCTAGGCAACATCCCCATGCACGCATGTTCGATTTGGAGAAGGAACAGGAACACTGACCTGCTCCCTGGCCTAAACATCACAAGACCAAGCAAACCTTGAAAGACAGTAACTAACCTGCCACAAACTAACGCCCAATCTCAGGAACACTCTGTGCAGCTCTGGCTGTGACCACTTGCACGTCACTAACTTTTAACCCTCTACCATGTTGAGCCAATGCCTTCCGCGCTCTGGACCCCGAGCTCTGGAATTCCCTCCCTAAACCTCTCCTCTCCTTTTACAGTTTAAAAAAAAAAAATCCCTCTTTCACTGAACAGCTGGGCAGCGATGCCAAAGTCCCCTAACACAGCTCCATCTTAAAATCAGCAACACTCCAGTCAGGTGCTTCCTGGTGTTTTACTGCACTGACGGTGCTACATAAATGCATGCCTACACCAGAGAATTCATTCACCAGCCAACCCGAACAGGGACTGTAGTTGAATGGGCACAGAAGCCTATTTTCTCTTATTTGTGCATGGGGGGAGCGGTACTGCGACTAACCATCCATAGCCGTCAGCTGCATTGATGTTGACTCCAAAGTTGACGAGGAACTCTACGATGTCGTAATGCCCACCGCACACGGCGTTGTGGAGCCCCGTGATGCCCTCGTCATTGGATTGACTCGGGTCGTCCATCTGGAAGAGAACAGAGTGGTGCGTCAGGTTACCGTGAGCGGTGGGATGGGGACGCAAGACCAGCTTCTTGATTCACCTTCCAACGAACAGCACTCTCAGCCCACACCCTACCCAACAACACACCCTCGGACTTCGACAGTCAGTCATACAGCACGGAAACAGACCCTTCGGTCCAACTCGTCCGTGCCAACCAGGTATCCTAAATTAATCTAGTCCCATTTGCCAGCAATTGGCCCATATCCCTCTAAACCCTTCCTATTCATGTACCCATCCAACTGTCTTTTAAATGTTGTAATTGTACCAGCCTCCACCACTTCCTCTGGCAGCTCATTCCATACATGCACAACCACTGTGTGAAAAAGTTGCCCCTCAAGGTCCCTTTTAAATCTTTCCCCTCTCACCTTAAACCTATGACCTCTAGGTTTGGACTCCCCCACCCTGGGGAAAAGACCTTGGTTGTTCACCCTATCCATGCCCCTCATGATTTTAAGGTCACCCCTCAGCCTCCAACGCTCCAGGGAAAATAGCCCCAGTGTATTCAGCCTCTCCCTGTAGCTCAAACCCTCCAACCCTGGCAACATCCTTGTCAATCTTTTCTGAACCCTTCCAAGTTTCACAACATCCTTGCGATAGTAGGGAGACTAGAACCGAACGCCGTATTCTGAAACTGGCCCTAAGCTCTCACCACCGCAGATTTATTTAGGTTTCTGCAGGAGGAGCCACTTCTGAAAAAACTGGATCTGGGTCAACTCGGAGCTTTCCCTGTCACACAGAGAGCTCATGGGGCCCTCGGGAAAACTCCCTCAAAGGCTGCAGTCTGTCCAAGCACCAGAAGGGGTCAGTAATGCGCTATCAAAGACTTAAATGATTGTTGCTGCCATTCTCTGACAAACTTTGTTTTAACCAGCATCTAATGAACCAGCACACTCAATAAACCGGCAAATATTGTATACCTGAAATACTATGAATTTTACTGTATTGCTACAAAAGATTTTGTTATTAACTATACCCTATTTCTTTAATTTTCTCCTATTCCATGAAGTAATGCTTAACTTTTTAACTCTCTGTTACTAATTTGTACACAAGTTTTTTGTACCTTGGTACCTAAGATGGTACAGTGTGTGGTAACATTATACACTTTTCACTTGAGTACATGTAGACAATAAAATCTAAAATCTGTTGTGATATCTGAGTAGTCAGTTGCAGGTAAACTTTATTTCAGGCCAAGTTGCATTATTAATTAAGTGATTTATGCTGTAAATAAAATGTAATAGTGATGCGTATATCCCCTGCATTACATTCTATTACTGAGTGTGTGTTTTTACATTAATCACATGGACCTCTTGATTTATCTGGAAAATGTGATCAACAGGTACGCTCCTGGTTCCGTGGGTACTGATAATAAGTACCCCCAAGGGAGCGTGAGGGAGGGACAAGGGCTCAGTCAGAAATCTAAGGTGGAGGAACAGCGTTATGTTAATTCACCTCGTACACCACTCGCTTCACCACCTCCAGCTCCCCGAGTAACGCAGCGTCCAGCAACACCACTAAAGGATTCAGCCGTGCCCTCATGGTTTTGCTTGGCCCAGAGGTGACTCCTTGCTTCAGGATTGAACGCTTCACCTAGAAAAGGCCCGGGGGAAGAGAAACAAGATTAGCACAGCCTCTCCTCGCTGTCTGTGTGTCCCACACACAGGGTAAAATCAAACCAGCACAAGTTTCTGAAGAAGGATCCAGGCCTGAAACGTCAGCTTTCCTGCTCGGCCTGCTGTGTTCATCCAGCTCTACACCTTGTTATCTCAAATTTCACCATGTTCCCGTTACCCTGTTTTAGCCACCCCATCATAGTCCCAGAGGGAGAGACAGGCCAGATTGTTAAAGAACAGAATAGAGACTGGAATCCTTCATAGGTGTGACTGCATTTTCCATCAAAAACCTCAGGGCAGGTACAGCATGGGATAGGACACAGACTAAAGATCCCTCTACTCTTTTAAACTGGAAATAAACAGAAAGAAAAGCTCTCTGTCCCCATCAAACGCTCCCAGGACAGGGACAGCACGGGGTTAGATACAGAATAAAGTTCTCTGCCTTGGCAATGTGCCTTCATCACAACCCGCTACAGCAGGGTGATAGTTAAGATCATAAGGAACAAAAGAAGTAGGCCATTTAGCCCATTGAGACACACCCCCAAGCGTACAGCCCGCCATCTTGGCGCTGAATCAGCAGTGCACCCAACTGAAATTGGACTGGACTGGACTGGGTAAACCCACTTTGTATGAAACTGCGCTACAATCAGTGGGACAAGGGGAGATGGGAGAGCGCAAGCGAGAGAGACAGAGCGAGGAGGGAGAAGCATGGAGGGAGGAGCTGAACTCACAGGCGATGTTGACGGTGACGTTGGAAATTCCAGTATCGGGGGGGGAAGACCTGGGGCAATGTTAGACTCCGAAGCAGGCGAGGTCTGTGGCGAGCTGGGCAAGGCACTGCCCTCAGCAGGATCCTGCTGTTTTCTCTGGCCAGCTCCGCTGCGGGCAAAGAGTTTGGTGATCTGCTGGTAAAGCTGGGCTTGTTTCTGCATGGGGGCCAGCCACTGCACAGGTTGCTCGATGGACGTCCGTCTCTTCAGGGGGCGCGGAATGGCGGCTCGGATTCGCATCAGCTCCTCCATGTCCTGGATAGCCTCGGAGTCCGGCAGGGAGACTGGTTGTAGGCGGGTGGGTGACAGGGGCCGGGGAATGCTCTCTGGATCGGGGGAGTCTTCAGGCTGCAGGATGTTGGCAATCTCTGTCTCTACCTCACCAATCTCTGGCAGAGGAAGGGGTGAGTGCCGGGCGTCAGAGGGCAGAGCTGAGAAATCAGGCATCTTCCTGCCAGCTGTGACCGAGAGTGGGGGGAGACAGAACACACAGAGAAACAATTAACCACAAACGGTCAAAACGTAACACTGACAGATCCCCATCTCCTCTCCTCAGGACATTCCCCCACTTTTCTCCCCCACCCACACCTGCCTACGGTGGCTCAGTGGTTAGCACTGCTGCCTCACAGCACCAGGGACCCGGGTTCAATCCCACCCGCGGGTGACTGTCTGTGCGGAGTTTGCACATTCTCCCCGTGTCAGCGTGGGCTTTCTCCGGGTGCTCTGGTTTCCTCCCACAGTCTGAAGATGTGCAGGTTAGGGTGGATTGGCCATAATAAATTACCCACAGTGCCCAGGCATGTGCAGGTTAGGGTGGATTGGCCATGCTAAATTGTCCCATAGCATCCAGGATGTGCAGGCTTGGTGGTTAGCCATGGGAAATGCAGAGTTACAGGGGATAGGGTAGGGGCATAGGATGTTCTTTGGCAGGTTGTTCAGACTCAATGGGCTGAATGGCCTCTCTTTGCACTGTAGGGATTCCATGATCCTACTCTACGAACACAGTACACTCGTGCACATAGCTGCGAAGAGGAGTCATATTGAAACAGTTAATGTTTTCTCGCTCCACAGACCTGCTGAGTTTCTCCCACACTCTGACTTTATTTCAACTTGCCAGCATCGGCAGCATTTTGCTTTCATTTTGTCTCTAAGGAGTTCACAGGTGAAGCAGGGCGTTCACTCAGAATGCAAGCCAACTTTCCAACTAACCTCAAAGACAGACTAACTGGTGATACAGCTCAAATATTGGTAGGATCATTCTGTGCACACAATGGTTCTGTTTTCTCACACGCAGGCTCAGAGGCTACACTTCAATCTTATTTCAATGGATCTGAAGCCATTTGGAGGCACTGCGAAGACATGAAACGTACTGCAGAATTGTGGCTAGGTACGAAGGATTCTCAACTGCCACAGTACAAGGCTGTGGGTTTGAGTCACTTCAGCTCAGTGCCAGGGCTGAGGGAGCAACGAACTGCCCGAGGTTCAGGGCCAAGGGGGTGTTGCGTCATCCGAGGGGTCCTCAAACCAGCTTGACGCAAAGGAAAAAAATAATACAGGTCATCCGATCATTTACCACAATGCTGTCAGTGGGATCTTGCTGTGCGCATAACTGGCTGCAGCGCTTCCCACATTACAACAGGTCATAAAGTCATACAGGACTGAAACAGAACTTTCGGTCCAACCAGTCCGTGCCGAACATAATCCCAAACTAAACTAGTCCCACCTGCCTGCCCTCTGCCCATGTCCCTCCTACCATTTCTTATCCAAATGTCTTCTAAACGTCGTAACTGTACCCACATCCACCACTTCCCCTTGAAGTGCATTCCACACACGACATCTGTCTGTGTTTAAAAAAAAGTGCCCCTCACGTCTTTTTTTTTTTTAAATCTCTCTCCTCAAAAATGCCCCAGGTCTTGAAATCCCCCACCCTAGGGAAAAGACACCTGCCGTTCACTTTATCTATAACCCTCATGATTTTATGAGCCTCTATAAAGTCACCCTCTCAACTTCCTACGCTTCAATGAAAACGTCCCAGCCTATCCTCATAAGTCAAACCCTCCATTCCTGACAACATCCTACTAAAACTCTTCTAAACTCTCTCCAGCTTAATAATATCCTGCCTACAATAGGGTGACCAGAATTGGACACAGTACTCCAGAAGAGACCTCACTAAAGTCCTGTACAACCTCAGCATGATGTCCCAACTCCTACACCGAAAGGACTCAGCAATGAAGGCAAGTGTGCTAAACTCCTTCTTTACCACCTTGTCTGCTTGTAATGCAAGGTTCAAAGAATTATGTACCAAAGGGTTTTAGGTGTCAAAAGGCACTGAAGTGGTCTGGGGGGGCTCTCGAGACTGTAAAGGATGCTAGAAAGAAAATGATGTTCCTCCCTCCAACTTTCCTCTCCCTGTTCACCAGCACACACCCACCACTCTACCCAGGTTTTGTTCACTGACACGCGGACGGAGATACACAGTCACAGGCTTGGACTCACCTTCCATTATCGGCTGGAATTGTGGGTATCTCATCATCGGAGGGGCAGCAAAGTGGTCCTGAGGGAGCCTGGCCCCAGCGGCGATCCTCCCCTGGCCCCGGTTGACAATGGTGGGTCTGATCAGCACCGAGAGGGGCAGGACATTCCTGCGTTCCTTGATGGACGAGGGCCGGGAGCCTGACGGTGGGATGCTGGTCCGGGACACGATCGGGGATGGCAAGTTGGGCCAGGGGCTGCGCTGGGGAGAGCTGGGCAGGGGGGTCCTCCTCTGCTGGTGGGCAGTCTCGCGTCTCCATTGGGGTGGGACAGTTCCCTTGGGTAGGGTGCCATATAGCTGAATGGAATTGAATGCCTTGCTCTGTCTTGCTGAAGCCTAAGATGGTAAGAGAGACAGAGGCAAAGTTAACCCACTTCCTCCTCATCCATCACACACCCTCTCCAGTTTCCGTACTAGAGCATTTCCTTATCCTCCAATTTGTTTTTGGCCCTTTACATAGAACATAGAACAGTACAGCACAGTACAGGCCCTTTGGCCTACAATGTTGTGCCGAACTTTTACCCTAAACCTAAAGTCTATCTAACCTCCACCGCTACCTTATACTATCATCCATATGCCTATCTAATAGTCGCTTAAATGCCCCTAATGAGGCCGACTCCTCTACCCTCTTCGGCAATGCATTCCATGCCCCGACCACTCTCTGAGTAAAGAACCTACCTCTGACATCTCCCCTATATCCAGCTCCACTCATTTTAAAACTGTGCCCCCCTCGTAATATCTACCTCCACCCGAGGAAGAAGTCTCTTACTACAGCAAAAAATTCCCTGCTTTGCCACAAGTACACTGCACCCCTGTTTATGGGGAGGCTTACAATCATCAAATTGACCGCTTCCCTCATTGCCATAGTGACCACTTTGCAAATGCCGTTCATTCATTGGCCATAACAAATTAAAACAAAAGCACTTCGGGGCATCCCAAGGTGCTATAAACATGCAAATCCCTTCATGAAACTGAAACCTATCGCCTCGGCCCCCAGGGCTCAATCAAATCAGGCGCTCGACAACTGGAGCCTCACTGCCGATCATAAGACCATAACCGAAAAGGTGGCCAATGGGAATGAAGGAATGAGAACTGAGAACTGAAATTTTGCTGGAAAAACTCAGCAGGTCTGGCAGCATCTGTGGAGAGACGAAGCAGAGCATAACGTTTAGGGTCCCTTCTTCAGAACTGGGAATGAAGGAGGTTCCTGAGAATTCAGGAGGGTCAGGAGACAAGGGGATTCTGGTCTCAATGGGGAGGCTGAACCCCTAGAAACGGCTGCTTGAAAGGGTGACAGAAAATGAGGTGATAGTGATAACGTCACTGGACTAGTACTGTTTTCCCCTCGGACTTTGTACCCAGCTACCTTTCTGCCCAAGATGATGCCATAAATGTTGACTCATTCGAGTAGATGTGACAATAAAACTAATAAAGCCAATCTAGAATTGACAGTGAATCTCATTGATGGTAACAGTGAAGCTATTGATTATTGTAAATGGACATCTGGCTTACGAATGTGCTTCAGGTAAGGAATTCCAAGGCCCGTGTGAGACTCCAGAACAGGCCACTGCCCCTCAAACCTGCTCTACCCTGCCAGCCAATGTGGCGTTAGCTCCTCTTTCCCAGTCTCTCCATCCTCCCTTATTCCTCCACAGCAGGGGACTCTCAAACTCCCTCTGGAAAGGTCTAGCGAACCACTCAGTTCCAGAGCAGTTAAGGGAATGGCAATTAGTGATAGATTTGCCCAGTAACTCCCACGAAAGCAGAAATGAAATCAGTTGGGCATGATAAGATTAACCAGATAACTGCTTCAAAAATTGGCCAGTGTAAACAGGGTACAGCAGGTTTGAGGGACAGAGTGGCCTATTCTGGAGTCTCACCATCGGCCTTGCAGTAGGGATGGAATTCCTTACCTGAAGCACTTTCGTAAGCCAGATGTCCATTTACAATAATCGATTGCTTCACTGTTACCATCAATGCGGTAAATGGCCTCTTTCACTGATGTACAACTCTATTTCCAATCCCATTGAAGTGGCTGGTTTGAGGGAACAGAGGCAATTCATTGCACTGGGCCTAGGTTTACATCTGTCTGGTCACCTGGTCCCCTTGATATGTACATTGGGTAAAAGTATATTAAGAGTGTTCAATCCTGGATAACAACACTGAGCACTGGGATAATTAAACAGTGAAGCACACCCATCATCTTTCTTCCTGCCCACCACCGCGGTTATATCGCTGTTCCTTCAGTGTCACTGGGTCAAAGTCCTGGAATTCCCTCCCAAGCGGCACTGTGGGTGTCCTTATGCCACATGGACTGCAGAGGTTCAAGAATGTTACTCACAACCACCTTCTCAAGGGGCAATAAAAAAGGACTTGCCAGCAGTGTCTGCATGGGTTTCCTCTGGGTGCTCCAGTTTCCTCCCACAGTCCAAAGATGTGCAGGTTAGGGTGGATTGGCCATGCTAAATTGACTCAGTGTTCAGGGGTGTGTGGATTAGGTGGGTTTTAGGGATGGGTCTGGGTGGGATGCTCTGACGGTCAACGTGGACTTGTTGGGTCGAAGGGCACTGTCGGGATTTTATGATCTATGACCTAAGATGCAAATCGCATGAACGAACTGAAAGAAACGTATTGTGTTCAGCTCCAGAAGGACATATCAGCCTTAGGCAGGGTTACAGTCACCAGGCTGACCCAACGGGAAAGGGATTAGAGGGGTGTGACAAGGCGGTGCAACACTGGTTTGTAATTGCTCAGCTTTGCGAAGTCAAGAGGTACTTGAGATGTTTAAAACGTTGAATCATGTCCGATACCCACAGGGGCTCACCTTGTTTGGGAGAACTGCCAAATCGAGGTCTGTTTGCCTCCAGCTCCCTCCGTGCTTCACTGTGTTCCAGTTCTGCTCACGCTCTGCAGTGACATCAAGAGACAAACACCCATTAGGTTTTAGATCTTGTAGCCCAGTCAGTATCCCTGTCTCAGGTGTGCTGCAGTGCTCCAGCAAAGCTCAGCGCAAGCTGGAAGAACAACACCTCTTTTTCCGCTTGGGAACCCTGAAGTATTCCAGAATCAATAGCGAGTTCAACAATTTTAGGGCTCGAGGCCCCTTCCCTCATGTCGTTAACCCAACACACTAGGCCTCGTTATCACATGGTCTACCCCACACAACCCATTGTTAGTTACAAATAGTGCCCATCACGAGCTATTTGTTATCTGATCCTTTGTCTGTCCAACTAGTCTCTCTTTGGGCTCCATCCCCACCTATAATTTACCTGTTAGCCACAACCAACCACTCATCCATCCCCACCACCAATATCTTCTGCATATAAACTGACATTTTCCTAGCTGCCATCAGTTCTGAGGAAGGGTCACCGGACCCGAACCGTTAACTCTGATTTTTCTGCACAGATACTGCCAGACCTGCTGAGCTTTCCCAGCAATTTCAGTTTTTGTTTCTGATTTCCAGCATCTGCAGTTCTTTTAGGTTTTAACCGATAGATCTTACTGCCCTCAGCAACTCAGGGACGAAGACCCTCTGGCCAAGGAATTCCATGTGTCCTTCCCAGGCTCTGAAGTGGTAGGGATATCATTAGGGGTTTTAAAAAAAAAAAAAATCACAGCCATGGAAAAAGGAAAAGGCCGCTCACCTCCTCAGACCCGGGCCCCAATTCAGTTAGATATTACGGATTCATTAACTGAACCCCACTTGTCTACCCTGGTTGTATAACTCCCTAAAATCAGTGCTAACCCCAATGCAAGCCCCCTTTATTTTTTTAGAAACACCTTTAATCCCATGTGATCCCAGAGAGAAAAATTCAAAATTGGGAGGAGTGGAGTGGGAAAGTACAGACTTAAAAGTGTTTCACAAAAGGAGCAAACTCCAGGTGAGGGGAAAATCTCTCTCATGCTGCGATCAATTAGAGTTTGGAATGTGCTACCTGCAAAAGAGGTGGAGGCAGGTTCAAATGAGGTAATCAAAAGGGCTTTGGACTTAAAATAAAAACATTGTGCAGGGTTACAGGGAAAAGGCAGGAATTTGGCACTAAGTTAAAATGCTGAGGGAGCCAGTATTGCTACAAGGGGCTGAACGGCCTCCTTCAGTTACGTGACAATTCTGAATTGTTGGTACAAGGTGGGAATTCGTGAGCGGATGGATGTTGGGGAGGGGGTTGGATAGCTTAGAACCACTTGGGTACAGATTGAAAACAATACCAGGTCAGTGAGGAGCACGATTTCATTTCTTTATCACAACAAGCTGTAATGATCTGGAATGTGCCATCTGAAAGGGCAGTCAATACTGATCCGAAAGTAACCTTCAAAAGGGAATTGGATAACCAAGTGAAGAGGAGAAATGTGCACGGTTTTGGGGGCAGAGCAGAGGAGGGCTGGTTCAATGTGCCGATGAGCTGATTGGCCTCTTGCGCTGTATTAATCAGTGATTTTAAGCTGTTTGAGGATAATGAACGTATTGCCGCCCAGAGACGAGACTTACTGGTTTCATAGCTAGGAGTCTGTGAAGGTTTCTTCTCGTACGCGATGTCTAAATCAGCTTCAGCCCACACACCAGGCTTCTTCTTCTTCAAAGAGTCACCTGTGGTAAATGAACAAGTTTAAAAAACATTTATCCATCATTTCTCCAAAGTTCTGTCCAATCAACCATCAAGAATCGAAACCTGGAAGTATATGGAGATATAAATCAGGAGCAAGGAGGCCATTCAGCCTCTCAAGCCTGCTCTACCATTTGATACAATCATGTCCAACCTGATTGTAACCCTTAACCTGCATTCCCGTCTACCCATTAACCTTTCATCCTTTTGCTTAAGAACCTAAGTAACTCTGCTTTAACAATATTCAAGGACTCCACTTACATTTCCTTTTCAGGAGATGACCCTTGTGATTCTCAGAGAAGAACATAGTTTCATGTCTGTTTTAAACAGGCAACTCGTGATTTTTAAACAGTGACCCCTCGTTCCACCCTTTCCACATCCATCTGGTCAAGCCCCTCAGGATTTTATACATTTTATTTAAGTCACCTCATTCTTCTAAGTCCCAGCAGAACCAAGCTTAGCCTCTCCAACTACTCCTTATTAAGCAATGTGCCTGTTCCAGATATCCACCTGGTAGACCTTCTCAGAGCTGCCTCCAATGCATGTACATTCTTACTTCAAAGGTGATGAATATTGTACACAACACTCCAGCTGCTGTCTCACCTGAACCCATACCAGTGTCCTGTTTAACTGAAGTGTAACCTACCCATTTTTGTATTCAATATCCCTTGCAATACAATTTAACTTTATTAGGTCTTCTGATTACTTGCTATACCTGCAGACTAACCTTTTGAAATCCACGCACTAGTACAACCATATCCCTCTGCATCTTAGAGCTCTGCACTGTTTAAATGACTTTTTAAAGTTCTTCCTGCCAAAAATAGACAATTTTATATTTCCCACATTCACAACCTATCTATAGCTTCTCCTGTAATAAGACAACAAGGTGTAGAGCTGGATGGACACAGCAGGCCAGGCAGCAGGGGAGCAGGAAAGCTGACGTTTCGGGTCTGAACCCTTTTTTTTT